>JAJMFR010000002.1:137500-737500 GCA_030574835.1 Yamadazyma cerambycidarum
ACACTATAAGGAAGATTCTTGTCAATTGCAAATAGGTATGAATGTGATAACAATATAAAGGATAAATATGTCGCCGAATGAATATTATCCAGATTTTATTTATCATATTTTATCAATTATATACTTATCAAATATTTATAGTATATATTTTTACTATTATAGTGAATTTACATGTATTATTAAGATTATTACGAATTACATATACCCAGGAATTTACATAAATATTTCTCTCTTATTATTGCTTATTATATTCACGATAGGATTTACTAGAAAACTTAATTTTGAGTTATGAATCATTGCACTTAACCAAAGGTAATTAGTCCTCGCTAACACGGCTGTTGTTAGATTTTGCGATGGAAATCCCTCTAATCGTTCCCATCTTGAATCTTGAATATAGTTTAGCTGAATAGGATTTGGCTTTAGCATAATTGATCTCTTTAATACTGTCACTGTTTTTTTTACTACAATAATATAATAATTATATGCCAGTTACCTAAAAGTCAGTAGAATAGCATCAGAAATGAAAGTAGGCTCTTACTAATCAAATGAAACTTGATAATGACTTCCAGTCAAAACAATCGAAGTCTGTTCGCTTTCCTCTGATATTCTCTGCAATTCAAGTCTTTCTTATAACCAGGTTCTATTTAACTAAAACTCTCAAATAACTAACAAAATCACACGAAGTATCCTTTAGGAACATGAATAACACACCGTCATGTTATGCCTTACTTAGGTAAATCATCAGTATTTTGGTTGATTTCTGTTACGCTTATATAGCAGCGTTGAAACGAATAAAAACTGCGAAGCTATAGATCAATAAGGATGTTGGTGTGAGATTATGTAATATCGCACTTTCTTACATAAGCTTATGTAAGCTTTTCGTATAATTCTCGAAAGTCTGTAAGATTGCTAAATACTGCATATAAAAGATCTTTATCCAAAACTTATCGGTTGGAGTAAAAGATAGATCAGCTTAAATCACATCATTTTGAGAAAAGTTTAAATTTTCTTGGAAAGCTCAGAACGATATCTTCGATAGTCGATACTCAGTTAGATCGTTCTCGTAAGATTCAAGAATATGAGAATATGGTTGTGGTTCCCGCATATCACACAATTTTGATCACATTTGATTATAGTGTGGCAAATAAGGTAAGATGCAAGCCGTTCCGAAAACCCTGTACTTAAGGTTATATATGTTATCAAATATGGCTACTTTGTGTTTGTATTAGTCCAACTTTGATAGAACTTTCTTATAATAATTGCCGAACTGCATGACCAAATCCATGTGGCCCTCTAATAATATTACTGGAAAGGCTAAGAGTCAAGGCTTTAATATTGTGTAACTGAAAATCCAAGAACACCTTGCCACAAATTAAAGGGCGGACGACAAGAAAATATTATCTAAAACATGCATAAAAGTTGTGCAGGGCTCAATGTGCTAAACATTGTTGCAATGCAAGTTGAATTTTTCTCAGTAAGATATTGAGGAGCAATTAACAATTAAAGGGTGATGTCCCCTGTCTGTTGTGATTTAGTCTCTAGAATAAATAAATCACATAAGGATTCGAAGATGATTAGGTGCTAGACAATTTAAAAAAATAAATCTAAATAGTCTCTTTATTATCTCGACTCAGTGGAGGCTAGATCTAAATTTGGCAAAATCCAATAACCAGCAAAAAGTACAAACTTCAAGTTCTCGTAATGATAAACCCTTTTCTTTGTAGATACGTTGAAGAAACAATGGAAACCATCTATTGGGTCAAGAAAAATAAACCCAAAAAATATAATGCATTACTTTACCTATTTAGAAATTATGCAAAATCTGAAACAAATGATCGTCGGAAAAATAATTTATGAAACAACTCAAAGATTGATTTTTCCCTTTTTGGTTAATTAAGTACAGGCGTAAGCGACACGGCGATCTAAAGTAGCCAATTAAAATATAAAACGTATATTTTAAAAGCCAAGGGTTTGTTTTACGACGCTCTAGATCTATTGTTAGGTTAACCTGTAAACAAAAAACATGCAATTTTCCATAAAGATGGATATATTCGAGGTGTAAGTTTCATACAAAGGTAAAGTGCAAGTTATAACAAACAGCTTTTTATCGTTTTAACTTTTATTTTTTTAACCTGAAACAAATCTTGCATAATTTACAAGATCTGTTATCACTATTTAAATCCCAAAATTTCTCTGAATCTAAAGATTATTTTCACCATTTTTCATTAAAACCAGAAGGACAAGATTAGATAAATAGACATTTGCTTCTTCATTACATAACAAACTTTCATATTTATACATATACAACTGCATTGCATATAGATAGACATCATTTAAAAGCATCAACATACACATTACTTGCAATGAATTCCAATACTTCAACATATAGAGATGAAGACACTGACCAAATTTATGAAGACAAAATTGATTTGAATTTAAAATTAAACGGGTACTTGTCTTGCAAGACCCTTACACCAACAATAAATACCAGAGAATCATCTATGGGCATTGATGTTAATTTTGATATTGATGAAATTGATCTCACTTTTGGTCTTGAATTCGATGTTGACGATTTTACAAATCCTAAGTCTAAATTTTCATCAACAGCATCATTGTTTGATGATTTAAGTGACTTACAATCAATAAATTTTGACTCAGCTGAATCATTGTCAGAGACTGACATAGATGAACTTACAAGAAATGTCAAGTGCCAACAATTTTTGATGGGAATTGTTTCTCCAAAATTTGAAACTGCCGGTTTGAAATCTGCTTTGATAGGTTATCAAAATTTTGATTTGGGTAGTTCCAATGACTTTTCCAACTTACTTACTAAGAATGAAGATTTGAATAACAATGTATTCAAATACAACAGCACCTTTGATTCATTTTTAAACGAGGTACCAAGCAGTATTTCCGAAGATCAAGATAGTGATCCATTCAGTGAAAAACAAGAAGAGACTGATTATCAAGAACTAAGTAAACACAAGATCGAAATTCCAACCACACCAGCTCCTTCACCACCAAAAATGTTTTCAAAATCTCCTAATACACCCACATGCGTATCACCAAGAATTTTGCCAGCTTTAGCACCGAAGATTTTACAAGACACTCCACCAAGGACTCCACCACAGAAAGTTGATCTTTCACCTAAAAAGTCAAAGGCAAAATACAGATCAGTATCAGATCCTCCAAAGATTAGTCAAGTCATAATGGAAGCTTTTGTGGACACAATAGACAAGAAAAATAAGACCCCATTTACATGCCATCATTGTGTTGTGAAATTTACTACTTTACATAATTTAATAAATCACTACGAAGAGTTGAACTTGTTTAGAACCTTGAAATATAAATGTGTCGTCACTGATTGCCCATTCAAAACCATAGGTTTTCATAGAAAAGTAGATATGAGGAAGCATCTTGCTTCAGAGCATTGTTGTAAAGTCACCAAGAGTGTATTGTGTGAAAAGAACGAGGAAGAATTAATTCGGGAATTAATATACTTCTGTGATAATTGTTCAAAAGTATTCTACAGGAGAGATACTTTACAAAGACATGAAAAAGCAGTCCATAAGGTCAAGAAACATTCGAGGTAAAACGAGATTATTTTTTCGGTTTTAACCAGTAAATTTAAATGAGATGCATGAACAATATATTCAATTTGCTAATTAGGTAATCATGGGTTAGATAGTAATGCAAGTTACTTTTTATCTATGTTTTGATTTCTAAGGTATTCCCCTTCAAACTTTTTAAAACCTTTGCAACGTATTGCTCTTGATTCTCAGTCCAACACTTTCTTGCAAAATTAAAATTTAAGATTTCATGCATTTATGCACTTCATGCACTTCTATTGTTCATACAACTTTAATATATGTCCCACCCATGTAACCTTTTCATTTTCGTGTCTATGCAATAAATCTGTAACCCCACCGGGATTTCCCACTGGGAAAATTGATAACCAAGGATAGCCGGGTAACACGGGAATATTACCGTAAAGGGACTAAATCGCACCCAAAAAGATCTCTAATAGAATAAGATAAGCATTTACCCAATACCTTCGGGGTAAAAAGGAATTATTTATACGCACTAAATGTAACAAATAGAACATTGAGCTGAATATTTAGTATTGAGCATCGTAGTCGTGTGCAAGTAATGAAAATACTTGAAACTGTAAACTCCATTACAACGAAAGACGAATTATTGTCATAAATTAAGCACATAATAAATAATATTCGCAAACTTTAAATTGCAGTAAACCTTGAGTTATGTCAAGTAATATGTATCTTGAAAATAAATCTCCTGACTACTGTTCATTATTTTTTGATTTCGACAAATAGGTTATTTGGATCTACAGTCTACAGTCTCAAGATAGATTGAGCAACTTGATACTACCGCGACATGGATCCAACATCATTTGCCAGTATATTGGCGGGTGTTAAGCGTATGAGGGAGGAGTATGACGATAAGGGTGAAGGCAAGGGTGAAGGTAAGGGCGATAAGAATGAAATTGAGGTTATCAATACCAAGGAGTTCAATGAGACTCCTATTATTCAGGAAGCACTTGTTGAGGGGAGTTCAAAGGATCAGCCAGTTCAACTACCAGCTCAACAACCAGTTCAACAGCCCACTCAACAACCAGCTCAATCACTTCAATCAGAATCTTCAGTCACAAAACCAACTAATGCCACAAACCCATCATCTGCCCCTGCCCCTCCAGCCAAAAGACCATCACCAACCGTCCAAACGAATAAATCAGCTCAGCCAACTACTATCCCTAAACTCACTCACAATAACGTCCAATTATACACTCAAATTCAAATATCACCATCACAAAAGCAGAACCCTCTTCTTCAAAGTCCTTTGATGAAACAGAAACCAATCACATTCAATAAAGAAATCCTTTCGGATTATTATATAAACCCTACCCTTCAGGTTCTTTTTTTATCGTTGAAGTATCATCAATTACACCCCGAATATGTTTGGAGAAGAATCAAAAAATTGAACCAAGGGACAAGTATCAACTTAACACAAACACAAATACGAAGAGATAATTCACTCAAGATTTTATTGGTTGTAATTGACATTGAATCACCACAAGAGCCTTTAAGAAAATTGACTAATATTTGTGTTAAGCAAGATTTAACATTGATCATTGCGTGGTCATTTGAACAAGCAGGTAATTATATAGCGATGTTGAAGGAAAATGAGTTGTCTGCCAGCCAAGTGAATTTATCCATCAAAGGAATTAAGAACACTGACTTTAAGTCCAATATCATTGAGACCTTAACTACTATAAAGTCTATCAACAAAACTGATAGTATAAATTTAATGGCAAACTATAGGAACTTCAAGAATGTGGTAAAGTCCGATAATTTGAAGATCCATGGAGTTGGAGAAAGGAAGTTGCAGAATATGAAGAGTTCATTTGTAGAGCCTTTTTTATATAAGAACGATGTAAACTAACAAGCTTAGAGGTAGCAGTGAAGGTAGAGGGTGTATAATACATTAATGCATATAGATATATGATTCACTAAGATTTACACGTATTCGCCTACTGGTGTCCAAGTATTCACTTCTGGTGTATTACTAATTACTATATACTGAAAGTCTGATATATTGTCCTTCTCTATCTTTTAAACTCAGACCACCAACTCCCGTCTCACTCTAAGCTTCGTTCTTTTGTTCCTTCTCCATTTGAATCACTTTGGACCTCAATATCATAGTGATGTTATTCAAAATATCATTTTTCTGTACTAAAATATCTTTCAATTTTGATGCATCACCAGTCAATTTAGTGATTTTCTTTTCAAACGAAACTTTGGCTTCTTCTGATGACTTCTCTGCATAATAACCAGTCCCAATATCAACTAAGTATTTTGATTTATCCTTGATTTGTCCTGGTAAGTATAATGAACTTGTCATTGGTATTAAAAGGTTATCAGATTTGCTATCCTTCATATTATCTATACTATTTATACAATCTTTCAACTTACTCTGAGCAGTCTGCAATGCTTGTAATGACTGAGTGAAATGGTTTATTTCATCTTCAGTGGACTTTCTTATTTCAACTAATTGTTGTGGTTGGAGTTGGGACAAATCAATCTTTCTGGACATAATGATATAGTTCGCGATAGTGAAAAATCTGTGAGTTAGCATCCACAAACACAAATACAAACACAAACACAGGAATGGGAAATGATGGAGGTACTATTGCCAAGCGTAATGATATCATAAATCTCAATAAGAAAGAAAAGGTATCGGTAGAAGCTTATGATGACTCTTTTACAAGTTTAACCATTTGTAAACTATCAAACAAGTCTTTAATAGATCAACCCATAGCTGGTGACTATAAAGGGAACATGTTCCTAAAACAGTCAATACTTGAATTTTTACTTGAGAAAAAGTACAAGACGAATGATAAATTTGCACATATACGGCATCTCCAAGATTTGGTCAATTTGAATCCATGCTTTGATAATGATAGATTAGTATGTCCCATTGAAGGTAAAGCATTAGATTTCGTATACTTACGAGTTTGTGGATGTATAGTCAGTAAGAAGTTGATAAACAAGTTAGTGGAGCAGCAAATATCTGAATGTCCCAATTGTAGTAAGGAATTTGAAGATGTTGATATTGTTATAGTGAATCCTGGAAATGATGATATGAATTATAATGAGAAGCGATATAGTCTTTTGGTATCCCAGGGTTTAACACATTCCAAGAACAAAAAGAAAGACAAAAAAGGCAAACACAAAAGAAAGCATGAAGAGATTTTAGACTCTTCAAAGAAACCAAAAACTAAATAGACAATAATGACATAATAAATAGGGACATAACAATAACGTACTATTACTATATACAATTCATCTTCCACATTATAGCTCCAGGTCTGAAACATACTAATTAATAAATGATTAAGACATAAGCACCTCAAACACATCCTCTTAACACTCCCTTAACAACACATCCTTTAACACTCTCTTCTTCTTAACACCCAGATCTAATTTTCCTCTTCTTTAGGTTTTTCGAATTTTAATTTGTTTCTATTCATCTTAGCAAAATCAGAATTTGCATAAACATTAAAAGCAACTGATCCTATACCAATAACGGAAAGTCCTACTAATCCTAACACGACACTTCTATGAATGATATCAGTGATTCTAACTTTAAGTGGAAGTCTTTGGCTGTTCATTGGTGAGATGTGAGGTGAGGTGAGAATGAGAACAAGACCTAAGAAATGAGAAAAAGTCGTGTATGACTACATTTATTATACAATCTATAGGAATTACTTATACCAAGAACTTTATCCAATTATTATCTATGATCTCATCCTCCAACAAATTAGGATTAGCATATACCAAATCAGGTAACCAATACTTATTGTATAACCTAAAAATAGCAATCAAATCATTGGAATTATCGAATTTAACAACTTGGTTCATTATGTAATCCAATAAGTCTTTGGCTAATAAGTTGATGTTACTTAAATTGTTAAGGAAATAATTTGTACTGGTTAAATTGGTTGATAAAGTCTGTAAATCTTTTTGGAACTGTTCATTGTCTACGGTACCCAATTCAACGTCATGAGTGATTTCATCATGATCAGGTCTTTTTATAATAGCATCATAATTACCAATATCAATATCTACAGCAAATTGTCTTGGTTGAATGCCTCTAATTATGAACTTTTTCTTTTGAGTTTCTTCGTTTAATACCACGACCATGGCATTGGCTTGAGGGAAAGCTACAGTGACATTCTTAATGAAATCAACAGCAGGCATTAAAGGCTGGATTTGACTATTTTGATAAATATTAGCAAATTGTTTTTCGTATGCTTTCCATAATGATAACTGAGTGACTTCACCAGGTAAAATCTTACCATCGTTTGATAAGTTTTTGGAGACATCAACAGGATCATTTAAATCTTTATTGAAATATGGTTCATAACAGCATCTTAACCAAGTAGAAGCTCTTAAGGGTTCAGGGAATCTTGCAATAACCTCAAACAATGATGAGGTCAACATAGGTGGAATAGTTGGAACACTTGAATGGTTGGCCCTCTTGATTAATTGAGAATCAACTGGGAATTTACTGGGTTGTACCAATTGTAAATTATCAACAATCAACAATGGTAGTTGCTTAAATAACGTATGGCCAATTGAAGATATTTCGAATAACTTTGCAACTCTTACATACTGTGAATCTTTAATACTTGTACAATTTTGATGATAAGATTTAGATAAAAGGTATTGCTTGAAAAATACCAACACAGCTTCAATTAATTCATTATCATTTATAAGTAAATAGTTTCCATATATTATCAATAATTCATCAGTTATAGCATTGATACAATTGTTACTGGTCTTTATAGTAATGTCTTCACCCTTTTCTGCTTGTTTCTGTTGCTCAATATCATCTTTATCTTCTGAAGTATCTTTAATATATAATAAATGAGTCAAACAATTGATTATACCTATAATCAAATGTCTGTCTTTGACTTTGAACAGAAACTTCAATAAAATATCGAACAATTGATCATGTTTGTTATTATCAACATAGTAACATGTTAAAATTTCCAAAATGTCGATTATATAGATGAAAGTTTCATTGATTTCATTCTCATATTCGAGTAAGGTGAATTTCCTTTTATGACTATTAAACCAATCATTCAAGAATTTTAAGGTCAAAATGATCTGGTTTTTGAAGTTTTCAACTTGTGATAAGTATTGTTGATTATCTAAATCTTGAATTAGGTTTCTAATACTTAATAATGAATTTAAACTTAAATTGAATACTTCTCCGTTAACCTTGGCGAATTTCCCCTTAGAAATGAGTTCAAAAGGTCTAAAAGAATATTTTATTAATTCCTCGATCAAATGATGTTGTTCGTCGAATTTTATTGATTCAGGCTTTTGACATGATTGATTTGTTATGGCCATTATCGCCCAGTCAATTTCTGATTTGATTCCTGATTTCAATGACATCACAATACGTGTAGTCAACTGTATACCTTGGTTTCCCGACCCGAAAGCATTGCTGATGAAGTTTTGACCATTTGGACCTATCCCGTTGGTAGTGTTTACTCGGGGTGTTATGGTTATAGCTGTGTAAGACATGTTGATCGCGTCGAAAATTTCTCAACTTTCCAATGTAGAGAGTTTGGTGAGAATTGGTGAGGGAGGAATAGTGAGAAACGATGCTGGCACAAATACAATCGAACTAAGGTACAAACACAACATAACTTGGTTATCCCCTACATCTATCGGATATCAACTACCTCTCTATAGACAGGTCCTTTCTATAGCCAATCTCTCAGTAAGTAACAAAGTCATACCAGAACAATAGGGAATATCTAGAACCCTAGTCTCGTACCTTCTCTTTTTATCTGCAAACTCACAAAAAGACTTAACCACAGCTCGACTACTATTTGGTTTTACTCGAGCTTAAAGTCTAACCTCAACGGTTGTGCCTCTTATCAAAATGGCTCAGTCGCACAAAATCCTTATCATCATACTTTCTCACAAGCCAGTATGAAGTTAACTACCTTATTATCAATTGCTAGCATTGCATTGTCTACCAATGCTTGGAACTTAAACCAAATTATTTTTGGTGAACCCACCATTCCTGAGTCAGTCGATTTTTTCGAAACTTTGAAACAAAACTCAAAAGGTCATGCTAATAAAGTTGTCAATGATGCATGGGAAAGTTTACAAAACCAATTTTCAACTAATGAATTATTAAAGAAAATTGAACAATACCAAAAGAAACCTATTACCAAATTCAACAATGAAGTGTCCAGTGACAGACTCAAACAAAGCAAAAAAGAGTTTGAAACTTTAAGTAATGGCAAATTTGAAGGTTACTCTTTAGATATCAAAAAGAATAACCCTGAAGCTTTAGGTTTAGATACTGTTAAGCAATATACCGGATACTTAAACGTTGATTCATTAGATAAACATTTCTTCTTTTGGTATTTCGAAAGTAGAAATGACCCAAAAAATGATCCTGTTATTTTATGGTTAAATGGTGGTCCAGGTTGCTCATCAGCTACTGGGTTATTCTTTGAATTAGGACCTTCCTCAATCAACTCAACTATCCAACCAGTCTATAACCCATACTCATGGAATTCTAATGCCTCGGTTATCTTTTTAGATCAACCAGTTGGTGTTGGTTATAGTTATACTGGAGGTGAAGAAGTTAGAAATACTGCAACTGCTGCTAAAGATTTTTACGTATTTTTAGAATTGTTCTTTCAAAAATTCCCTGAATTAACTTCCAATGATTTCCACATTGCTGGTGAATCATATGCTGGACATTATATTCCTAAATTTGCTAGTGAAATTTTGAATAATGCCGATAGATCATTTGAATTATCATCAGTTTTGATTGGTAATGGTATAACTGATCCTTTAATTCAATATGAAAAATATAAACCAATGGGATGTGGTGAAGGTGGCTACAAACCAGTTTTAACTGAAGAACAATGTGATCAATTAGATAAAGATTATCCAAAATGTGCTGCTTTAACTAAAGCTTGTTATACTTTCCAAAATGCTTTTACTTGTGTTCCTGCAACTGTCTACTGTGAACAATACATTTTTGGTCCTTATCAAGAAACAGGATTAAACCCTTATGATATTAGAAAACAATGTGATGAACAAGGTGGTGACTGTTATGTAGAAATGTCATATGTTGATGAATTTTTAAACAATGAATTTGTTAAACAATCAGTTGGTGCTGAAGTTGACATTTTCACTTCTTGTGATGATACTGTTTTCAGAAACTTCATCCTTGATGGTGATGAACAAAAACCTTTCCAACAATATGTTGCCGAAATCTTAGATAAAGGATTACCAGTTTTACTTTATGCTGGTGATAAAGATTATATTTGTAATTGGTTAGGTAATCATGCTTGGTCTGATGCATTAGAATATTCTCAACATGATTCTTTTGCTGCTGAATCCTTAAGACCTTGGGTCACTTTACAAGGTAAGCAAGCTGGTGAAGTTAAGAATTTTGATAAGTTCACATTCTTAAGAGTTTATGATGCTGGTCATATGGTTCCTTATGATCAACCACAAAATTCTTTAGATATGGTCAATAGATGGATTAGAGGTGATTATGCTTTTGCTTAACTTGTTTAGGGACTTCGCTATTTTGGTACCTTTAATTTATACCATTGTTATTCGTATTCTTGTCTCTAGCTTGCATCTATATTAGTATAAGCACATACAGTACCAGGGCTAAACCCTAATCCTCACACTTCGCACATGCCACATGACTGCACTCTCAAATTCGAAAAACTTTTCCTCACTGAAAATCTCATCTGAAAAATTTCTTCTCTATACTAATCATTTAACATGGCTACGTATGTAATATCAAACATGAAGTACTTTAGTACTATTGAAATCAACCCAAATGCTTCAAATGATAATGTTCATTGATTATCAGGCATAATGGGCACAAAGAGGATATAGAACATATTATGAAACGTTTTGAAAAAAATTTTCAAATATCATATATAAGTTCAATGGCCAAGGGAATTCAAGATTATCTTGCAGCTTAAATATAATACTCATTTTTGCCAATGCCTGATACATCTGTTTTCCTCTGAGTCACTTTTCAAAGACTATTGGATGTGATCTAGAATGAATTTGGCTTATTCAGTTCTAGTATCAGAATATAAACTTTTCCGGTTTATATGGCATCTACAATATCTTTATTTAACTGACAAAAGAGGTTAACGAATGTTGAATGTTTTAGAAGTATAAGGGTTAACCTTAGACTTGTTACTAACAATTATAGTACTTTAAAACCAGAAACTTTAGTTAAAAAGAACAAAACTGATGAAAAAATCTTAAAGCAAAGAGCTGCTGATAAAGCTGCTCGTAAAGTTGTATGTATACTCCCACTTGAAAATCACCAACGAATCATAAATTTTCATTTTTGAAGATGAAGACCACCATTTTGTATTTGACTAGCTATGGCAATGTTGTCGATCAGTTAACCATCTTTCGGGACTGAGATTATTTAAATTTATGATTTTAGGTGTTGTCTCTAACAATTAATACTAACATCTATAGGCTTCTAAAGAAAAGAGAAAAACCATCTACGAAAGAAATGCTGCTTACACTAAAGAATATGCTGATGCTGAAAGAGCTGTTATCAAAGCTAAAAGAGATGCTAAAGCTAACGGTTCTTACTACGTTGATGCTCAACCAAAATTAGCTTTTGTTATTAGAATCAAGGGTATTATGAAAATTCCACCAAAACCAAGAAAAGTCTTACAATTATTAAGATTAACTCAAATCAATGCTGGTGTTTTCGTTAAAATCACCAAAGCTACTTCCGAATTATTAAAATTAGTTGAACCATACGTTACTTACGGTTATCCAAACTTAGGTACCATCAAACAATTAGTTTACAAAAGAGGATTCGGTAAAGTTAACAAACAAAGAATTGCTTTATCTGATAACGCTATCATTGAAGCTGCTTTAGGTAAATATGGTATCTTATCTATTGAAGATTTAATCCATGAAATTTACTCCGTTGGTCCAAACTTCAAACAAGCTAACAACTTCTTATGGCCATTCAAATTATCTAATCCAAATGGTGGTTTCAGAACTAGAAAATTCTTCCATTTCATCCAAGGTGGTGATACCGGTAACAGAGAACAATTCATCAATGCTTTAGTTAAACAAATGAACTAAGGGTGTATAGTTAATAAATTTCTAGGATTGTCATTCTGACTCTTTCTACCCTAATATACATATATTACAATATTGACAATTTTGATTGATTAATACCCCTCTAACCAATCATTGAGGTTATATACCAAATATTCTATCCACTCTATCTCTTTCCACCAATTGATTGTTACTTTGTCATATCCCCAATCGGTTTTATAATCATCATAAATATAAAGATTCGGGCTGTGATCATTTCCTCCGTCAAATAAATGAAGCAAAAGTAGAAATCCGATCCTAAGCATCGTTATTATTACAGTAGCTGATAGTATTAATGTTAAAACATCAATAAACACTAATCCAAGGTTCTTATGTTGATCTTTGTACTTATAGTACATAATGAATTGTTTCAAGAATGGAAGTCTGATGATGAACTGTTGGATCTTTGAGTTGGTCGGTTTAGATCCTCCCTTAACTGACTCTATACTACCAACCGGTTTATTAAAATCATCATCTCTTATGTCCAATTTCTTCTTTAAATTATCTATCAATTTCTCTTGTTGTTTGAGTGAATTCGTTAGATTCTTTACAATTGTGTTATTCTTTAGACTATCGAATTCTTGCTGATATTGCTCACAAACTTTCTTCAAATGACTTATAACGTTATCCCTATCATTACATTGACGTATCAAATCTTTTATCATAACTGAATCACTGTTGTTATGTTGGTAATTTGATTCCACTTGTGATTCCAATGTTCCCGTATACGATCTTAAATCCTCGTACTTCCTCTCAAGTTCCTTATACTTGACCAATTGATCATGAGCTTGTTCTTTGAAGGAAAAATTTTCATTAGTTAATATTTCGATTTGATTATCCCTCTGGTTGATCTGTTTATCCTTTAATCTTAAATTAGTGAACATATCAGATTTGAGTTCACTCCTTATTGGATCCACAGGGACTTGATCTGGCGTGGATCTGGGTCTATTTCCTCCATAGTCTTCAGTTATTCTATCCCTTAATCCTGATTGTAATGAAATGGGTTCTGATCCGGTCCTTGGTCCTGATCCTGTCCTTGACCCAATCCTTGACACCCTTGATGGGTTGGATAATATCAACTTCAAGTTCAACACCGAAATCCCTGCTCTTTCAGTTAGAAATTTCACCATACTTGAATAGTTCACCACCGTAAGCAAAAACTTATTGATCTCATGTTTATATAACTTTAATAATGGTTTACTACCTATCATTTCTCTTAACAATTTACGTTCATTGTCTTGCAACAAATCTCCACACTCCAAAACCGTTTGCATTTTTTCGACAAAATCTTGAAATTGGCTCCCATATATGAAATCCCTTCCTTTCGTACCACTACTCACTTTCTGCCAACATTGGGTTAGAAACTCATCTATCAATGTGTTAATATCTGACATTTGTGTTACGCGATTCTTGTGGTCGCGATTTGGTTGCAAATCAATTGATCTATCTCTAAAGTGGTTGTATGCTTATTAGCATTCATAATTTCGTGTTTGTGTACTTTGATTCTACTTTCGTGTTTGTGGATGTTTTATTTTGCTTTTGTGGATGCTTTTTCATAACAAAAAATTATTTTGTATTTTTTTTTTTTCTTTTCTTTGGTTATCTCTAAATCCTGAATAATGAAGGAACTGTGAGAACCACAAAAAGCTCTTACAATTGTTATGAAAAAAATGTAAGAATTAAAAAATAAATTTACACTACAAATGTCTTAGAAATTGAGCTCATTATGCATTTGTGTCACTTAGGAAGCTCAAATGGTCGAGTTTAAGTATCACTTGTTTCTGTGTTACTATTTATTTCTCGCTACAATCTCACAGAGAGCAGAGTGTATAGAGCCTGGAGCCTAAAGTCAATGGCAATACAATTCACCAAGCTCCTAGTATATTACCTTATAGAACTACTATGTATATTAATCAATAGTATATAGTGTTCAAATGCTTTAATGCTCACAAATGGTCTAGGTCGAGCCATTGTCTTTTTGTGTGTGGTCGTTAGTAACTTCGATAAACGAACCTCTGTTGGCCACATCGTTCTCTCGTTCATCATTCACTTTGACCGATTCTTCACCATTGATTTTTGCTTGTGATGGTTGAAGTTGTGATTGGCCAGGGGTATTCAAAACTGGTTGTGGCTTGTCAACTGGTTGGGTGAGGATTGGAGTTGGAGCAGGCTCTACAGGGTCTGCAGCGTCATTAACTGGTTGAGGTAAGGGTAATGAAATCGATTCAATTGGTTTACTTGGGAATGATACTGGTTTAGGTTCTTCAGTTTCTGTAATTGGTTTAGGTTGCAGATTAGTTTCTTGTTGTTTCAATTCAGACACAATTGGTGCATATGCGACGGGTTTGCTTTCTTTAGACTCAGTTTGATGTTCAATGCTAGCGTCTAAACTTGGTCCTTGCTTGTCAGCTAACTGTTTTTGAGATGCACCTTGAGGCACAGAAGCAACTTGAGCTACCGAAGCAACTTGTGGTTTAGGTTTAGGAACTACTTCAGGCTGCGGTACAACGTTAGGTTCAGGAGCAGCAGATTCTGGTACTGGTGCTGGTGCTGGTGTTGGTGCAGATTCTGGTATAGCAGCTGGTTCTACCTCTTGAGGAGGTTCGTTGGGAACTTGATCAATTGCTTCAACAATATCTTTTACCTCTTTATTATCAGCTCCCTTAAAATTTGTTGGAGAAGAGGAGGACTCAGGTTTCTCCATAGGTGGAGTAGCATCACTAGTACCAGCAGAAAATACATGGTCCTTAAATTCCAACGATTTTCTATGCAAAGTAGTATCAGATGCATCGGAATTGACAGGAGCAACATCCTCAACCTTCTCAGAAGATACTACTGACTTATTAGCATCCTTTTCAGAATTTGAAATATCGCTTACTTTGTCAACTTGAACATTATCACCATCAACCTTTTTATCTAACAGCTCATTCATATCTGAGCCATTGCTCAAATTAATGAATTCGTTAGTAGGATCATCGGCTTCATTCATTTGTTGATCTAAACTTGTTTCTGGTTCTGGCTCGGTGGTATCATCATTAACCGAATCATCAAAACGTTCAGATTTAAGTTGAGGTTGATTTAATTGTTGATAGTATGAATCAGGAGTCTCAACTTGACTCAAATGCCTCAACTCAGATTGCTGTATTGGGGGTAATTGTATTAAAGGTGACAGTTGTGGTAAAATATCTACAACCGAGTCCTTCAAGCTTACATCATCTTCCTCTAAGCTTCCTTCGATACCCCCTAAAGCTCTGATAGTAGTTAAAACCTCATAAAATAAATCTTCAATAAGGATTCCGGAGTTGTATAACTTCCTCAATACGAATTCCAATTTATCGATTTTGTGCTCTTTATCACCAGTCTTTATGTCAACAATTTGAAGATTAGCGTAAGCATAAAATTGATAGACCCTAATGTATAAAGCAGTGAGCTTTTCAAGTTCAACCTTTGGTAGTATCTTTAGGTTCTTTAAATCCAAAATTATTTGAAGCAAATCCAAATGAGTAAGCTGAGGAGATGTGAATTTATCAGAAAAGTTTGATGATTTCACAAGTTGGCATATAGGACAAATAAATATTTCCTCATCATCTTCATGGTCTGCAACTTCTTGCACTTCTTTCTTACTCTCCTCTTCAACCTTAGGCTTTTTATTAACCTTTTTATCAGTCTTACCCTTCTTTTCCTTGGTATCCTTTACTCCAGTCTTCACTTCATTGACCGCCTTTGCACGATCTTTGACACAAATTTCATGATACCATTCCCTACAACTGTCACATTCAATCATAGCTCCATACTCATACACTCGACAAATACAATAGATTTGGTTCACATCCTCTACTTCCTTATCAATTTTGAAATAATACCCGGTGCTATTATCATATTTATCATCGATAGAAAAACTGAAGTTACAGTTATAAATCAACTTCTCCAAGAGTACGACCAATTCTGATGATGTCAGTTTAGGATTAATTTTCAAATCAGCTACAGTCATTTCAGCGACATGAGGATTTAACTTTATACCTTTGAGTTTATCATAAATAGAATTCAACAGCTTTTTAACTGTATCAATCTTGTTATCAAGGTACTTGATAATAGTAGGATTAATATTAAGGTTAGTCGCTACTAAGTCATTCTTCAATTCAAGTAATTGCTCAAACGTGAACTTATCATCATGAGCCTTATCATCACGAGGTCTTTTATTAAAACTCTTGAACTCATAGAATTTTTCTAGAACTTCTAAAGAAGTTCTGAAGTCAAGTAATTCATCAAATTTCTTGATATCAATGAAGATCCTATCACCATTCTTGTTGTTGAACTTGACCTCAATTTCATCAATCAAAGCATCAACTAGTTTAATAACCTCCTCATCTAAATCCTTGGTATTGACGAGATCGTCGATTCTTTCATGGAATTTGTAAGAATTGGTAATCATTAGTTCGATAATTTGAATCTTTTCCAAATCCTTTTCTCCTAAGATCTTCAACCCTTGCTTATAGAAATTCTTCAAGTTACCTAAATCAAAGATTTGTTTCTTATTCTCTTTGTTTATAGGTTCTTTACCAGAAATAAGGATTTCAAAATTGTTAATCCATTGCAAACGATCTCTTAAACGCATAATGAATCTCAAAGATTCAAGGTTTATCCCAAATGACTTACCTAAATTGATCAAATCATTGAATTCACCTATAGTTGGATTTTCTTTAGTATTCAATAACCTACAAGCTCTTTCAAAATTCTCGATTTCATACTTAAACTCTATCAATTGTTCAGTCTCTACACAAATAAAGTTTAATTTGGGGATTCTATTGACTAAAGATGCTATTTTAGGTAATATCAAGTTATGATCCATCAAAACCTCTTGTGGACCATCCTCATTGTAAAAACCATCGTTTTCATTGGTAGCAATGGCATTTGTACTTCTGACTCTCTGTTGATGTTTCAATGACAAGATGGTTTGACATTCTTCTATAAACTTATTTGAATCCTCCAAAAACCGTTCTAGATTCTCAAGATGCAATTTGAAATTGTCTAGTTCTGTTCTATTGGTATCTGATTCAATTCCGATGTGTTTATTGAACAAGTGCCTATAACGAGTTGCATCCAAAATCGAATAAATCTTCTCTCCTTCATTGAGTAGGGTTCTGTAGACTTTTAAACTATGTGATTGATCTTCTGACATTAGAGTCTTATAATCTTCCAACCACTGATGGAAATCAGTAGAGTAGTCACTGATTATCTTGAGGTATTGGTAAAGTTTATCGTCAGAAAAGTGGGAATGCATCTCAACCTTAAGACTCAGGAAATCAAATTTGTTATCTTTCATCTGGCTTTCAGGTTCAACTTTGATATCTGAATCTTCTTGGGGTTCTAATATAGACTGATCTTGTGGTTCTGACTTTACTTGGATTCCTTCACTTTCAGTTCCTTCTTCCGGTTTAGTATCACCAACAGTAACAGCTACTTCGTTGTCTTTGACATCCTCCATAGTTTCTACACTTTCAATGTCATTCAATTCCAAAAATCTCGTCAAACTAATCTTGAAACTTTCCTTGGTGTCCTTATCACTCAAAATGATTCTAGTTGGAAAAATCACCTCGAAATTATCATCAGAATGAAATTCAATATCTCCAAATGATTTCTCTTCAATTACAATATCTCGTATTTGCGGATACTGCTCCCTTAGCTCTTGTCTTAAGCCAATCTCTTTATCATACAAATCATTATATATATCACAAAGTTTCTTAAAAATGGCCGAGTCAAAGTTGAATTTCGATATCATTCCATTGTCTAACATTTGGATCAAATTTATAACCAATTTGAATACTGAGAAATTTGGAATGATTCCCTGCTGGTTTAACCATTTTTCACCTTCAATCCCATAATCTAACCATAAGTTTGTTAACACATTAACTTCTTCATTTATGGTAAAACCATAAGACACTGATAATGAATATGTTTTAGGATATTTGATGATATACTCTCCAGGTTTTTGAATAGTGGTATAATACTTGATGCTATTAGCCTTTAGGATTTCTGGAGTTATAACAAACTCTTGATTATCTCTGTGGTTATTACCATTTAAGTCGATAAGTGATTGAAAATGAGGATTTGAATGTTTTAATCGTATTTGGGTATAATCTTCTTCTTGGGTGATATTTTTGTCATTATTTATTTTCTTATCTTTTAAATCATTAAGTAGACTCTCAAACTTTTCAAATTCTGACTCCGGTATTATATACCATTTCCTATAACCACCAGTTATTTGATAATTTATTAATTGACTGAAATGTTCTTCACATGTCCAATTCCCTATACTGAATGTTGTACCCACACTCACAGAAGAATGCAATATATCTTGGTTGTTTAGGTCACCTTCAGTAAGGGCCCCTAAAAGACCATTGGGAAGAGAAGGGATGTTATTAAGATTCCAAGGATGTAATGATTGTTCGATATCTTGTTTACTGTGACTTTTGTCTAGGGCTATGAAACCTGAATGTGCTTTACCCACTTCGAATTCATGATGATTTTTTATATGGTCCCAGAAAGATTTTTCAAGCTCTTGGGAATTTATTCTTCCTTGTTCGTGTGAAAGCTTTTGATTGAGGTATCTTTGAAAGACTTCATCTTCCTTATGCAATTCGGATAATTTTACGTAACTACCGATATCTTCTGGATCATTGAAAGATGGGTTGAATATTATGTTCCTGAGGGCATGATTGATTTGATTATCGACTGGAGATGAATTCGTAGATATAGTGAAATCTTTAGTATTGATGAGTATTCCTTTTGAAGTCTTAGACTTAATTGAACGTTTGAATCTCTTGTTGGAGTTGATAATTAGAGGTATTTTTCTTTTAGCTTGTAACTCTTGTTTTGGTATTTCTTGAGGTTCTTTTGGTTCCTCTTTAAGTGCTTCCTCTGATATGTTTCCACCAGTACCATTGATTCTATCCTCAAAATTCATACTGAAAAATTGTCTATATAAACCTTCAACATCAATTCCGTACTTTCTATTAAGTAAATTCCAATCAACTAATCCCTCTACTTTTTTAACATCATTATATAACTTAAACAAATCAATAGGCTTGTTATTAACTTTGGGAATCTGTAAGTTTGACGGCACATATCTCTTATAGAATTCAATCCTATCTGTGGTTGCATCATCATTTACACTGGTCAATGTATTAGTATTTAGGAGTATATCATCTATAATAGTGTATGGAGTAGAACCTAGACTGACCTTTATAGCCCCGAATTCTTTTCCCTGACTTGCATTTGACTCTATAAACTCTATAGGACCTTTGAAATTGTCCTTAAGCTCTATATGAGGTATAGTATCAGTTTCTTGAATGTTAATGTTCAAAAGGTTTGTCAATGTGATAGGTTCTAAATCATTAGTTTCTGATATATCCGCTACTTTTTCACGATTTTGACGGTTCACCGATGAAACTTCACTATCATTATTAGTGGCTACACCTTGTAATGTATTCAAAGGTTGTTCAACACTTATATCACTCATTTTTGTGAAATTGTTAAGTAACACAAAAAGAACTTTTCAGATATAAGAAAAAAATGCGAACCTCCATACTCGTAACTGTTTATAGACATGTCATTGTTAGTACCAAATGCCCAAGATCACAAAGATGCTAGGGCAGGATATGAAAAATTACCCAAGTACCACGAGAAGCTTAAGGAGCTACATCAACAGAAACACGAAGATGGGTCATATAAATTGAATTGGCAGTTTTCAACTGAAGATGGATACTTTTATCAAAGCTCAGATTCAACTGATGATTTGAAATTCAATTATGCCACCGAGAACTTTGGTGTAAAGAAACCATGGCCACAGGTGATTGAAGATTTGGATAATGCCAATAAGAAAGATCCGAATGTTCAGTATAAGCTTTTATTCTTAGCAAGACACGGACAAGGGTACCATAATATAATTGTAAGTAAATATGGATCAGAGCAATGGCATAAGAAATGGCATAGTTTAGGAAGAGATGGTGATATAATCTATGCCCCAGACCCACAATTGACTGATTTAGGAATTGCCCAAGCTAATGAAAACAATCAAGTTTGGTCTCAACAACTTAAGGATGGATGTCCTTTACCTACGACCTTCTTTGCTTCACCTTTACAAAGACTGTGTAATACGTTACGATTATCAATGCAAGGGTTGTTACCGAAAGATCAGAAAATCGTCGTTTGTGAAAAAGTACGAGAGATCATTGGGTATCATTTATGTAACAAACGGTCCTCAAAATCAGTTATAATAGAAAGGTTTGGGAAGTATGGATTTGAACCTGAACCTGAGTTCACTGAAGAAGACGAATTATACACTGAGGTTGAAGAAACGTTTGATGAGAATTGTGTAAGGATTAATGAGTTCTTACAGGGTTTATTTGATAACTATGATGATCAAGTTGTTAATGTTACATCACATGGTGGGACTATCAAATGTTTCTTAGCGGTGATTGGACATAGAAATTTTACGATTTCAACTGGTGGTATGATTCCCGTAGTTGTGAAGGCTGAAAGGCGTGTATAGATATACAAGAGACGATAGATATAAAGAAACCAATAATTAATACTGAGACTCTGTTGACTCTGTTGTTGACTCCGTTGACTCTCTTCGCTTAATGCTTCATAATATCGACTCTGAAAATATCATCAAACAATTCATCAGGGATCTTTAATTCTCCACTATTGAAATCATTATTCATATTTAACCAGAAATCCTCTAAATCCTTATCAAATAGATATGCTTCACTAGAAGTGCCAGTATCAGAAGTACCAGAAAACTCACCAGTGCCCATACTTGAGCTTGTAGACTTATCAAAAGGAGATTCCATTGACAATGGTGTTAGTTGATCGATACTGTCCATGGTGAAGATATCAACCAAACTCTTATAATGAGCTTCACTATATTTATGGTTGACAACCATTCTATCCCTTATAGGTCCAATTTTATAAGTATCATCATCAAGAATGAATTTCGTAAAGAATTTATTGGTTCTTATAAGCTTGTAAGCATTAAAGTATTGAGAACTAATTAATGCCAAACATTCAATAACCTTATCACTAAAGCCTACAAGACAATCCAAAAGCTTATATAAGCTTGGTGGGATGTTATCATTAGTTGAACTGAGCTTTTTAACTCTTATTATAATTCCATCTTTATAACAACTGACCTTTGATAACAACAGTGTAACTTTTAGAGTATTAACAACTTTACACAAGTCATTTAGTCCACAAGTACTTACATATGACACAATAGGCATGAAATAATGATTTATAAGTAATAAGCCTCTTTTTAGAAATGCAAATGCTACGTCATTATGATCATCCAATGCATCATTCTCCTCATAGTATAAGTAGAATTGAATATATAAAGATAGTAACAAATCCAAACTTCCTAAGAAAGTTTGCAATTCTATGGCATCCAAATAATTACCATAATTCGAAGTCTTCGGTCCAACTCTAGGACCGTTTCTGTACTTGCTGATGTTAAACGGAAGGATAAATGAATTTTCAATGTCCCTAATAATCTTGAGAATCGACTCAACCTTGAAGTTTCTACCTACAGCCGTCAAACTTTGACTCAACTCCATAAACGGATTCCATCTGTCATTAAACCCCTCATAGAACTTCAAAGACTGACGGTCAATCTCGTGATTGTAATTATTTTCATTTCCTGGCTTGCTGTACGGTAATAACGTATCATAAGTATTTAACGCAATATCCGGAGGTAAGCCGGAGTTAAAGAATTCATTGAGGTCGAGCCATAATAAGTAGTACCAAATCTTACGGGATAAATGGTTGGATTTTTCATCATTTAAAACCTTAGTAAAATTATTAGGATCAAGGTGTAACCCTACATGATACCCATACCGAATCAACCGTTTAACTCGGCCTTCACCACCACATTCTGCTCCACCTTCTGTAGGTAAGAATCTTTCAGCTATTACTAAGTATAACATGAATTGCACTAGTTCAAGGTTTAAGTTTTCAACATGACCGAATTTCTGTGCTTCAATATTAAATGCTATTTCCATTAGTTGGTGGTTTCTATCGAATCTAGCTAATCGTTCAAAGCCATTAACGAGGATTATAACCACAAGAACAATCCCTAAAAATGCATAATCCAACGTCCCATTAATGCTGATATGATTGTCGGGGGACAACAAGACCCTAAACTTTGATCTGAAATCAGTTTCGTCCAAAAATGGCCAAATAAGGTAATATTTCTCGAAATATATATCAATAAGTTTAACTATGACATCATATGATGGTAATAAGGCTTCAATTAACTTCAAATCGATCAATTCAACTTCCGGTGGACTTAAATTGATCTTTTGTTCGAAGTATTTCTGATCTTCATCTTCGGCTATATATACATTAAATCCATAATGCATCTTGATATGAATGATGTACTGTACAAATGCTTGTATATGCTGATCTCTTATATATAGGTAGAACCAACTATAAACCCCTGAATAATGGCGAGATTCACCTTGTTCAAAGTAAAACGATTCGATGTTGTAATTGAATTTAAAGAACCCTCTGACATTTAAATCTTGATCAAGGACTTTTTTAATCATTTGCTGATGATCTTTAGTATCTATAATCCTCTTATCACCAATTATGTCCGTATCAAATTTGGTTTTTTCGAGGTTCCAATGTTTATAAGGGCTTATAAATGATGATTCAACCCTAAGATTCGTCTTATCATTAAGTAAGGACTTTAAATATTCAATTTCCTTGATATATTCGATCTTATCTTTCAGTAGGTTTAGATCATACCTACAATCTGAATTCCCATACTTGACACATGTTGAACATGGTCTTCCCTTATTACATTTGACTTTACGTTTCTTGCAGAACGTACATACTAGACTTGCTCTATTTCTTGATTTCATCAGCATTATCGTTTAACTATAGGGAAGACTTTGAGTTTTTGGCTTTGATTTTGCGAAGGCGTTAAGGGCTTATCCCCGTGGTCTCAAACTTGGTCCTCACCATAATAAGATTATAAGTTTGTTACATTAACAAGATAAGAATGAATATACATTAGCTTATTAGGATTTCTTGTTATCATTGATAATGGGACGACTTACATCATAATCAACTTCAACTTCAACGTCAAACCTTACGACTTTATTCTTCAAAGTCACCTCCTCAAACTCTTAAAACCTAAAAACTTTATCAACTGATAATCCAAACTACCAACTCACATTGATGACTGGGTTCCAGGTAAACTCCACATAAACAAACACAACCGATGATATATACGGAGATAGCATAAACCCGTCATGTCTTGATTATCAACTATAAGTCAAAGTCGTGCGGTTGACATGTCATAATCATCTCATGATAAATCCAGTCCACCAATACTTAATGTTTTTGATCCTCGGACTTGACTTAAATCCGCTCTATGCATTTTAAATCACTTAAATCCACATGCTGCACATTAGTATCGGACTATAACTGTCAGCTTGCTTTGTTTATATTTGTGTAGGGGCGTGCTAGGTTAATGGGGTAACAAATATTGATATTTGAAATTAATGATAATTCTCTAAAAAAAAGAGTAGTTGAAAACTGCAGATCATTATGTAGCTAAATGTAAGATAAATGCAAGATAAATCAACAGTAGCCCTTAAAAGCCACAAAACCGTCATTTAGTACCTTCTCTACTTATACGACATCATAAATCTCCTGTGACTTAATAGTTTATGACCTAATCAAACTCCGAACACATAACCCGAGTAAAGTCCTATGAAAAGTAATTGCCGAGGACAGATAATTTTGCACCCATTTTCTAGGTGTTATGTTGGGTTGAAAGTTGTAGCTCTAAACATCAAAGATTTCTACCACCATACTAACCAGATAATAAAATACCTAACCGTGTTGATGGTAGAACCAACATCGGTACTAGTTACCCCCAGATCCTCACTACATTTGTAGCTATTGTCAGCACTTATCACAGCCAGTGCGCATTTTCACATGATGCAATCATAAGACATGGAAAAATAATTTCACAGACCACAAACAGACATTACTCCACAAAACCAAATTTATTTAAATACGGTGGATTTCTAACGAAATTAGTTAGTTTACACAAACACAAACATTAATATTGATATTTCAAAATGGTTGTAGGTAAAACAGTTGAAGCAATTCCAGGACCAAATACTAAGAATTTAATTCAAGCTGAAAGAGCTAATGCTGCTTTCAACCCTGAATTCATGAACTATTTCTTAGAAGGTTCTAAAGAAAGAAGTGAAGAAACCCTTAGAATGGTTTCTCAAATGGAAAGGGATCCAATCTTGTCCGCTAAATCTGATTATTATGATTGGACTAAAGAAGAACATCGTAAACATACTATTGAAAAGATCAACAGATTAAGTAGATACATTGAACTGGAAACTTTTGATGAATTCGAAAGAAGAATGAGTTTAATTTCAGTTTTTGATCCTCAATTACATACCAGAATTGGTGTTCATTTAGGGTTATTCGTTGGTTGTGTTAGAAGTAATGGTACATATCAACAATTAAACTATTGGGCTTTAGAAAAGGAAAGTGCATTTGTTAAAAACATTTATGGATGTTTCGGTATGACTGAATTAGCTCATGGTTCAAATGTTGCTGGTTTACAAACCACCGCTACCTTTGATGAATTCAACGATTCATTTATCATCAACACTCCAAATGTTGGTGCTACCAAATGGTGGATCGGTGGTGCCGCCCATAGTGCTACTCATTGTTCAGTTTATGCTAGATTAATCGTTAAAGGTAAAGATTATGGTGTTAAAACTTTCGTTGTTCCATTAAGAGACGCTAACCATGATTTAATGCCAGGTATTACTATTGGTGATATTGGTTCTAAGATGGGTAGAGATGGTATTGATAATGGTTGGATTCAATTCAGTCACGTTAAGATTCCAAGATATTTCATGTTACAAAAATATTGTAAAGTCTCAAGTAGTGGTGAAGTTGTTGTACCAGCAAATAACCAATTATCATACGGTGCCTTATTAGGTGGTAGAGTTGTTATGGTCAAAGATGCTTTCAGATGGTCATCAAGATTCATTACTATTGCCACCAGATATGGGGTAGGTAGAAGACAATTCAAAGCTGCAACCGCTAAAGAAGAAGATGACGAATGTCAAATCTTGAATTATCCATTACATCAACGTCGTTTAATTCCAGTCTTAGCTTTATGTTATGCTTTTTCTAATGGTGCTAATGTTTTAGCTGATAGTGCCAAAGAAGCTAACGACTTGTTAGATAGTGCTGTTAACAATGATGATAAAGCAGGTATTGAAGAAGGTATTCAATTAACTAAATCCTTATTCGTTGCTTCAGGTTCATTGAAATCAACTTGTACTTGGTTAACTTTAGAAAACATTGATAAATGTAGACAAGCCTGTGGTGGTCATGGTTATTCAGCTTATGCTGGATTTGGTAAAGCTTATAATGATTTTGCTGTCCAATGTACCTGGGAAGGTGACAACAACATTTTAGGTATGAGTGTTGGTAAACAATTAGTTAAACAAATTGAAGCCGTCTTAAACAATGGTGAAAAAGTTGGAGGAATCTTAGAATTCTTAAACAATTCTAAACAATACTTAGACAAAAAAGTTTTATTAAACGTTGATGATTTGAGTTCAACTGAGAAAATCTTAAAAGGGGTTGAAGCTGCTCTTGTTAGAGGATCTTATCAATGTTCAAAGACTTTAAGTGACAAGAAAGGTGATTGGGATTACATTGGAGCTGATTTAGTTACCTTATCTAAATTATTAGCTCATTTCTTCTTACTTAAATCATTCTTGGATAAAATTAAAACCATGAATACTGAAGAAGAAAAACCTTTAGTTCCATTCTTGGATAAATTAGCTAAGTTATATTCTTACACCACCATATTAGAAACCTTTTCAGGAAACTTTTTAACTTATGGAGTTATTTCCCCAGAAGCTATGACCTTCTTAAGTACTGTTAGAATTCAAGAATTATGTGGGGAATTAAGACCTCATGTTATTCCATTGACTGATTCATTCCAATTAAGTGATATGATGATCAACTCATCAATTGGTGGTTATTCAGGTGACTTCTATGAAGAATATTTCAACATTGTTAAGACCAATAACCAAACTAGAGATGATAAAGCTCCATATAATGATCTTATTACCGCTATGTTACACAGAAAGAGTTATGATGAAAGAACTAGAGATGAATATACTGATGAAGTTGCTGAAGCTATTGATCCAGAAGCTGAAGAGTAAACATGATTTATGACATGCTGTGCATGTACCTTTGGACTTGGTAATTACATGAATAGAAGTTGGATATTCCTTTATATATGTATGTAATTTTTAAAGAAAAATTTGTTTGGACTTAGCTCTCGTACCCTTGTGGTTGTTTGTTATGATTTCTTATCGGAGAGTTTTCCCTAAGTATTCGGACCGTTGTTTTTATGTGCTAGACTCCTGATTCGGGTTTAACTCGGGTCAGTCGCTCATTACCCCCAAACGCAAGCCCCCACGTCGTTGCCGCGTTTTTTACTAAGCGAACATCGCATCACCCATAATAATGTTTCTAAAAATAACTCTTTGATTAATTATTTTTTTTATTTTTTTATGATAATAAAGTCTTAGACTTTAAGTTATTTACTAAACATTTACCAAGGATACTCCGAATCTTAAACCCACCGTATACTTAAACTCTTACCACACCATTTTACTAACCATACCTCCAGTTTCCCTATAATTTAGGGGTTTAATACCATTTCTCTGGCTATCATTTATGATAGACCAAATACCGGAAAACTAAAAATAGGTCATCTTATTAATCTTAAATCCAAATGCCTCATCTTAAAAACTGAGCCCTTCATAGTCAAATTTGATTCTAGGTTCCTTGGTAAATAAAGTTTTTTGCGAAGAGAAAAATTTCAGGGTATCTTCTAACTTAAAGTACTTAAGTAACTTTGGATTACCAATAGGATTTTCCATCATATCGAATTGTGTTAGGAGTATTTAACCTTATATCATAGAGCTACTAAAAATAACACCAACATAATGGGTAGGAGAAAAATTGAAATTCAACCTTTAACGGATGATAGAAATAGAACCGTTACCTTTGTTAAAAGAAAAGCGGGATTATTCAAGAAAGCTCATGAATTAGCAGTTTTGTGTCAAGTTGATTTGGCCATTATCATCGTTGGTAATAACAACAAGCTTTATGAGTTTAGTTCTGTGGATACTAATGAATTAATCAAGGTTTATCAAGGATCGAAGCCTCATGAACTGAAGAGTCCTGAGAATTATGGGAATTATAAGAAGAAGAAACACATAACGTCAAATCTAAGTATAAATGATGATTTGATTGATGAAGAGTTCGATGATGCCAGTGATTATGATTCTGATACTCCTGAGCCAAAAAGGGCCAAACATAATCCACCAACCAAACTAAATCAAAACAAGCCTCAAGTCCAAGTTCAATCTCAGCCACAAACACAAACACAAACACAGACACAATCCAAACCACAACCACAAACACAGTCCCAAGTACATCCACCACCACCATCATTTAACTCATCCAATTCGTCTAAGAAAAGACCTTTACCACCCAACCATATCTCATTGACCAATGTCCCTTCCTTTAACTCCTTCCGTAATACTTCCATCAGAGAAGAAGACGAAGAAGAATCAGAAAATCGCCATTATAGAAATGAATCAGTAGCTTCCAGTAATAATATGAATCATTCAAGACCAATATTAAGAGTTCAAATCCCAACCGATTCAAATACTGGTAATGATAGTGCAAGAACTATAACTGCTCTTGATACAAATCCTAATCAATCCTTAAGATCTTCAAGTAATCGTCCAACCATTGACACAAACCCAAACCCTCCACAAGACTCCAATAACATAAATGGTCAAAGCAGTAGTGGATCAGACTCAAAAGATTTAACTAACGGTCCAATCATAAATACACCAAAGTATTCTAACTTTGGCACTTTCAGATCACCTGATACAAGAAAGCCAATAACTCAATTGCCATTACCTATTCAAAAATCTCAAACCAGTTCTCCATCAAGTGCTACAGCTCCTCCTTTACCTTTGAATGGGATGACATCATTCTTCAATCCTTTAAGTCAGCAATCACCTTCATCTCAATATCCTCACAATTCTTTACATACACCAATATTATTTAATGATAACAAGTTCCGACCTTTAACTAGTGGTAACACTGGTTCCACCACAAATCCAACTATAAGTTCAGGCACAGGAGGTACGGGGAACTCAGGTTCAGGATCAGGTGGTGGCAATAATGATGCACCAATGTCAGGGTTACCTTCAAGGTATATCAATGATATATTTCCATCGCCTTCTAACTTTTATGTACCACAAGATTGGTCAAGTGGTATAACGCCATATCATAACAACTTACCACAATATTTCATGAATATGATGCCGAACCAGTCCGGTCGTCAATCAGCCCATCAAACCCCAATTGCCAATCACCATCCGTCAGCACAACCTTCGGCTCAACAACAACATCAGCCGAACCAACAGCCTAATTCAAATTCTGAATTACCTAATAATTATACGGCATTTCCATCACCAATTCAATTTATGGGGCAATCATTTCAAGATAAGAAGTGATATGTAATATAGATGTAATACTAGATCGATTTAGATGCCTGGTTTCTCTCTAGCGTCTCTAGCAGTGCTCTAGTTGCTGTCTCTAGCAGTGCTCTAGTTGCTGTCTCTAGCAGTGCCTTTACAGCCCCAAGGTTTCATAGTAACCGTAAACCTCTCCATTTCCCACCATAATCAATAACACCTTCGACAATAAAACACACCTAAGATGGAAATCTCACATGAGTATTTCCACATGATCCCTCACCTGACCACCCTCGCCAGGGCTGAACCCTAAAAGTCACAAACTTTATATACACACCCTCATTCTGAAAAATTTTCTGAGAAACGAACTGTTATAGTGAGAATTTTTTTTTCAGAATTTTCATTTAGGATAATAAATTAGATTACAATTTCCAATATGAAGGTATGTTAATATCATTAAACCAGATGATATGACTATGGTAGAAGTACACAAACACTATCTGTATAGTAATAGAGTTGAGGATCCTTGAAAATCGAGTTTAACTACAGAATCAATTGATATATAATGACCATGAACAATCACAGAACTTCAGTATTTTATCCCACCCAGCAAGAATTTGAATTACCTATCAACCAGTAACAACAATAAAAGCATCCCATAAGTCGAATATCAAAATCTCTAGTTCCCAATACTAACATTTTTAGTTAAATATTGCTTATCCAGCCAATGGTACTCAAAAATCCTTTGAAATCGATGATGATCATAAATTAGCCGTTTTCATGGAAAAAAGAATGGGTCAAGAAGTCGAAGGTGATTCAGTTGATGATGCCTTCAAAGGTTACATCTTCAGAATTACTGGAGGTAACGATAAACAAGGTTTCCCAATGAAACAAGGTGTTTTACATCCAACCAGAGTTAAATTATTATTAGCAAAAGGTCACTCATGTTACAGACCAAGAAGAACTGGTGAAAGAAAGAGAAAATCAGTCAGAGGTTGTATTGTTGGACAAGATTTATCAGCTTTATCATTAACTGTTGTTAAACAAGGTGATGCTGAAATTGAAGGTTTAACTGATACTCAAGTTCCAAAAAGATTAGGTCCAAAAAGAGCTAACCACATTAGAAAATTCTTCGGTTTAACTAAAGAAGATGATGTTAGACAATTCGTTGTTAGAAGAGAAGTTTCAAAAGGTGATAAATCTTACACTAAAGCTCCAAAAATCCAAAGATTAGTTACTCCTCAAACTTTACAAAGAAAGAGAGCCTTAAAAGCTAAAAAGATTCAAAACGCTCAATACCAAAGAGATCAAGCTGCTGAATATGCTCAATTATTAGCTCAAAGATTACATGAAAGAAAAGCTGAAAAAGCTGAAATTAAAAAGAGAAGAGCTTCTTCTTTAAAAGCTTAGGTATAATATAGTGTATTTAATAAATACTTCATTGTAGACGTTTGTATTATGACTTGCATGGCTAGTCCAGTAGCTTAGCCTTCTTCCTACTTAATCTCTTTATATTCTCATAAACTTCATCATTGGTTAGATTGGAACTGTACTTGAAATTCTTCTTGATATAATTCTCTCTTTCTTGAGCAAAATTGGGGTTCTTTAATAGAACTTTTAGGTGTTCATCGAATTTCAGCTCTGGTATTGGTTTTTGGGTTATAGGACAAATGATTGTTGGTTCTTTTGATCTTTTCTTTAATCTTGATTCACCAGCTGCTTTGATTTTACCTTTGAAGGGTAGTGGGACGGGTTCATCAGTGTGGCCGTTAGCATTAGATTCGTTAGTATCAGGTCCGTTGAGTCCGTCAGCATTAGGTTTGTGGGTACCAAGTCCAGTATCTTCACTAGCCTTATCCGTATCAGTCCCAGACTCGCCCTTCACAGGCACCAACTCTAAATCTCTATTCCTATCTTCCAAACTCCTAAACACCAAATCATCCCTGCTTAATGGCTCAGGTAGTTCTATCACTTGATCAACATCATTGAATTCAATATTTCCTATTATAGTGAAATCTTGCCAATCTATACTAGCATAGTTAAGCTGTCTTTCCTTTTGGGCATTTTCCTCAACCTTAATACGATGCTGATGTTGTTTATGATACTCAGCTCTTTTGTAAGCATCTTCAAATAAATCTAAATCAACTTGTTTGAGTTCATCATCTTTTAGTATCAGTAGCACTTGGCTATATTGATTGATTAATGATCTGAAAAGTGGATTGAACGAATGGCCCTTGTTAATGAATTCAAATTGTGACTTGAACCCTCTCTCTATTTCGTGTTTGTGTAAGTCCTTTAAGTATTGTTCACCGTTTTGAGCAGTATATAATGCAGTTAGTTTGAGTACTTCATAATCTATGGGCGATATATTGGATTTATTTACAAGGAACTTCAAAGGTTCAGGAGCATCAATTATGTTATCTGTTGATTCGTGTTTGTGGTCTTCGTTTTCTATTTGTGGTTCATACCTTCCCAACTTCCATTGATAATAATTATAGTATTCATTATTACTATATACGAATGGGAACTTATCACTTGTCTTCAAACGACTCTCAAACACTTCACCATTCTTTAGTATGTATCCCACCGTTTTATCAATGGTCTCTTTCATTTCCCCTTTTGGAACTAGGATACCTTTCGGTATAGATCCATTTGTGTTTGTGGTCATCGTATTATCTGTTCGCGATGGGGTGTGGTACAAATATGAATTCCCGATCGTATGAAGTTCGCGGTGGTCGTAAGGCTAAGTTCATGCAATAAGAAGTTCCACAGATCTGAATTCAACTGTAGCCAAGTTCACTAATAGCATCCAAAATTTCATTCACATCCTATCTTATACCATACAAATTCGTCATAGTAAGAAAAATACCCAACTAAGCATTCCTATTCAGCAAAATCCAATATTAATATGAGTGATTCTGATGATTCATTAACTAAGCAATTAGATCAAATCGGAACTTCATTACCAAAAATTCAACTTTCGATATTATCGGATTATAAATTACCTAACTTGCCGAACCTACCTAACTTGCCTAACCTTCCGAATTTGCCTAATTTGCCCAATTTACCCAACTTGCCAAATTTACCAAATTTACCCAATCTTCCCAATCTTCCCAACCTACCAAACCTAAGTGATTTTGATATCAGAAATGTCAGTAAGTTAAGTACAGAAATATCCAATTACGTTAAGAATTACGTCACGTACCAGACAACCCCCAAAAATGAACTTTTAGGTGATGACAAACACTTGGAACCAACAAATATTGAAGAGAAGACATTGATAAATTCTCTTAAAACAATCATATCGTCCCGTATACAAATGAATTCACTTATCCAGCAGTTGAGTGTGGGAAACTCACTTCAATCGGCTGTTGAAAGACTTCAGCCATTGAGAGATATAATCCACGAGGCCGTTATTTTGCCAACAGATGATGAGGATGAAGACAGTTTCAGTATCAATGAAGAGATCACTGAGCCAAAAGGGATCTCTAAAGTTATCAATCAAGATAAGCCTTTTTTGAACGAGTTCATCGTACCTGAAGATAGTTCAAGAAAGAGACGGAAGAAACAAAAGAGCAGAAGAAAGAAAGTTAAGACCGACAAGGATAGTTTAGGATTAACATCACCACCCACGTCTGAATCGTTCCTGTCAATCAATATATTGAGTGAAGGTATTGATGGGTTAAGTATTGACGAGACAAGAGATTTAACTAATTTGGATTCCTTAGAAGATTTTTACAAGCAGGATTTGATGAGACTGAAGATCAAGAAGATCCAGGGATTGAGTATTGAACAAGAGGTTAAGAATAAGTTGGTGACTAAGTTAATGATGGGGAATTATTATAAGTATATGGACAAGAAGGTTGATATACTGGAGGGAGAATTACAGTTACCAATAGGCAGTGGGAACGATTCAGTAGTTGATTCATTAGATGAATTAGTACCTGACGAACCAGAGGACGATGAGGATGAAGGAGATGAAGAAGAAGATGAATCACAAGAGGATTACGAAGAAGGTGAAGACGAAGATGATGAAGTCATCCTCACAGAAAGTGACCTTAAGCCTTCATACTATAACCCATTATCCCAAATTCTTGGATGTGAACATTACCAAAGAAACTGTAAGATCGAATGTTCCATTTGCCAGAAATGGTTTGTCTGTAGGTTTTGTCATGATGAAGAAGTAAAGGACCATAAACTTGTGAGGAATGAAATCAAGCATATTCTTTGTATGTTCTGTAATACTCCTCAAGAACCTAATGAGCAATATTGTATTGAATGTGGTAAAGAGTTGGCCAACTACTTCTGTGACAAATGTAAGTTGTATGATAACGACTATAACAAAGACATTTACCATTGTGATAAGTGTGGAATTTGTAGGTTAGGACTTGGACTAGGGAAGGATTATTTCCATTGTGATGAGTGTAATATTTGTTTGTCCATCAACTTGAAAGCTAACCATAAATGTGTTAATAACACAACACATTGTAATTGTCCTATCTGTGGAGAATACTTGTTCACGTCGGTGTTGAAGGTTGTATTTATGAAATGTGGACATCTGATCCATGAATCCTGTTATAAGAACCTAATTCAACATAGTTATAAATGTCCTTTATGTAAGAAGACCGTGGTTAATATGGACACTCAGTTCAGGATATTAAACCAAGAAATCCTTCAACAACCGTTACCATTACCCTACAAGAATTGGAGATGTATTATAAGCTGCAATGACTGTAAAGGTAAGAGTAATGTAGCCTATCATGTGCTAGGACTAAAGTGTAAATATTGCAATAGTTATAATACCAACCAATTGAAGTTGATCAAGCCTGAAGAAGAGATCTATGAGAATGAACCAATCAATGATCAAGTTGATAGAATGACTTTGATCCAGACCAGTTTGTCCAATAACTTCTTAATTGATGAGAACACTGAAAAGGAAATGACTGGTCCAGATATGAGAGATGACGAATCTGATGAAGATGGGGAGATTTTCAATTTCAGGCAATTGACTAATAAGTTGATTAATAGGCCTAATGAGATCAATTCGTTGAGTAGTATTTTCCAGAGGTATGTTAATGTTTTGGGGAATGCTAGGGACGGACGAATGGGAGGACTCCACGGTAATGGAGAAGGTAATGGTGGTGCTGTGGGTGGCGATAATACGAAAACTGCGTAGACCAATAATGAAAGAATATGTAAATAATTGTTAATAGATTAATGTGGTACTGTCCACTCTCACAACTCTCACTGCCACTACCGCCACCGCTGCCACCGCACCTCCCCCTATTGTTTCTTTCTCACAATAGACCCTCAATGTCTCAAACTTACTCTACAACTAAGCAATCAATAATTCCCTTAATCCATGTCCGGTTAAATCCTTAATTTTCAACCAGTTCCTCCTAATTTTAAACCACGAACACAAACCACAAACCCAAGACCACAAACCCAAATGGCTATCTGTGCTCTCCCACAGTAATTACGATTTCACCCAATCTAAAATTGTTGGTACTCTACTCGCAGTTGGGTCATTTTTAGAATGTCCCCAAAAAGAAATCCCCAACTGTTTTTATGGAGAACGGAAATTTGCCATACACTTCTTAGGCAACTGTTAACTGCTAATTTCGAACCATCACTAACATTAACGAGAATAGAATTTTTTCAATAAAACCCCTCAGGTCAGTCAAATCTATTCAAGTGCGTTTCTATTTACAATAACTCTAATTGCGGATTTAAGTAATTTTCTATTTGTGGTTGTTAAATCAACACTTGATTCTCTAAGCTTGAATTTGCATTTGTGTTTGTGTAACCTCTATTTGTGTTTGTGAACATTAAACTATCATTCGGGTTTTAAGCCATAAACTTAAATTTTAACGGTTTACAACTTTGGGTTGTGTTGGTATAGGACACGCATATACCTCGTATAATAAAAATCGCAGTTGGTGATCTACCCAAAATTTATTAGACATTGCTTAATATAAAAATTGCTTATTACATTTGCTTCTTGAGTTACACAAATACACTTGGTTCAATTACATAAACAGCTAGGGAGTTAAATCCACAAATACAAACTAAGGACATTTCCTAAGACCACAAACCCAAATTCAATTTCAAATAACACAAGCGAGGAGTTTATAAGCTTCAGTCATGAATTCAATTAAGGTCTTATTTAATTCTATTGATAATCTCATACCAGTAGGAGAGAATGATTCAGAGTTAAGTCTTATCAATGAGGAGAGTGATGTTAACCAGGAGTCTTTCATAGAGAGAGAAGGGGATGACAATAGCCACGAGGACGATGATAGGGAGGATGAAAAGGATCATCAACCAAACTACGAATTACCAGAACATGATCAAAATCATCAAAATAACCATAATGAACAAAATAATGAATTAAAAACTAATGAACAAATTAACGAAACCCAAACCAGTCCTTCAACATTAAACAAGATATTTCATATAATATTCTTCATACCAAACTTAATACTCCTAAAACCCATTCTTCTTATATGGAAGATTGTTTTAGTATTGCCATTAAATTATTTGGTCAAATCTTTAGAGTTTAATTACAATTACCAATTGAATTCCAGTGAAAAAATGGAGATGTTAAAACATGAAAATATGCTTTCAAATAATATCAAACTGCCAACTTTGAGTTCAAAATATATCATTCCACCTCCACAAAGATTATTTCCATTAATAAGAAACCCACAAGCTAAAAAACGGAAGATTTTAGTCCTTGATTTAGATGAAACCTTACTTCATTCATTATCACAAGGTTCACCAAGAATAGGTAATGCTCATGATTCTAACATCATTGAAATTAAGTTGAATAATGTTGCAACGTTGTATCATGTCCATAAAAGACCTTACTGCAATTTCTTCCTACAAGAGATATCCAAATGGTTTGATCTTTATATATTCACTGCCAGTGTCCAGGAATACGCAGATCCAATCATTGATTGGTTAGAAAGTGAAATCATATCATATGATGATTCAAAAATTTTTAAGAAGAGGTTTTATCGTAAAGATTGTACTTATCGTAATGGAGTTGGCTATATCAAGGATTTATCCAAATTCTTCCCAAATGACTTGAAGAACGTTATAATCTTGGATAATAGTCCCATCAGTTATGTTTTACATGAAACCAATGCAGTAGTAATAGAAGGATGGATTAATGATCAGAATGATAAAGATTTGTTGAACCTCTTACCAATGTTACAGAGTTTAAGTTTAAGCATAGATGTGAGGTTTATTCTAGGCTTAAGACAAGGTGAGAAGGTTTTTGAGCATTGAAAGGTTTGAGACACATTTGACGAAGCTTTGATGAAATTGATGAAACCTTTAGTATGACAGTCACATAGACCAGTAAATAGAATCGTATTTAAATAAAAGTTTATGCATTTTCTTATGAGCTAGGTCTCATGCCCGGTACTAAATCATCGCGAACGTGATGGATCAAGTACTAACAGACTTATCAGATCCTAAGGATCTTGTTACAACCCTAAATAGTTTAGGAACATTACTTAGAGATGAAGAATACAGGTCCAATAAGGAACTCAATAGTCACATACCCCAATTGATTGCGATTTTGAATCCACAAATAGACGAAACCACAAAACCATTGAATTTAGAGGTTCTTCGAGTTTTGATTAATTATACAGCTGATAATGATTTCAACAGGCAGGAATTGCTTAAACATCCGGATTTGTGGGACAAGGTGAGATGTATGTTGGGGTTTCCAAGGGTTCTGATGTTTTTAGGACAATTCACTAAGAATACTGAACGTTTGAATGAGTTTATGGATTTCTTTTATAGGATAAATCTTCATAAACATTTGATAAAAGAGATAGGAAATGGAGATGAGTTTATAATTGAGGTTTTAAGTGAGATCTTGACTGAAAGGGCTGTTAATGAGGAGTTCAGGGCCGATGTTATGGAGTTTATTGAGAGGGTTATAGAGGTTTATTTGAGGTTATTAAGGGAAAAGAAGGAAGACCAGGAGGAAGGCGATGAAGACGAAGAAGATGACGACGACGACGACGAAGTATTTGAAAACTTATCGAAAATCCTCTATAACCTCACCCAATTCCAAGACCTTCCCTCTCATAACATCCCAGACATTTATAAACTCTTTCATCATAAGAACACCAAAATAAATCGTCAATTGTTCTCTACAATAGGGAACTTTTCATCAATGACGACATTCAATGACTTCAGCCAAGTTGAGTTTGCTATCAACAACCTTGGAACCACCAACATGTACTTAAAAGCCAGTTACTATATAGTAATAGGTAATTACATAAACAGTCAGCACAAAGCCCAGCAAGTGGCTGAAGCCCTTCCTGAAACATTCATAGAGGATTACTTGAATAATCAATTCACTGATATCATCCAGTATCAAACAGTTCATGTTATAAGGCACATTGTACACAAACACAATTACAAGCAGATTATGGACCATGACAATTTGTATGGGTTTACTAAAATCTTGGTCGACAATAAACAGTACTATCCTGAGATCTACGGTCAATACGTAAGGTTTCTCCAGAAAACCATCGGCCTCTTTGACGTAGGTGAACCTTATGGCTACCATCTATGGGAATTGGTAGATGGGGATGTGTTGATAAGACTTAGTGAGAGCTTAGAACAAAAAGAACATCCATTAAACACTAAGGTAATAGAGTCGGTGTTCTTAGAGGACTTACCCACTGACGTGAACAAATTACTTGATAGGTTGAAGTATCAAGCCATTTGTCTTAATAAAGGATTAGTTAAGGAACACTTATCAGATCAGTTTGTTAGTAAGTTCATAGTACAGTACGATAAGTTGCTTCAAATGTTAGCTAACGAAGAGACTAAATCCAAACAATTCGAAGTTGTGTTGAACAATTCTAGATTCGTCTCTGTTAGTTTATTGAAGTTGGAGAATGAGGATATAAGTGAAATTGCTCATAAGATCATAGGCTTAAGCTATGAGGGGTGATAAGGGGTGATACTATTTTATAGGGCAAATAAATGACGTACTAAGACTGTACCACAGCACTGACTTACCGTAGTCGCAGTATTAAGACCGCAACACCACAGTCGCAGGGCCACAACATGCATAGAAACTTCCCTAACTAAAAAGAACTAAATCTACCAACTCTAACCCTTAACCTCAAAGGTAACTCTATCACTTTCCGTTAGCGAAAAACCTGCGAAACCGGGCTCGGTAAATTATGGATAGACGCGGCACTGAAAATTTTTACTACATATACCTTCCTATACCCCAAATTCCGTTGTTACAGGTAACTATCTTTAATTCTTATCAATATGACAGTAAAATCTTACTTTTCAGCCATAGAACCATGTGACATTGATCCCATCATGATTTTAATGCAAAAGTACCGTAAGGATACTTCTCCAAACAAAGTCGATTTATCTATCGGAGTTTATAAACCAGAAGACGGTAGCGTTAAATACGTGTTCCCAAGTGTCAAACAAGCTAAAACTGAAATTTACAACCATGATGAAGGTCACCCATATCATGACATGAGCGGATTACCATCATTCGTTGAAGGAGCCCAAGAAACCGTTTTCGGTAAAGATATCGTTAAAACTGGTAACATAGCATCAATTCAAACTATTTCAGGTACAGGTGCTCTTCATATAGGGATTGAATTCTGTAAAGAAATTGGCTTAAGTACCTTTTACGTCGGTACACCAACCTGGGGGAATTATATTTCAATGATCGAATCTTGTGGATGTGATGTTAAATTCTTTAATCATTATGATCCAAGTACTGGTACTCCAGATATTAACAGTTTATTGACTGTCCTTGATACTATTCCAAAAAACTCCGTAGTTTTATTACAAGCATGTTGTCATAATCCAACAGGTGCTGATTACACTCAAGACCAATGGCATCAAATCGCTGATAAAGTTAAACAAAATTCAATTTTTGTTGTGTTTGATATTGCTTACCAAGGATTTGCTACTGGTGATAAAGATTTAGATGCTTATGGTATAAGATATTTCTTCAACCAAGGTATTGAATTCATTGCTTGTGAATCTTTTTCTAAGAATATGGGATTATATGGTGAAAGACTTGGATGTTTACATGTAGCTTCAGCTGATAAATCAAATATCGAAAACACTCGTAATTTAATGACCAATATCTTTAGATCAGAATGTTCATTTGGTCCATTATTTGGAGCAAAAGTTGCTTCTTATTTGTTTAAAGATTTCAAGCAACAATGGGACGAAGATGTTGCTGCCGTTTACCAACGTTTGAAAGGGTTAAGAATTAAAGTTAATGACAAATTCAAAAAGTTAGGTACACCAGGTAACTGGGATACAATTTTACATCAAAACGGGTTATTTTGGTTTAGTGGATTAACTCCAGTACAAGTTGATAAATTGATTAATGAGCACCATATTTACATTGTGGGGAGTGGTAGAGTCAATGTTGCTGGAATCAATGAAGAAAATATCGACAGGGTAGTTGAAAGTATTGATAAGGTTGTTCGTGAAACTCAAGCTTAAGATCCAACTATATAGAAAAGGGCCTAGAGTCTTCTACAGTGTATGATTATATAATATGCTATTTCTATTTATGCATTAACACTTTCCCACCTTTCCCAAATTTCCTAAAGTTTTTACTGTTGAACAGTTTACTTTACACAGCAGTTTGACTGCATACTTTCGGTCTTTTACCGATACGAATGGAATTTAATTCCGCTAGTACTACCGTACTATAAGGTTCTCCCTATGTCTTTGAATGAATCTTCTTCAAATGAGCCTTCAAATTATCCTTCCTATTAAACCTCTTATTACAGTTTGGTTCATTACACTCAAATGGTTTCTCAGAACTATGACTCTTCATGTGTCTCTTAACATGTTCAGGTCTTTGGAACCTTGCTAAACATAAAGGACATGCATGTTTCTTTTTTGGATCCAGTAAATCAGATGCCTTTTCATTAATCTTGATTGGTAAATCCGGTATAAACTCTGGACTCAAATCCTTCTTTTTCTTCTTAGCTAAACTTGGTGATAATGGTAATGAATTTGATAATGGCAAAGCCGGAGGTATTGATGATGATGCAGAACTTGATGTACCATCTTGACCTGGAATTGGCATTTGATATAAGTTTGATGGTGAATAAGGATTCATACCTGGTAATAATTTGCTATTAGCAATGGATGCTAAATTTATACTAGCAGGATAAGATTTCATATTACTACCATTAAATTGAGATTGAATCAATTGAAGATTTGTACTTGCTTCTGTGGCAGTTGAAGGAGCAGAATGTGATGATGGTTGAGTCATTACTGATTGCTCTGGTAAAATTGATTGAGTTGGTTGTGGTGGTAAACCAGAGTTTGGAGCTGACGATATTTCAAGATTTGAGAAGTCTCTAAAAGTTGAATAAGATTTAGCTCTCTTCAATTGTTTCAACGCATCATCCTCTTGTTCTTCTATTTTGATAGAATCCAAAGTATTTTGTCTTCTTAAAGAAGGCTGAGTTAATGACCTATTGAAATCTTTTGGTCTTTCAACTCCAGGTGAGTTCTGATGAGAATGTGGATGGAATTGGGGGAACTGTTGATGAGATTGATGAGGTGGTTGTAATTGGAGTTGTTGAGACTGAAGATGTGATTGTTGAAGTTGTTGAATATCTTGTCCTTGTCCTTGTGCCTGACCTTGACCCTCACCTTGATTCATTACTCCTTGTAATGGGGTATTCTTAACGTCATGATAAGGTAAAGTGAATTGAGGCAAAGCATTATTGGGCTGAATAGGAGTTTGAAAATCATCATTATCAAAATTCAAATTATCATATTTCGGCGATATGAAAGATGTTGGGGTATAAAAAGGATTCAAAGATTTAGAATCAATTTTGGTTCTTGATAATGATCTTGAATGTCTAAATGGAGTTTTAGAAATTTTCACAAATGATGAATTTGGTGATGTTTGAGATTGTGATCTCATTGGAGTCTGTAAATTTGCTGAACCGATTGATAATGATTTGTTTCTACCAATTTTCCTTGGTGTCATAAGATTCAATTGGTTATTAGCAATATTACCATTAGATTGATGTGGATTAACCATATTACCCATTTGATTAGAAATTTGAGAATTCTTAACGAAAGAATTTGGACTTTCTAAACTCTGATTTGACACTGATGATGTTAATTGAGGTATTGATTCAAGGGAATTGGACTCAACAATCTTCGATAAGTCTTGATTTGAACTTATGGACAAATTGGTTTGATGTCTTATAAGATTCATATTATCAGTTAATGAAATATTCGATTTAGGCACGATTTCATTCTGATAATATTGTTGATACATTTGGGTATGATTCTGAGGTTGTGATGGGCCATGAGACTGAGTCTGAGATTGGTGATGATTTGTATGAGGATTATGAGGATTTAAATGAGGTTGAGAATATCGATTCATTTGTGGATCGTAATCATAATCTTGATGGATGATGTCGGATATATCAATTTGATCATAGTCATCTAAATTTAATTCAAGATTTGAAATTTCATAATCGAAATGGTTTCTTGGTGAACTCATTAAATATTTTTCCATATCTTAGCTTTCGTCTATAACCACGCAATTTTCTAGCTTAATCCACAAATACAATTATTTCCGATTTATAATCCACAAATACGATTTCTTTCCGAAACAACTATTAAAACAACTATTCTTAATATACTATGATAATGATTGGTTTAAAACTGATCCAAAAATGTCAAAAAAAATATGTTAGTTAACTGAACAAAAATTATCAAATGTCAAAATCCTTAAAATCTCTCCTATTTCAAATCGTTAACTTATGACAAAAACACGGTGCTTTGATAAACTAAAATAAATTGAATAAATCTAATAAGAAGTGAAATGCAATTAAAATCAAATGTTTTTTTTTTTCAATCTAAAAAACCATACAATTTGGTTGATGTACAATAGTAATATAATACTTGTAAACCTCTATATCACTGTATATAAGTACACAAATATCGAAAAATTTATGGGTAATAAAAACTAGAAGATAAAAAGTTATGTGATGAAATAATGATCTTAATTGTTTAACCAGGTGATCAACTGATGGTGTTGTCTAATAAGAACTTTTAATGTTGGATTTAACGTAAATAAAATTGCTAATGTTCGAAGTTTTTTTTAAAATTTTCAGTCCGTAATTCCAGCCAAAGAAATTTTTAAAAAAAAAAATTAAAAAAATAATGTTTGATTTTAAGACTACTTAATCAACGAAAACGAGATGGAGATAAGTGGTGAAGTGGTGGGATACGAATAAGGTCATTTTTCGATGATTAGTCAATTAGAATCATATTCTGATCCTAGGGGGATTTCAGGATTTGTTAGGTTTATATTACTCGACATTAATATCAATTATAAGATATAAGGAAATTAGTTACGGGTTTATTTTTATTAATAAAGGTTCAAATATATACAGTATTAAGCCTGTATATTAAAAGTTCTTTCATATGTATAATATACAAAAACACATCCAGCTATATTTATCTCTACAATTGACTCACCTATTAGAATGATGGGTTTTGTTAGATAACTATACCGGAATCTTAAATCCTGAAGTCTGGCATCCTGTATGTAAGCTGCACCGGGGTAAAGTAATTTAACTACTTTAGGAAATAAATCTTTGATATCAGGACGAGATTTCCTGATATCATAGTTCTGTGCGGTATTGCGCGCCTCTCCATATCCCGCTATTAGAGTTGATTCATTACCACACCATCGGTGCCGCGTATTAACTATAATCTATAACTAGGTTATAAATTAGTGGACGGCTATAAGACTCGAACATTACTGGGTGGTATAGAATTGGACCACATTTGGGTCATTTGTCCATGTTATAAGGGTATTTAGTGTTGCAATAATTAGAAACTGCTATTTTTGTCAGGAACCCTAAGTTTAAATATAGAAGATTAAGAAGCCACTCTAAATCAACCTTTTGATAATAGTGTGAAATTTATACTATTTAAGAGCACTACTAGTGAGTCACCTTAAGTATATAATTAAATTTTGAGATGGGGCTGGTATCTGGTTATTCTATATTTAATGTATGCGGACAATATAAATGGACTTTTAAAGTTTAGTGCCTAAAATAGGGGCAATTTTTTTATCAAAAATATCTTTACTAAATTAACCAAAGTTAATAAACAGAGATTTATAATGTTTCATTTCATTAAGAGCAATTTTTTTTATTTGAGTGGTTTGTAAATTCCAACAATAGAAAAACAATGCGTGATGGGTTGAACTCGGCAGTTCATTAACAATACAATGCATAATTCTTCTTTATACAAGACTGTATAAAGCCAACGACTACTGTATCGAACACTTTGATTGGATTCACGAATAGCTAAAACTCTGCATTCCACTCTTGTTATTCTTTCCATCATGCATTATGAAATGTGTTCGGTTGTTTTAGGAAAAGAAAAAAATATTGGCGTTCGTCAAAGCTTAACCTTTGGCACTGTAAATGGTTAAGAATCTGCACTGAAATTTCTTGAGAATCCTAAACTAAATTCTTGTCATAAACACCAGGTTAAAGTTTCATAGTTAAGCTAACTATGGCTTAATTATAAATATGCAAATCCAAAGTTTATATAGGCGTTCAGTGGTTGTTGCTGGTAATTTCAAATCGGTGGTATTCTTGTGAATTTCGCATTGATTAAGTACTGTCACAATTACTACGTCATTATACGATATACTTTAATAATAAGATGATTTACATGTGCAATTCATCTAGGGTAAATCATATAAGTTAAATTGGATTCCAGTTAATTCGTAAAATAATTTTTGTGGAGGTCTAGGCTTTCGGATACCAAGATCCCCGAACTAAAAATGATCGGAACCACCATATTTGAAGCCATACGGCGAACTTTGACGGAGAACCGCGGGAATTTCCATCCGACTCCTACGGAGAACCCGCTGTGGATTAAATATAAAAGCATACATTAACTATATAACTTAGTCAACATAAACTTTTGGTCAACAACTCAAAATAGTTTATGGATTTTGTTTAACGAAATCAACACCCTTTTGAATGTTTTTGATTAAAGTTTCTTTAGCTAATCTAACTAATTCTTCTTCATGGGAGCTTAAACTACCTAAATCATGAACGGTTTTAACACCTTCTGGACCTAAGGTAACTTTAGAAGAGAAGAAATCAATACCTTCAGATTTAAATAATGGTGAGTCGACGAAACTTGGTTCAATGACATCAGTTTCACCACTTAAACCATCTAAGATAGCACTAGTGAATCTGGCACCAGCTTGAGCCATTGATAAGGTAGCTGAACCAGCACCGTTCTTAGCTTGAACAACCTCATCACCACCAAATTGGATTCTGTGGATTAAAGCGTCTCTGGTTTCAGTATCTAAATCTTTATGGTTAGTTTGAGATAATAATGGAACAATGGTAATACCAGAGTGACCACCAACAACGGTAACTTTTTCATTGACTGGGTTAGTACCAGCAATTTCAGAAACGAATCTAGAAGCTCTTAAAACATCTAAAGTGGTAACACCGAATAATCTTTTTGGATCATAAACACCCTTTGATTTGAAGACTTCAGCAACAATTGGAACAGTTGAGTTAACTGGGTTAGAAATAACAGCAATGGCAGCTTTTGGAGCGTAATCAGCAGCAGCTTTAGCTAAATCTCTAACAATTGAGGCATTGGTATTGAATAAATCATCTCTGGTCATACCTGGTTTTCTTGGAACACCAGCTGGGATAACAATGACATCAGCACCAGTTAAAGCTTCTTGTAAGTTTTCTGGATCATAACCTTTAACAGTTGAGTTAGTTGGAATATGGGATACATCAGCACCAACCCCTGGGGCACCTCTTAAATCATATAAAGCTAAATCAGTAACTTTATGATTCAATTTTAATAATAATGATAATGGTTGACCAATACCACCACCAGCACCTAAAACGGCAACTTTATAATTGTTAACCCCACTTGAGGAGAATGATCTTGTAGCAATTTTACCTAACATTTTTTATTTGAAATTTTAACACTCAATTGAATAGATTCTAGGTTGATCTTTTTATAGTGAAAAATGGAAAATTCCCTCTCGACTGTTTTATCCAATGAAAATTGTTCGGGTATGTGGGTGCGGAAAACATGTGATCAGGTTGACGCCAGAGTTAGTGCGAAAACGGTAATTTACAACCAAAGTTGGTGGTAACGTTTGAGATTGTGGACCCAGATCGGGTTTGTGTCGGTTGATCGGCACTACAGTTTTGTGGAGACTATAAATACCCATATAATTAATCCCTAAACATATATAAAATGAAACAACACTGTAAGCAAATCTTACTAGCAAATATTAGTGTGCTCCAGTCACGTGGACAGAGCTTAAGAATAGCCACAGCTTTAAGAAGCCTTCTAACGTGATAAAAGCTGATTGACTAGACCATAGAAATCATCATTCTGGGGCTGTTTGGAGATCCTGTTAACAATTTGCCTCTTTCTATTACTCATGTCACTGAGATCCAATGGATAATCCCAAACATGATCACCACCAAGGTATTTAAATCTTTTATCCCTGGAAACTGCAAACCCTGGAAACAATTGGCCGTTGTTATCATCAGCGATCCAAATCAAGTAATGGCCAATTGTACCGAATAATGAAACATTCATCCCTTTTCTTGATTTATGAGACTCAAACATTCTTTCAAATTCATTCCTAGAAGTCTCTCTGATAAGTCTGTTGTAAATTCTTCTTCCTCCATAAGCACAACTTATACATACTCTAACAAAGAGTTGGAATTTTGAACTGATCTTTTCCTTGTTCTCAGTCAAGAATTGGGCATAAGTCTTTAATGGTGGAGGTAAAACTGGTCTAGTACTGACCACCAAACTTTTAAGTACGTCAGATTCACGGACTGGGGCCATGCTTATTTTTTTAAGAACCATTGATGCTTCTTTTAATGGGGACAATTGGTGCTGATCCCTGTTTTCACAATCTGAATTTTCAATTTCTGAAGCACTAGGAGTTTCATCTGATTTACCAGTGATTTCATCTGAATCTGTGGGGGTATCTGACCCTGAACTGCTTGTAAAAACCATAGACATATGTGGCTGTGAATCATTGATTATTTGTAATTGAGAATTAATGTGATCTTCAAGGTCTGACCCATTACCAGTATCAGCATCAGAAAAAGTTTCAGCATCCGAAGGTTCTACATCAGAAGGTTCTACACTAGCATCATTGGCAGAATCAGTTTGTTCGTCAACTTCTGAATCATCTAATGAAAGACCAGAAACTTTGGAAATCAAACCAGGGATAAATGAGGACATGTTACAGGTATTTTGAAGTTAGTTTGGCGAGGGTTATATAGACAATCCTTGGTGCGGCTCACCTTATCTCTGTGATTTGATGTAGGGGTAAGTAAGGGATTGGACTAGGCAAGTATGCTAGGGATAGGGGCAGGTGTAGGAAATCACGTGGCGTGTAATTGTTTACATAAACTGTCATAGCTGATACCTTAGGCTGTTAGACGGTGATCTGGGCCCAACAAGGTGTTGTATAAGAAGAGGTACAGGTAACAAGAATGAGACAAAGTCAAATAAAAGTCTTTGGCAACTCCTCAGGAAGTCAAGTCACATGTCATATTCTAGGGTAGGGCTCAAGCAATAAGTCAACCTCTTTTAGTCTTTAAGAAGTAATTGCAGGTCTTTATATCAAATCCATTGTTACGTATCATAAATCGTATCTTAAATCAAGAGTTTGTCGCGCAACATTTGTGACATCCAAGCGTTTCTGTAACTATGTCAACAGACGAACACTCCCTTGATATACCCCATGTAACTTCGATTGAGTTGCCCTTGATAGTCAAGAATGATGAAAAAGCAATTAAGATGCTTGGTGGCAAAGACCAAATTCTCAAAGTCATCAATTCCAAACCAACATATGATGTGTTAAATTCAAATACTAAAGATTTGCAATTAGAGCTAAATTTACGTCAAGATAGGTCCCATCATCCTATTATGAGTAGTTTAAATACCCAAGAAAAGATCCTATTGAAAGTATCGATTCCCAAACTGAAACTACCAAAAAACTATGAGAGTTTGGGGTTGAAAGAGATTCTTAAACATAATCAACAATCTGATGGAAAGTACTTAGTTCAACCTGTAGGGATAATTAACAAAACTTATTCGTTTAAATCCATCAATGATTTTCAGGTCAATACTAAGAATAATAGGTTCGTTAATGATATCAACGATAAGGTCATTAATACTAGTGATTATGAAACATTCAATGATTTCTTTAAAGAAGGGAATTTCATAAACAATCAAGACTTCAAAGATAAAAAATCATACGAAAACAATGATCACCAATTACCTCCTCCACCGATTTTAAGTACAATTAGACAACCTTATGACTATAACTATGTCAAGAACTCACTAACTGAAACCATAAAAGATCCAAAGAGTGGAGAACTTAAGGTAAGAAGTAAGAAAGATTTACCTAAATTGTATAGTATAGTACTAGATGCCCACCATCCTACAACTCCGACATCACCAAGACCTGAATTGATTGAAAGATATGAAGAGATGTCAGCATCTCAATTATTACCGAATTCGTTCAATTATGACTTGTTAGAATGTATCAAGTGGTTAAAAGAGATCTTTGAAATCAAACCGATCTGGTTAAGGAAACATTTAGAGAACATCGTTCCTGAACAGTTAAAGAGAACTCTTAAAACGGCATTGCCTTATGTCTCATATATCTTCAAAAGTGGACCATGGAGGTTCTGTAATATAAAAATCGGAGTTGATCCCAAATCTTCAAATATTTATTGGATCTTTCAAAGTGAGTACTTTAGAGTGTCCAAATTTAATATCAAAAAGACCAACAATGAACAATCCCTGAAAATACTTCCGAGATCCTTACAAGTATGGAATGAGAATAGCTTACTGAAATCCACGCTTAAACGAGTTCAAGTGGATGATAATTTAATATTCCAAGGCACTATGTTACCAAGTACAGAGACATATCAAATCGGAGATGTAGTGGATGCAAATGTGTTGAAGTTGATTGAACAAACACAGGCGAAAGGTCAATTCTTTAGAGATACAGTCGATTTAAAGCAAGATGGTTGGATCAGTCGTCAAATAATTGAGACTTTAAGAAGAGTGATAAAGTATAAATTGGTGCAATTGATTAAAGATGAGCCTATAGAGGATGTCAAGATCTTAAAGATTATAAACTCCGTATATACGCTTGATGAAGAAGCTGATGAAGAAGCTGATGATGATGATATGGACATTGATCCTGAATTAAAAGTTGAAGAGGATGATCGATTGGAAATGCAAGATCAGGGTATTGAACAGGAAGAGCTCGAAGAAGGTGAAGACCAGGAAGAAGAAGACCAGGAAGCACAAGATCAAGAAGATCAAGGAAGTCGAGACGAGGGACAGATTCTTGACAATATAAGGAAGATTGATTCGATAGTGGCTGATAAGCTATCTAAATTGACTGAGTTTATTAAACAAGAGTCTCTCATGTAGGGACCTATAGTGTATGGGAATATATAGCCTGTAGACTAGCAGTAACATTGAGTTACACAAGTGGGAATTAAATGACAGGGGTTTTCATTGGATGTGTAGGTATGGCATATCACGGAGTAGTAGGACTTACTATAGTGTTATTGTGTATTGCACGACTTTTGTTTTAGCTAGTTCGTTAAAGACCCATGCTAAAAGAATGCTTAAGGTTAATTGTTGTGATGCTTTCAAAATATAAAGCCACAAAAGCAGATTTCTACACCCTATGTGCCCAAGACATACGTGCCACATGCCCAGTGTACCTTAATCCAATCCCTAGTCCAATCCCTTGTGCTGCGTACCCTGCCCCAGTCCATTCTCAACACCGCGACCTCACAACAACTTCGAACACGTACTATGACAAAAGCAACTGAAGCCCTTTTAACTATCTTCACAATCTCATCAATATACTTTGCCATCTATGTCAAATTGATTCCATCCCCAGAAATATTTTACAATGAGATTCTTCCATTCTTACCATTATGGGCAATCGTCACATTAGGATCATACTCATTGAGTGTTTTGGGATACAGAGTATTAACATTCAAAGACAAACCAGTTAAATACCAAGAGTTATTAGGCCAAATTAAAGAAGCTAAACAATTCTATAAATCAAAAGGTATTGATTTGGACGAGTAAAGTAACACTAGGATATAATATCGAATATACATTAATCATGAAATAATATGGTGTCTATAAAAATCAAACTATGCTGATGCATTTCATCTTGATGATCTGTTTTGGCATGTTGCTGTTAGACTACGTACTGGTACTAACTAGTTTGGGATTGGTTGCCATTCCTTCTCGACTCTGTTTTTGTTTCTTTCTGGCCTTTATCTTCTTCTCAGTATCAGCAAATACTCTTATTGCTACTGGCACATTTCCCCACATGTTGTCTTCCTTATTAGTTTCCTTTTCAATTGTAACTTTGTCTGATGCTTGTAACTCTTTCGGTATATGCTTAACATTCAAAACCTTCAATGGCGGATGGAAATCTTTGGGCCAGATATAATCAGAATTCGACGTATTCAATTTTTCAGCAGCTTCGTATCTCTTATCATTCCATTCTTTGATATCATCTTTGTAAAGCTCCCAAACACAATTTATACACCCTGACATACAACAATTATCAGGTTCTGGCGGTCTATCAGGAACTAGAATTCCAGCAATCTTCTTAGGTTGGCCCCTTTGAAGCCTACTAGAACTTTGTCTTGTCTCTCCCGTTAATGTTGTCCCGAAAAGCTGTTTTAACTTTTCCTTGGGATCAACATCAATAGAATAGTTGCCTTCAAATGTTGTCTTTGTGGATTTCTTTAACTGTTTTAATTGTTGTTCACTCATTAGATTTGCCTCTAAAGGTTCTCGGGGATGCTTTGGGGTCTGTAGTACCAAATCATAGAATTCATATGATCGTCTTATACTGGAACAAGAGAGATATCTCTTGAGCCTTATCATTGGTTTGCTATATAAAATGACTAAAGTCGCACACTACTAGCTGATGAAGTCATAAGCTCGAGAAATCATCGTGAATCCTCGACTTACTTTGGGCTAGAATCGACCCAACTCGCGCCCAATCTCAACCTAACTCGGCCCAGCTTTAGGCCCAACCTAGACCCAGCCGCGGCCGTCTAGATTCTAAAGTTCGCATTATATTTGTCAGATTCTCACCAGTAAAAATCTTCCAATTATAAATGTCTAAATTCATCTTACCTGCTAGTTTAAAAGAGTTAAGGTTCCACTTATCACAAACAGGTGAAGCTTCAGTTCCATTAAGAAAATTCTTAACTGCAAATTACCCTCAATTAAAGACCCAACTGAAATATCAAATCCCAATTTTAATTAGAGAAAGCTATGGTATACCACCAAGTGTAACTGCCAGATTCGAAAAGGGACAAGAGATCAAGAACAATTTGGAAGGATTAGATGAGAGTGGCATCAGTAGTGCATTACAACAATTATTGAAGGGGGCCTAGATAACAAAAAGTCATAAGAGGTGAGTTTGACTGGATCACGGGGACAAAGTCACAGCTCACATTAATAGAAGAGTAAATAAAGAGTAAATATAAATTCACACATTTATTGATCTATAAATCGTCATGTCAAATCCTTACGTATGCAATTCTCTCGACTACCATCCCTATGATTCGTCCCTATAATTCATCCCTTTAATTTACGGTTAATGGTCTTAAATAACCTATGCTAATATTCCTCACCAAATTGATAATATCCATATCCAATTGGTCCTACCTGTCCCCTATAAAGCTCTTTAAACTTACACTCATCATCAGTGCCAGCAGCTACTACCAACGGTAAGAAGTGGTCTAACGTTGGATGTGCTTGGCACAACAATTGGCTATAATTACTGTCTTTCTTCCAGTTATTTAAATTATGAGCTAATGCTAGATGAGACGACTTTTCAAACGTCGACTGAATCAAATCGTGGAACTCCTCCACGTATGGAGGACTTTGAAACTTTCCCCCACGAAAACTATTTTGGAAATGTCTAAGATTATGAACTGACGAACCACTTCCAATAATTATACCTTTCAAATCGGTTGAATTTTCAGGGTCCCAAATTAAATTCTTCCTGAAAAATTGTAATACTTGTCCGAGTTTGTAACTATTAGTGAAATCATCATCATAAGGTAGAGATACTTGGATTATTGGGAATTTGACCTCATCACCAAACATAACTTTTAATGGGCACCAAACTCCATGATCTAGTCCTCTATTGACTACTTTAGCTTTAAACCCTTCTTTATTCAAATTGTTGTATAATAATAAACTCATCAAAACACTTGAATGAGATTTGAACTTTTGTTTATAGTACTTTTCAGGAAACCCATAGAAATCATAGATAAGCAGATTCTCATGGTTATTATGTTCATCACCAGCAGATATCTCTATAGTGCCAGGCTCTGATGCTTGATAGTGTCCTGATACTATGATCATATAGTCAGGTTCATATTTGGTGATCTTAGTTCCAAGATCTTGTAATGTTTTATAAGCACCTTTATCCGTAAAAGAATCTGTCTTATCAATAAGACTAGGACCTCCATGACTAACGAAGTACGTTGGGAATGGTTTGGAACATTTGACTTTAGGAATATCTACTACACTTGACATCTAATTAAATATTACCAGTATGAATCGATGACTTTAACCATCTATATAAACAGATTAATAATGAAACGGTTTTAAAATCTCACACGGACTTAAAAGGTTCGGGAACTTACAATGAGTAGCCGAATGACAAACTTATTAGTAAACTAGTTTGAACAGGTGTGAATGGATCTAAATAAGGCAGGTGAATCTTAATGACTTAATTAACCAGGCCGGAGTTAGTATGTGCTAAGAACACTTTCTATGTTATATATATGGTGCTATGAACCCTATTACTAATAGGATACAATTCGCATTTACTACGCTTACTAAGATATTTTTTGAGATGCTTAATAACGGGTAATAGGGATGGTGAATAAAGGTTGCGGAATAAGTTTACTAATTCGGGATTAGTATTCGATATACACCGTATTTTCCCCTAATCTAATTTATTTTTGTATTGCTTTGGTGGACGGGGGTATTACTGAGTTCAATAGGTAATAATATTTATACTGATAATAAGAGATGGGAATGTGTTGATAGTCAGAGGGAAGTTGTATGCTAAGTTCTGTCAAATCTGGTTGAGTAAGAATTTTAATGGAGTCTCAAATCTTGACTCTTCCGTACGTAAAACTCTCAAAGGAGGGCAATTTAGCCTTACACAGTTTTCCACAACACCCGTGCATCTTCAACAATCACTAACAAATCACTACCTAAAAATCATCACCGCCAGATCATCAATCTTCCAATAAGCCTAGACTCCTCTAAAGCCAACGTCATCATCTACGTAACCAGAACCTAAGCTTCACCTCACCCAAGAACTTTAAAACTCAATTTTCTGTCAAAAGGTTTGTACAGTGTTTTCGGGATCGCACCTTCGCGACTAGGATGTCGCGTTTACCTACTTTCAATTTCGTTCTAGCATGAATTTAATATCCCATGGGACAGTTTTGAATGCTGGTGTCTGGGAATATAAATATCGCAAGTACTTACAGATGAATATCGTTTTTGAGAGAAAATAATGTCGCTACTATCCATATAAAAAAGTCGTATATTCAATATGAAAAATATCCTAGTCTGAAACATTTAAAAGATACGATCGAAAAAAATAATCATCGCTCTACGGCCAGGACAAATATCGTGGTAAAAGGTAATATCGATGAGCTATTACCACATTCAAACCGCAGAAAAAGTTTATAGCACTATTGTCAAGCCTAAGTTCATATTCTTTAATAGAAATATATCACGTGAGTGAAAAATGTTGTAGGAGATTCCTGTGCGAAGAGAACACTATTTAAGTTGAGAATCCCCTATTTTTTTGAATGAATACTTGTAGCGAAAAATGGTTGTAATTCAAATCTTGAGTAGTTTGTATTTTTTGACGATAGTTAGAAGCTTAAATGTTACTGATTTGTTCAACAGTCAGTTAGAGGCAGTGGCTGAAATAGCTTACGATAATCAATTAGGTTATAGTGTCTGGCGATGTGACACCGACTACATGATTTTATTTGATTCAGGCCAAAGTGATGACAACGATACTTCTATAGGAGAATTTATCGAAGCAATCCCATTGTTAGGATACACCAATGTAGCTTATGGGTTTGGTACTGAGCCACAAGAAGAGGAGAATTGCTCACTAATCTACGATCCTAACGGGGTGTCGAGGAGAGAAGAGATACTCAGCACGATTGATCTTGACCTATTGGCCGAAGGCATCGATTACATAGAAGATTTGTCAGAAGCATGGGAAGAGCTTAAGTACTAATACTCTAAATAGGAGGGTTCAGTCTATAGGTGAAGCAACTATGCATGCAAGTCTGTCGTGCGGGGGCACCTTGAACAAGAATGGTGTTATACAACTGATCAAGGTATGTGCCATTCGACCACTCCAAAGAATAAACTGGTAAGAGCATCGCTGTCCAATACAGGTTATTCAAGCATGCTAATCTACTTATGGCCTTATCATGCTTGTAAAAAAAGCTGGAAAACTGTCCCATTAAATTCATGCTAGAACGAAATTGAAAGTAGGTAAACGCGACATCCTAGTCGCGAAGGTGCGATCCCGAAAACACTGTACCGTTTTCTATCAGACAATCAAAAGATAAAGACTTAAGCCGCATCAGTAAAACTAATCAATAGAAAATTATAGTTTGCTTTGTAAGGGATCAATAAGGTTGATAAAAGTTAGATAAGGTTTGAATAGTTTACACAAAAGCCTCCTCTAAAATTAGTTCAAGTAGTTACGAACCTCATCATTTCCATCACCATTTCTATTACTCTGGATAACCATTACCGTAATATACGAACGAGTCATCTACAGTAAACAAATACCACGAATTATGCACCACACGAAAAATTCAAAATTGATGAATTACACAAAACCAACATCACTTGTCATTAGCAACTTACATAATACCTTACATGTTGCCCTTAACCACCATTTAAATTTGAACTGCCTCATCGGATCTTCTCAGTTCATTACTAACCCTTCACCTCTGTCACCTCTGACCCTCGCACTGGGTCATTAATTTTCATTTTGATTTTTCCACTGATCAAATAGTGAGCCTATTTTACAACCATATTAGACAAGGCGGTACGAGTATTAAAGTCTTATATACTTGACATCAGACTTTATAGATCTTGGTCTCATATATACTTAACCCTTCTACGTCACGTGAAGTGTTGATTTTCCCACAAAAAAGTTATCATTAATTATTTATTCTGTATATATATAAATTTTGAAATTTGTTTGAGGCAGTATAGTCATTGATTTGCACTATACGATTAATTCAAAAGATAAGTTTGGTTTAGAAAGGGGTTGAATAGGTGTAGGAGTCAGTTAGAAACAACATATCAAAATCTTGTGAAGTTTTGAAAAGTTTTGAATTTCTATTGAAGATAGGTCACATAAAGTGTATAAACATTTTATAAACGACGGTTACACAAACACAAAAAAATAATGACCAAATTAAAGATCGAAATTGATTGTAATTCCGATAAATCACTAATAAAATTAATCAAATTAACATCAAATAGTTCATTAATCAATTTATCATCTGAAAGACTTAATAATAGGAGTTGGAGGCTATTAAATAGGAGACATAATTTAAGTTCAAAATTCACTGACAATAAATTTAAAGACCTTGATACAACAGATCCAAAATTATCAGAATTGTCATCAATCAATTTAACATCAAATTCTGATAAACCTGTATTAATTCTGAACAATACTAATAATACATTACTTAGTCGGACATCTAATTTAAGTTTAAATCTTACCAAAAATTCCAGTCATTCATCTATAAGTAACATGAGTAATATCGACGAAGAGTTAGATTCACATGAAGAGAAACCAGATAAGGAAAAGAACATTTTCTTCATAGCTAATACACCATCCCCAAAAGATGAGGATTATGAATTTGAAAATGATAAGATAAGTCACCATTCCAAAAATGGTCATGTGGGAAATGGTGTTTCAAAGAGTCATGGTAGTGTTCATAGTGCTAGTAGTATTCGAAATGGCTCAATCGATCAAGCTTCCAAACCAGGACCTTTACTTCGTCAAGATTCTCTTTTCAAATCACTTCAACCAAATTCCAAATTTAGTCAATCTTTGACTGACAGTGATATTGAGGAAGATAGTGAAGAAGATGATATATCTGAATATTCAAGTGATGCACAAAGTGATGACGAATCAGATTCAGAATTTCCACAACCTTTGAAAGAGAGTTTCAATGATCATAAAAGTACCAAGAGTACTAGAAGTAACAGAAGTATTAGTGACGATAGTGAATGGATTTCAATATCTGAGGATGATGCAAAGTCTGAGATATCTTTAAAGCCCATCAATTTCAAACGTAAACCTGTAGGACCTTCAAGACAAGTTAGTAGTGATACAATTATCCTTAATAAGGAATCACCACCATTTAAACCCAAGTCATTATTATCTGGATTGTTCTTGAATGAAATGGCCAGACCACCAAATGCAAAGGTGGATGACCATCCAAAACCACCATCACCAACAGTTAATTCACTGGGGAAACCAATACTTAAAAGATCATCAACTACTGGAATCATAACAATAGGACAAGAACAAGCAGTTAATTCTAAAATCAAAATTCAAAGACCTTCAATTATGTTCCAAAAGAAATTCACATCGTCTACAGATATTTCTAAAAACTATCCTCATCACAATAACAACTTGGTAAAAAATCATATAGTCAATGAAAATGAAAGTATTGATGATGAAGGTAAAGAAATATTTGGTAAACAAAAATCGATTGTTGGTATCAGTGATTTCAATGTTACGTCATCAAGAAAGTCTAGTAGCAAAGATTTAACTCATATTAACAGTGTATCACCAAAACAATCTATGTTATCTAGTAGTTTAACTAAGTATAAAACATCAGACACAAGTTCTATCAAGACAATGTTATCCAAAAGTTCATTAAATATATCTGGATTTTTCCCTTCCAAAAGATACAATTCAAGAAACTTAAGTAATGAAAAGCATGATCATTTAACACCATTGACTACAGAAGAAAATCTATCATTTTCATTTGGTAAAAAGAGAGATTCAAAGAAACCTCAAGACCCATCACCAGAAACCAAGAACCAAATCCCATCAAAACCATTTGATTTACCTAAACCAGAATCTTCAAAATCATTAGAAATAAAATCACCAAAATCTCATACTAAATCCTTGGATGATAATCATCAAAAGACACCATTACAAACATTGAAATCTGAATCTGTTGCAATTGAAACGAAGTTGTCACCAAACTCAACTCGTAAAACCATGTTGGACACTGAATTAAGTAGGAGTTTGAAAGATTCAATTATCATAGATTATAAGTTAGGAAAAGTTCCATTACCTGAGAAGATTGTTGGATCCAAGCCTACGAATTATTATATCAATGATGAAGAAGTTGATGATTATTACTCTAAGGGTTGGTAGAGCTGTATTATATTGTATTTAATAAAAGTTATATATTGTGGCTGTTATTGTGTCTACTATTGTGCCTATGCTATTGTGTCTCTACTATTGTGTCTATGCTATTGTGTCTACTATTGTCTCTATGCTATTAACGTTGCACGTGACATTAGTCGCGTGATTTGGAACATCAGAAAATGCCATGAGTTTTGTCCCCTAACTCTATATGATGATCGATATGGTTCTAGACTTATCTACCTAACCACAAGCATAATAACACTGCCATCCCAATAAAGGAAGACTCAAATTAAGCAAGGTGGGGAGGTCCCCAAATAGTCTCATCTCAGTCGCGATGAGATAAAAAACCATGAGTGAAACTAAAGAAGAAAAGAGAAAAAGAAAGGAAGAAAAGAGGTTGAAGAAGTTAGAGAAGAAAGCCAAACCACAAAAGGAAAATGACGAAGAAGGTGTACCAAGTCAAGAAGAGACTACTTTTGATGAAACTATAAACGAAGAGTCAACTATACAAGAAACGGACGAAATAGATAATGAAAAAAGACAAGAACTTGAAGAGATTGAAATAGATTTAAAAGGTGATATCCCATTAAACAGAAAACAACAGAGATTGTTGAAGAAAGGAAAATTAAATCTTGATAAGTTAAAGGCCAAACATCCCCTTCCAAAGCCAGAAACTGAAGATGGAGAAGAGTCTCAAACTGGTAAGTCCAAGTATGGGGTATGGATTGGGAATTTATCATTCGATACTATTAAAGAAGATATAATAAAGTTCATAACTGCCAAAACAGATCTTGAGGAGTCAAGTATCAAAAGAGTGAACTTACCTAAAAAAGCTAATAAGATCAAAGGGTTCTGTTATGTTGATTTTGAATCACAAACCCAAGTGGATACAGTGATCGAATTATCAGAGCAAAGTCTTAATGGAAGGAAATTATTGATAAAGAATGCTAGTAACTTCGAAGGTAGACCAGAAGCTCATAAGTTCTCAAATTCTATGATAAACCCATCCAAGAACCCTCCTTCAAGGATCTTATTTGTAGGGAACTTATCGTTCGATACTACTGAAGATTTATTACAAGAGCATTTCAAACACTGTGGAGAGATCGTTAGGATCAGAATGGCTACTTTTGAAGATTCAGGCAAATGTAAAGGATTTGCATTCATCGATTTCAAAGATGAGACCGGCCCAACCAATGCATTGACATCTAAGTTAACGAAAAAGTTCATAAATAGACCATTAAGAATGGAATATGGAGAAGACAGATCAAAGAGACAACCAAAGAGGAAATTCGATGATGAAGGATCAGTTGCTAGGGAAAGAGTTGCTGAGCCAGTTGAATCATTTGAAGCCCCACAAGTACAAAGAGAAGATAGACCTCATCGTGATAGACCTAACCGTGATAGACCTACACGTGATAGACCAGACAGACAAAGACCAGAGAAGAGACTTAAATCCTCAGTAGCATTAGCATCGGCTCAAAGAGCTTCTCCTGCTATTGTGCCATCTTCAGGGAAGAAGATTACTTTCGATTAGTGTATAGTAAACATATATTAACACAAACATATCCTACATAAACTGAAACACAAACAAACAAAGATGGTACATAAATGTTAAAAATCACGTGACTAGAGACCCTATTTCAAATGAGCTTTATGTTTGGCAAATTCTTCCAGAGAAACCTCGAAATAATTTGGATCATGCCTATTCTTTTCATACTCATCATCACTGACTTCTTCATAGATCGAATAAGTTTCATACTCTGAATCATCGGCTGGAGTTACCGGTTTTTCGGTCTTCTTAACTGAGGTTTTACGGCCACTTAAACCATTGGAACCTCCATTCGAAGCTACAGTGGAACCTCCAGTAGTCTTTGGCTTTTTCTCATCTTTATCAGAACTTCCAAAAAACTTCTTAACACCAGATTTTAAACTATTGGATCTACTGGTCTTAGGAGCTTTAGCTTGCTTGGTAGCCTCAACAGGTTTGGTGACGGCTTTGTTAGCAATAGCCCCGGCAGTTACACCAGTTGCAAGTCCAACAGCTACAGGTTTGGATTTTCCTTCATTGTTTTTATCGGTTTGGCCTTTGGATTGGCCCTTGGCTCCTTGCACAGTACTTGGTTCTTCAATTACTGGCAAATCATTGCTCTTAGTTAAAAAATGATCTTTAGAACTTTTCTTTAATTCTATATCATCCTTAGGAACTTTATCAGGAATTACATCATTGACCTTAGATTCACTGTACAATTTACCCTTAGATGCCTTGTATAAATCTTCATCATCTAATTCGATTTGTTTAGTTAACTTAGCAACTTCTAATTCTCTGGCTTCAATAAGTTTTTCAATGTCACTTAATTGTCCTCTGGAACCAACAGTACTTGATAACTTAGCCTTTTCTTCTCTTAATTCTCTGATTTTCTTTAAGTTTTCAACTTCTTCAAGTAATCTAGATTTTTGTAATTCTTCAAATTCAAGACGTTGTTGATACAATTTCAATTTCTCATCATGTTCTTGTTTCAACTTATCTAATTCATCTAATTTGGCTTGAGCAATTCTTTCAGCTTCTTGACGTTGTAAATCACTGTGTTCAGCTTGTTGCCTCTTTAAGTCTTCAATTTCTTGTTGTAATTTTGCAGCTTCTTCCTCTTCTTTAGCCTTACGTTGTTGATATAATTCATCATTTTGCTTACGTTCTTCGATTAATCTTGCTTGTTCAGTTTCACGATCCTTGATACGTAATTCTCTTTGATATTCTGGTAAGTTCTTTAATCTTTCTTCTTCTTCAGCTTCTTCCTTTTCTTTCTTAGCTTTAGCCTCAGCCTCTTCCTTTTCTTTCTTTTCTTTGGCTTCAGCTTCTTCTTTTTCCTTCTTTTCTTTAGCTGATTTTTCAGCTGCTGCTGCTTCAATAGCTGCTAATTCAGCTGTTTTTCTGTCTTCTTCTTTCTTTCTTGCTTCCTCTTCTTCCAATCTCTTTCTTTCGATTTCTTCTTGAACTTTTCTAGTTTCTTCTTCTTCCAATAATCTCTTTCTTTCTATTTCATGTTGAATTCTTTCAGTTTCAGCTTGTTCTTGAGCTTCAGCTCTTTTACGTTCATGTTCCAATGCAATTTGTTTAGCAGTGTCTTGCTTTTCAGATTGCCAGCTAGTAAAAGAATCTTTAGCTTTTGCTAATCTAGATTTTCTATCTTCACTATCGCTATTTAAGAATGTTAATTTAGCAGCGTATGCTGATAAAACTCCTGCTAAAACTCCAACTTCAGCATTTAACTTACTATGAGATGTTTTCTTAGTACTTAAGTTTTCTTGAGCATTACTTAACTTCTTATTCAATTCATCTTTACTATTCAAATTGCTATCAATCTTTTCATTGTTTTCAGTCAAATTGACTTGTAAACCTTTCAAATGTTCAAGTCTTTCATTGAGCTTATTGGTCAATTCATCAATCTTAGTACTTAATTCAGAATTAGAATTATCTAATTCAGTTTTACGTTCTTGTAACTTTTCAATGTCTTGAGTGGTAGTCTCTTGATTGGTCTTTGAATCTTCTAATTCTTGCTTTTTGGTCTTTAACAATTCTTCATGATTATTGATTAAGTTCTCTTTATCAACGTCATGTTGTTCAACAGCATTCAATTCTCTAGTTTCGAAATCTTTCTTAGCAGTTTCAATTTCTTCTAAAGTGGTTGTTTCAAAAGTTTCGATTTCTGTATCATTCAGTTCCATCTTCTTACCAATAGCTGTGATCTTTTGAGTAACTTCTTGATCAAAAGTGGTTCTTTTACCTTCAAGTTTTTTAGAGAACTTCTCGAAATCAGATTTTAATTTACGTTCATGGCTTTCAACTTTTGATTTGATAGCTTCTTGACGTTTGATTTCATCTTCGTTTCTAGTCTTGGTAACTTCATCATTGATGTTAGCTATAACTGGAGCTACTCTCTTAGCAGCAATGTCCAATAATTGTTGTTGAGTCATTTTCAAACCACTACCTAAATCAATAACTTTATTTGGATCATCCATTTTACGTGAAACTGATCCGATAGCTGCAGCATTCAATTCTTGGTATCTATTCAACAATTTTGGTTTATCCTTTAACTTATCTAAGATTTCTTGATTTGGTAATTCAATTGGTTCGAATTTAGCTTCAGGTTGAGTGACAATTTCAATTGGTACTTCTTTAACAGTTTTTTCAATATCATCATCAGTTGTTTGAGGTTGCTTCAAATTTTCTTCGATCTTAGCATCTGCATTTTCAATAGCTACATCAACTTTTTCAGATGGTTCTTCGACCTTTTCAGATGGTTCTTCGATCTTTTCAGTTTCATCGACACCTTCAACTTCTTCATCTAATTCTTCATCTAATGCGCCATTTTCAACTTCCTGTTGTAACTCTTCTTCATTCTTTGGTGTATCAATTGGTTCATCTTTGACAGACTTGTTTGATAATACTTCTTGTTCTTTCTTTTCCTCGGCCTTCTTTTCTTCAGCTTTCTTTGCTTCAGCCTTCTTCTCAGCGGCTTGCTTTTCACTGAGCTTCTTCTTGGCTTCTAAAGTAGGATGTTGAGTGAACTTCTTTGGTACTTGAACCTTGTCGATAGCGTTAGCATCTTTGAAATCCTTTCTTAAATTCTTCTTACCATAAGAGCTTCTGAACGGTGATTTCCAGTCACCTGACGTTAACTTTTTAAGTCTACTATCCTTCTCGACGGATTCTGACATGGCACAATTGGTTTTGTGGTTTCAATTGGATATCTTGTTGAGCCAAGGGTTTATAGGGGAATTTCAGTTAACTGCGAAATTCAGTGCGGTTTTCTGGTGCTGGTGGTTTGATTATGTAATCGAGATAACGTCATGGAGGATAAGATTGTCATGTAAGAGGAGAATGAGAAGAAGTACTTTGCTAGTAGAAGAGGGGTTGTGTGTTTGAGGAACTGGGTCAATTGATGTTAGGGGAGTTGTCTTGAATGGTACAGGGATGTGGGAATGAAGAATGGTAGGGGTATGGCTCCAAGACCCGTTGGAATTGAACTGTTGGTGGTAGTATTATAGGTCATAGTTTATATAGCTGCTAGGAAGATTATTGTAATTGCATGATCTGTATACTAATCATCTATTTCCTCCTCATCATCGAATCACTCGAAACTCTCTCGTTTGAATCTCTTGTTTAGAACGCAACCTAAGGAGTTCGCCCACACGGTGTTATTGTTGTTCCACATTCATGCGCTTATAACCCACGCGAAACTAAGCAATAATTACAGTGCATCTTTATTATCACATAGACAAATTAGAATCCACAAACGCAAGCACAAACACAAACACAAACACAAGCTCAGAAGATAGAGAACACAAAGACACAGAGTACTTAACATACACAGAACACAGAACACACAAATACAAAGTCAACATGATATTCATATTCTTCCTCATTCCCCTTATATTAGGGAAATGGGATATTGATAAAGGACCATTCATTGAAATGATTGAAAACTCAGAAACCCAAGCCAAACTCGATTCCATGGTAAGGAATACACCGTCAAAGTTCCGGAACTTCCCTCCGATTATTCCAAGACCTGGGACGTTTGAAAGAACCATTAAGGATGGAGAGATTCCTGACTTTATAGTGGAATTTGCCCCTTTGGTTTACCTTTATAGTGAAGAAAGGTACCTTCCGTATGATATCAAGAAGTTTGTAACCAATTTCCATGTGGAATATGAAAATGGTACGGTTGTAGACGGGACAGAAGATCATATGACCATCAAGAAATTAGCCAATTTGACTACTGATGAACCTTTATACTTAACCTCGAATTCTGATTTCGATGCAGATCCTGAATGGATCACCGGATATAAAAATAAGCCATCATTAGCTACTGGAGAGATCAAAGATGCACCTGCTACTTTGATAGTAGTAGATAAAGGGAATGGATGGGTCGATGCATATTGGTTCTACTTCTACCTGTTTAACTTAGGACCGTTTGTTATGGGTAATGGTCCATTTGGGAATCATGTTGGTGACTGGGAACATTCGTTAGTAAGGTTTTATAATGGAGATCCAATAATTGTATGGTTACTGGCCCATGGTGGGGGACAAGCATATTTCTATACCAACTTAGAAAAACATGAATCGAATCCTAACCATCCAATTATATTCAGTGCTAGAGGTACTCATGCAAATTATGTGTCAGTAGGTCAACATCCACATGATTTACCATATGCTATTTTATCAGATTTCACCGACCGTGGACCTTTATGGAATCCTACGAAGAATTATTTAAGTTACACTTATGATGGTACATCTATATATCCTGGTAAAACCAATAGGAACCCAAAACATGTTGACAGGGAACTTAAGTATCATAATTGGTTGGCGTTCAAAGGCTGTTGGGGGGATAAAGAATTACCAGATCTGGATGATAGACAACGATACCTGTTCATAGGAGGTCATAGGTATATTGATGGACCAAGAGGGCCATTAGAGAAGAACTTGCTCAGAATCAAACCATGTGAAAGACACAAATGGTGGAATTTTTGGAATGGATGTATAGTAAGACAAAACATCAAGTGGGGGATAGGAGTTGAAAGTGAAGGATATAATTGTGGGAATTTATTTGTGGGGTTGAAACCTAAATGGCTAAGATTGATTTTACAAAAGCTTACATGGGGTGGATTTTTCTGTTATTTAGCAGATTTGATTTATGGTTAGAGGATTAGATTGGTATCAAATGACATTATGATTTTTGCTTGACTCTACTTGACTCTCTTTGACTCTTTTACTCTGCTTGACTCTTTTACTCTACCCTACTGTTATAGTTAACTGCATTTGACTATTGACGCAAACCTAGGCGAGTTCCGGGAAATTGTGCAACCACTAAAAAGAAATCCTGCGACTTCCGACAAGCTGCAATACCGGAATCGAAAATTTTCATCTTAGTCATAACTCCAAACTAATGGATAGACAGTCGTTTAAACAAAATGTCACTAGTACTGATACCGAGGAGACCCAGGCCACTTCCAATAGCTTCCAGAATACTCCTGGTAAGTCAGGGTTAAGTAAACCAGGTCTCAGTAAATGGGAAAACTTCAAAGACTCGTTCAAACGGTACGAAGACCATGATAAATGTGAAGGGTATGAACTTCTAACCGATTTAGAAAAGGCCAATATCAACACCGCAAAAGCTCCGTTACAAAGAAAGCTCAGTTCCAGAGTTATGAGTATGTTAGCATTAGCGTCCAGTCTTGGTAGTGGGTTGTTAGTGGCATCAGGTGGTGCGTTAAATACTGGGGGTCCATTAGCAGTTTTAGTATGCTGGGCCCTAACAGGAATATCAGTTTTCTGTACAATTCAAGCTTTGGGAGAATTGGCAGTCACATTCCCGATTTCAGGGTCTTTCAACGTTTATGCAAGTAGGTTCATTGACCCATCATTAGGGTTTGCAGTTGCATGGAACTATTTCCTTCAATATCTCGTGCTATTACCGTTAGAGTTGGTAGCTGGTCTGATAACCATGCAATATTGGATAACATCGGTCAACCCGGACGTATGGGTATTGATCTTTTATGTGGCAGTGATATCAATCAATATGTTCGGAGTAAGAGCTTACGGTGAAGCGGAATTCATCTTTTCATTGATCAAGGTCGTGGCCATTATTATGTTCATCATTGTATGTATTGTCATTGCCTCCGGAGGAGCTCCTAATAGTGACGGACCTATCGGAGCTAAGTATTGGCATGATCCCGGGCTTTTAGCTAACGGTTTCAAAGGGTTATCTTCAGTATTCATTACTCTGGCTTTTGCTTATGCTGGTACTGAATTAGTGGGTCTTACGGCCGCAGAGCTGGAAAATCCAAGAGAGTCCTTACCAAGGGCTACCAAGCAAGTTTTCTGGAGAATCTTATTCTTTTATATGGTGACATTGACTTTGATCTGTTTCTTGATTCCTTATAATGATCATAGGTTGTTAGGAGAATCATCAGTCGATGTTACGGCCTCACCGTTCGTTATAGCGGTGGTAAACGGAGGTATCCACGGCTTACCATCCGTAATGAATGCGGTCATTTTAGTATCAGTTATATCAGTTGGTTCAAGTTCGGTTTATTCGTCTTCAAGAACTTTGACGGCATTGGCAGAACAAGGAATGGCTCCAAGTATTTTAGGGTACATCGATAAGAAAGGAAGACCTCTTGTTGCTATCATGATCACTAACATTTTCGGGTTATTGAGTTTTGCAGCTGCCAGTGGTAAGCAAGCAGAAATGTTCAATTGGTTATTATCAATCAGTGGGTTAAGCTCCATCTTTACTTGGTTAACAATTTGCATAGCCCATTTGAGGTTCAGAAGAGCATTGTCCGTTCAAGGTAGAGATACTGATGAATTGGCCTTTAAGTCCCAAGCCGGAAGAATTGGGTCCATCTATTCCATTGTTTTAAACGTCTTAGTGTTAATAGCGGAGTTCTGGATCTCGTTATTCCCATTGGGTGATAAACCAAGTGCTAAAGCATTCTTCCAAAGTTACTTGGGGTTTGTGGTATTGGTAGTGTTTTACATAGGTCATAAGGTATGGAAGAATAATTGGATATTATTCCTTAGAGCTGATACTATGGACATTGACACCGGAAGAAAAGAAACGGACTTGGAAGCATTGAAGGCGGAGTTGATGGAGGAGAGAAGGATATTAAGGGAAAAGCCTTTTTACTATAGGCTTTATAATTATTGGTGTTAGATGGGTTTGTGGTTTTAGGCATTTATAGATAGAATTAGTAGGCATATAAATAGACATTAGTAGGCATTTAGATAGGCATTTAGCTAGGCATTTAGAAAGTAGACATTTATCGGATTTGTAGACATTTACCGACATTTATACCAATCATCTGCGGAATAACGGTTTTATATGGGCTATAAACCGTAAACCCCATAACGAAGGTTAACCTCTATAGGGGTACTCAATTGAACTCAATTGATTCCTATGTTCCGAAACCTGACCCTGTGGTTAACTACTAACATTCCCCCATCAAATTTGCAAGTTTTGACCTTTCATCTCCGAAGTCCTATTTTCCCCACCAAAACTGAACCACCAGTTATTACCAAAAAACCATCGAACATAATCGGATTAAACTCAACCCACCGTTAATTGACTAATACTTAATCCAATTTAATTGGATATTACTATTATTGGCTTACGTATTTCCCCAAACAACCTAGTGCTCGATCCAATCTCCGCCTTTTTATGCGGACTAACAATTGCAGTAATGGCGGGGTTGTATCGAAAATGTTGCATTTGAGGTACAATAATGGTGGGGGACATATAACCCCATACAATCATAAATTGTATAAATTCAATTGATTTCTTTGATATTCCTTAACAATAGAGAAATGACTACTCCTTTCCACAAAGACACCAAAGCCACAGACTTTAATCCATTTTCCGGAAACCCTTTTGAATCAAGACAAGATGTTGCCAAAGGTTTTCTTGATTCTTTTACACCGGTGATTCCTGCCTTTCTGGACGGTTATACTGGTGTTAACTTCGAAGAAAGTGGAGCCCACTTCACCATGGAAGCTGCATACTTAGAAGGATATGCTAGATTATTATGGGGGGTAGTACCTTATGTAGTAGGTGGAGGTAAATTCGAACATTGGGACATATTTGTTACTGGTTTAACTAATGGAACAGACCCTAACCATAGAGAATATTGGGGTGATCCTTATGACTATGATCAAAGGTTAGTGGAAATCGCCGGTCTTGGTTATTCCCTTTATCACGTTACTGAACATCTTTGGGATCCTTTATCGGACTCCGCAAAAGAAAATGTCAAGAATTATATTCTTAAGGCCAGACTCCGTGAATGTGTCAACTGTAATTGGAAATTCTTCAGAGTTATGATGGACTTAGGATTAGAGAAAGTCGGAGCCAAGTTCGATAACAAATCAACCATTGGCTATTTAGATGATCTTGATAATATGTACATTGATGAAGGTTGGTACTGCGATGGTGATAGAGCTAGTATTGATTTCTACAACCCATACGCTTTACATTTCTACGGTATGGTATACTATTCTGCTAAGAAACACACAGATGTTGAAAGAAGTAAACGTTTCAAAGAAAGAGCTTTGAGGTTTGCTAAAGAATACGTTCATTTCTTCAGCGATGATGGAGCTTGTGTTCCATATGGTAGGTCTATGACTTATAGATATGCAGTTCTTGGATTTTTGGGGGCATTACCACTTGTGGTTGAAGAAGGTGAAGAACCTCCAGTTCCATGGGGGGTCATAAAAGGGATTTATTTAAGGAATCTTAGATGGTGGTCCAAACAACCAATTTCCAGATTTAGATCTGGATTCCAAAGTATCGGATTTTCTTATCCTAATTTGTTCATGTCAGAATCCTATAATTCTCCACAATCGCCATATTGGTCATTTAAAGGGTTTACTGCCTTAATGTTTAAGGGAGATCACCCATTCTGGAAAGCTAAAGAAGAGCCATTGAAATTAGAGAACAGTCAAACCAAAATTGCCGGAATTCTTTTTTCCCATACTCCTTACAACACCGTGGCATTGATTAGTGGACCACAGAAACAAATGTTCTTCAAGTGTCTTGCTGAGAAGTATAATAAGTTTGCTTATAGTTCAAGGTATGGGTTCAGTATTGAGAATTCATTCAAACAATTCAATGCTGCTACTATTGATAATATGATTGGGTTCAGTTTTACTGGTAGAGATTTCTACGTCAGACAAGATAACAAATCATGGATTTTCCAAGATGGGTTATATTCTGAATGGTCACCAGTGTATGGAATTGAAGTCAAGACTTGGCTTTTACAAAGAGGTCATTATCATATTAGAATCCATTATGTTGAAAACAACACTGACAGAGACGTTGATAGTCTTGAAGGAGGTTTTGCAATCCCAGCTATGATCAAAGAACACATCAGTAAAAAAGAATCAACTCTGCCAGTTGTAGCAGAAACTTCTAATCCCGATGATAACAGTTTAGTAGCTGACTTGTTAGACGAAAGAACCCCAAGAGTCATCATTCCTGATCCTCATACTAACTTGATCTCATCTAAGGTCATTATTCCACAATTAAGAGGTACTATCAAGGCCAAGAGTTCTGCTAAATTTGGTATTGCTGTTTATGGTAATCTGACAAAGGTTCCGTTCTCCAGAGACCAATGGTTGGGTGAGTTAAAGGCACCAACTGATGCAGAGTTACAAGCTTTTGTTAAGAAGGCAGAGAGGGTTGTATGTAATGCGTAATTATACGATTCTTAGCTCTATCTATCTCTCTTACTCTCCCCTTCTCTCTCTTTGTGTCTGTGTGCCCATGTCTGTGTTTGTGTATGTGCTGCCAGTGTCTACGTGTGTGTATACGTGTATTTGTGTACATATCATTACTAAGAAAATAACTTAATACCATCATTATTAATCTCTACGTCTTCCTCCTCCTTATCTTCACCTTCACCTTCACCTTCATTCATATTGATCTTCTGTCCAAACAACGAACCGAAAAATTCATCAATCTGATAATCATCCCATTTAACATTAACAGGTGCTTCGAAATGAGCAATTGGATCTTGAACATTGAATTTCAATTTCCTTCCTTTAGATGCTTTTGTGTCAATGTTCTTATTATTCTTTAATGCTTTTTGATTGGTCTTCAATAAAGTTATATTACTGACCGGATTTGAAATCTTCTTATCAACTAAATCATTCAAAAGAATCCTATAGAAATCTTCATCATTAAATATTTGTAAAATTTCATTTTTATTATCATTATTTTGGTCATGTGTTTTGTCATGTGTTTGATCATGTGATGGGGTTTGATAACCTAATGGTGTTATTGAGCTTCTATTCAAGTATGTTCTCTTTCTTAACCTTTCCATATCATTCAAATTATTCACAACTTGCTGTTCAGCTGACTGGTTTACGACCTTGAACTTTGAAGCATTCAATGCATTGGATCCTGATGAACTATTGATTTTATTGGACCATTTATTAAGAGTTATTGATCTTGTGGTATCTAATTGTTGATCTAACTTGGTTGTAACTTCATTATATGCTGACAATTTTCTTTTCTTGAGTTTTGGTTTTGGTTCACCTATCATGTTAGACCTTAATTCAATTATTTTATCTAAAATATCATAACATTTATCTTCAATTTGGGTAATGGTTTTTGGAGTTTTTGTGTCAGAAAATGGTTTACTTTCTTCGTGAGAGTTTGGTAATAAATTGGCTTGAGTTAATGACTTTTGTAATTTGATCCTGGTTTCAATTAATTGGTCAAATACTTTGTTTTGATTGGTTACAGTATACCCTTTCAAAGCATCATTGATATTAGTTTGTGCTATTCTTTTACCAATAGTTTGACGTTCTTTGGAAATGAATTGTTTAAGTTTATTTCTTTCTTCTTCGTTATCTTCTTCATCTTCGTCTTCGTCTTGTTCGTCCTGTGGGTCTGGGATATCATCATCTTCCTCATCACTACTTTCTCTATCAATAGAAACTCCTGAATCACTTTCCTCTTCTTCTTCTTCCATCCCTTCCACATCATCATCATCATCCTCCTCCTCTTCGTCCTCTTCACTGCCACTTCCCCCAAGATTTCCTTCATACAACTCTTTCCTACTAACCTTGGTTCCCCCATAGATACTCTTAGCTACATTGTCTCTAAGACTACTCTTTCCCACTTTCACATAATGATCAGTCTTTTCTTCACCATCAGATTCTGACTCTATTCCAGAGTCTGAACCTTCTATTATTTCATCTTCAATATCAAAATCCGTGGTAGGATTCAATTCCAGTAATTCCTCTGCTAAACTCTTCTTCATAGATCTCATCTCAAAATTTTTGATGCGACATCTTTAAGACAAGACTTAGACAGGCCATCGCCAGCTGTCGCGCCAGGCTTTATCAGACCAAATCAAGAGAATACAAAGAGGTACACAAACATCAACGGTTTTATACATTCAACACACATATACAAAACCAACACTCAAATCAACACTTCAAATCAAACAACACTCAAATCAACACTCACGTTATATACACGAACTAATAGGAAATCTCCAAATCTTCAAATAACGAATTACCTTTAGGTTCAAACCCTAACTCTTTCTTGGTAATTTCATTGGTGGCATACTTATCTTCAACAATTAACCTTGCAATGATACCATAGATGGCAGCCCCTTCTTCTTGGGTTTTAGCTTGAACTGGTAATCCCAAAGTTTTCAGAAGCTTGTCATAAAAGTCATTCAAGACAAACAGTTCAACATGAGAATGGTAAGTAGAACCAGGTTTACCCTTCTCAAGAGCAAGAACAAACACTGAGGCTACATCATCCCTATGAGCAGCTAACCAATGATTATTACCATCACCAATTCTTGCCACAAATCCATTCTTCTTAGCAGCACCAAGAATTACTGGAAGGAAAGCGTTGTCACCTTTACCATGAGTAATCGGTGGGATTCTAATAGCCATTGATCTAACATTATGATCCTTATAACTTAAAGTTGTATCGGCGCTAATATCACGACCAACATGAGAGCCTTCAGTAGTTTCGACGGCTTCAACTCCAGATGGGGTAGAATAAACACTTGCAATAACAAATGGTTTGCCGGACCCTTTTAAACTATCACCAATTGCCTCAATTGATTTCTTATCGGCTTCTATGGCTTTGAAATAACTGGCACCAGCAGCAGCAGGGTCTGTGATTTGAAAGAAATCGTGCTTAAACGCCAAATGAATAACACCATCTGATTCTTTAGCGCCTTTTGCCAATACATCTAAATCATCAATGCTTCCTCTTAACACCTCAACATCTAACAGTTTTAAAAAGTCAGCTGACTTGTCGCTTCTAGCTAAACCTAAAACTTTGTGGCCCTTTTGATTAAGTTGCCTGATTACCTCTTGACCTATAAATCCGTTACCTCCTGTTACAAAAACCTTCATGTTCTACTTGATGTTTTGTTGTGGTTTCTGTGCAATTGAGTTGTCTTATATAGACAAGCGGATTTGCACTTGCTCCGTCTGACAAAAGTCGGACCACATGATTCGGATTTGTTCCGTCTCTGGGGAAGAGTGATGGTTCATTGATCCGGTTGAATGTTGATTGAAGTTCGCTTAGTTATGTGATTGACCGTTGTGGGTGTGGCTTTGTGCTTGTGTTTGTGCTTGTGTTTGTGTTGGGTCTGTGTTTGTGTTTGTGGTCGTGTTGGATCTGTGCTGAGTCTGTGTTTGTGGTTAGATTTGTGTATGGGTTTGCGTTAGCGTGTACCTTTGTGCTTATCTTATTCAATGACACTAATGGCAAATCGACAAGTCATGGCAGCAAGTAGACCCAAAGTACATGGTCGTTCATAAGTTACGGACACGGAGAGATACATAGATGGCAAATGCAATAGTATGACACGGAAGAATGAAGATCCTTGAGAATCTATCTGCTTATAAATTGAGAATGATTTGTAAGCTGATAGGTAACATGAGTAAGACAATGAAACCATGGAGGTATGATGAAAGTTTTGTGGGGAAATTATGGGATTCTTTGAGTTATAATGTGTATACCTTCACACCATAGGCACTGATGAAGTTCATGAAATTCATGGCATGGAGGTGTTCCTAGCACTGAAGAAGTACTCAATGGGTATGAGTGTGCAGTCCGCCACCTGTCAGCTACCTGTCAGCCACCAAGCCAAAACTCCATGAAACGGTCTCTCGCCATATTTGTGCCCAATCCCCTGTCATCACCTAAATTTTAAAGAGGGCCCCCAAATAACTCTCCTCTACCTTCATGCGATCTATCACATTACCTCACCAAATCTCAAATTCGTATCACGCGCCTAACAGATAAGACATGTCAACTCATCATCCAAACTTCACCAGAACTGGAATTGGAAATGTTTTCAAATCATGGACCCAATCTTTCAAATCCACAGAACCAGTTCAAATCAACCCACTTGTGGTTGGTGGGAGCAGTGACCAACAACAATTATTCTTACAATTGAAATCAGGAACACTACCACAAAGAGCCTCAACTGTAACCAAGATGATTGAATCGTTAGAGAAGTTTTCAATCCTGTCGATTCCTGAAATCTGGTACTTGGCTAAGGACATGTGTGATAGTAAGATCCAGTCTTACATAAGAAGAGTCACCATAAAGTTAATGATCGAATGTATACGACATGATGATTTGAATCCCAGTAGTACAAAGCTAATGTATTACAAAGACATCTTGAACTACTGCTATTTGACTGATAATAGCATTGATGATGAATTCGATTTGTTTTTGAAAGCTTTAAGGAATTTGACATCTGACGGTAGAGATATTCAAGAATTAATGATTTTTGAGGTGAAAGGACTAATCCAATTTCTTACTGAAAGTTTACAGGTTTTGGGAAAGAATTGTAAACTGATTGATGAAGATAACGATGATCTTAATTTTGTTAATCTTATCAAGCTCATTCAATTCCTTAACAATTGTATAAAGTATAACGCTAATAGTATTGATGATTATAGTATAAATGACATAATTAAGAAATCCATAAAGATCGGCTTGGCAACCAAGAATACATCAATCATATCAAAATTGACTGATTTATTATCAACGGTTCTTATCACTACAACTATTCAAGATCAAATGCTTTTCGATACTATCCGATTTTTATGTAATTGTTATAACATCAACGATACTATCAGTGAAACCTCGTGGAATTGTATATCAATCCTTTGTAATCAAGGTTCTTTTTTCACCATCAAAGAGTGTTTGTGTGATATCATCACTAAAGATGATTTGAATCGTTTTGATGTTTCAAGTTATCCTATCAATTCTTGTATTGGTAGTATTCAAATCATTGAAAGATTAGTTCTTGAACCAGAGATTTACTTATCCAACAATGACACAGTGCTTATCTATTTTTTATCTTCATATAAGAAAATGATTAGTTTAAATATCAGCTTACTTGATACTACATTATTAAGATCTTTAGATAGAATCTTAAGAAATGATAATACCGTCGAAATAATGGAAAAAATTTATCTGTTTCAATTATGGTATTCTAACAATCATTCAATTTATGATTTATTGAATGGGTTGAAAGTTAGAAGTGATATCGATGTAAGTTACCTTAAGTCCATTTGTGAATCTTTACAAACATCTTATGAGAATCACCATCTTAAAACTTCAAAAGAAAAATTGGTGGGGTTCTTTTTAAACAATTATAGATTTATACCTGATAGTTCCATAAGGTTTATTTTACATTATTATCTGGAAGAAAAGCTTTGTACCATTCTTAATCCATTATGGCATGACATTTGTATGAAATTATTGGGTTACTTCTATCATAGAACCACGAAAGATGACAATGATATAACCGGTTCAGTTTCTATTGATGTTGATACAAAAATAGACTTACTTAAAACTTTAAAATCTTCATTTGATATATCAATATCAATTAACAAATTTGATTTTAATCCTGATATCATTCATACCATTCTTTTCAAAACAATCCTGGAAACAAATCCCAAGGTTTTAATGTACACAATTAAAGAATTCTTTGTTAGAATGGTTGATAAATTACCATTTGAATTCTTTGAAAAAACTCTTGAAATGTTGAAACCTTATTTTGAACTTAAACCTTCAGGAAGGTTAAAAAGTTTTGTAAGTTTATCATCATCACAAGTCAGTTCAAATGATGTTAGGACTTCGGAATCTTCAACAATGTCAATTCAATATCAATGTCAAATTGTTGAAGGTTTGTGTGAAATTCTATTAGTACAATCAATTAGAAACCCTCAAAAAGCTCTGGAAGCTTATAAATATTGTGTACAAATAGCTCAGTATGGTTTGAAGATTGAAAGTTCACAACTTCTTATTATCTTGTTCAAGACTTTCGTTAGAATAAGATCAAGTCAAGAAGGTTATATTTATTTTACTGATCCTATTGATGTTCAAGGTTTGGCCTCAGCTTTTGGTAGATATGTCAATGATACTGATTATGTGGCTAATCAAGATCATAAATGGACATATCCTGAAACCTTGGAATATCTTGATAAGAGATTCTATGAAAAACCTGGTAAGTTAAAACTATTCAATCCAATGAACGAGAAACTTGTTGATGACGAATACACTATCAATATACTTGATTACTTTTCAATGGTGTTGAACATCATGACAAATTTCATAGATTGGGAACTTTACTCCTATGTATGGAGTCATTTTTGTCCTCAATTATCTAATATGAAACTTTTCATAAGTTGTAAGCCTCAATTGATAAGGTTAAGACAAATAGTTTGTGAACATTTAACTTTGAATTTCCTGAAAAATTTATCATTACCAGAAGGATTTTTGAAATCACAATTACAAGTTGTGTTTGTTAGATCACTTTCTTCGTTGTTGTGTTATCATGATATCTTTACTAAGTATGATGAAGATGATATTATCAGAAGTTTATTAGTAGGGATCGATTCTTGGGAAAAAACTGCTATACCATGCATTCATATTTTAACTGTATGCTGTTATGAAATCCCTTTAAGTATTAAAAAATTCTTATCAACAATTTTAACTAAATTTCAAACTAGAATCACAAGTACATTTGCATCATCTCATATTTTGGAATTCTTAATTGCTTTAATAAATTTACCACCTTTAACTTCCAATTTTCATGTTGAAGACATAAGAAGAATCTTTGCTATTAGTTTCAAGTTCATTCAACATTCTAAAGATTCCATAAAGAACAAACCAGAAGAGGTGGATACTAAAAGCTTCATTGATGAAGTGGATGAAACTCCAAGTACAAAAACTGAGCATACTCTGATATTATTACAATATGTGTTAAGTTTATCATACACAGTAATAGCCACATGGTATTTAAAGATAGAATTAAAAGAAAGAAGAAAATTGTCATCTTTTTTGATAAGAAATTTAGCATTATTATCTAACGATGATCCTAAGAATGATGGTATAGGACTGACACCAAGAAATCCACAACAGCAAGCTGCCAGAAGTTTATCACAAGCTTCACAGATTTCACAATCTTCTAGAGCCATGTCACAAACTACTCAGACTACTCAAAGTACCCAAGGTACCCAAATAATCAACCATACAATTGATGATCAAGCGATTGCATTCATAGATCTTATTGTTAGATTCACATATAATGATGTGCCGTTGAAAACGATTGATCCCAACCAAATTCTTAGTAAATTCAAAAATGAATACCCTGATGCAATTACTTCCAATTGGTTAATTGAATATTGTCTTGTTTCTATAACCACAAAACCAGATACTGGAAAGTCCTTGGTTATATTTAGAAGACCAACAGGTGTTGTAATTTATAACATAAGCTTACCAGAAGAAATGATACCGTTACAACAAAAGTACAATGATAAACAGTTGTTTCATCCTAGTCATATATTATTACAAACTATTCATCATTTAGATATTAACAATAAATCCAAGCCATTACCATTGATGGAAGATGGAATAACTTCAAGAGCTATATCATCGTTTGATAGAATACCAATTGTAGAATTCCATAAATTAGGAATCATTTATGTTGGTAAAGGACAAACTACAGAAACTGAAATCTTAGGTAATAGAGGAGGATCAAAGAACTATCAACAGTTTATAAATTGTATGGGATCATTTATTAAATTAAAGAATTGTAAATCTATTTATGTGGGAGGATTGGATATCGAAAATGACAATGATGGTGAATATGGACTTTATTGGAATGATAGTACAGTTCAAGTTATATATCATACTACTACATTGATGCCTAACAATGAACGTGATAAATATTTTGATTTAAAGAAACGTCATATTGGTAATAATTACGTTAATATTTATTTCGATGAAAGTGGATTACCATTCAATTTTAATATAATCAAATCTCAATTTAACTTCATAAATATTGTGATATCCCCTCACACAAAAGAGTTTGAAATCAACGATAATGGTACTGAGAAGAGATTTTATAAAGTTAAGACATTCAGAAGACATGGAGTGCCTGGAGTCTTTGCAACATGTCACTTTAAAATTGTTAGTGAAGAACTATTACTGAGTTTTATTAGAAGTTTGGCAATGAATGCCAACCAATTCGCTAATGTTTGGCATTCGAGTCACCAACGACAATTTATATCAAATTGGGGACATAGAGTTCAACAATTAAAGGTTTTAAAGAATCGAACATTGAAGACTCATGAAGGTTTAAAACAGGAGTTACATGAACAAGAATCACGGAACGGGATGAATGATGCTACTCAGTCATTTTTGCAACAATTAGAATTTGATACGTCTAGTGTTATCGAGAGTAATAGTAAGTATGAATATTTAAAGGAGGATGAAGATGAGTTATATAAGGTATTTGAGATCAATTCATTTACGTAGTCGAAATACTTACTAAGATAAAGATTAAGCACAAGCACTTAAATCACTTACGTAGGTGCAAGTACCTAGATCATGACGTAGGAGTAGATGTAATTAGATCAAACTATGGGTACCTGCACCTGGATCTAACTGATGACTTACATCATCACTACAGTTATGCAATGACATGCAAGTACCAAATATACGAATGATTGCTATGACCATAATCAATGGAATTAAACTTAAGCTAAGTGTCGTTACAAATTATAACAATAACTGCCAGAAAATATCATCAACGGAGCAATATTAATAAACGGCGAAGGTTGCAACCGCAAAGTTTATAACAGCAAACGTTAAATTCGGGTGCGGGACCTTAGCCGTTATATGGCCATGAGGGTATGGCCATGAGGGTTATATGCTAAATTAAGTACTAGGTCAGTAAGTGTTTGTAACATTTCCAGAAATTTTTCAGTTTGAAATTTCAGTTAAAAGAAAGTCAGCTCGGGTATAGACCAAACCAACTTACCCCGAATCCCAATCGGAGTTTTATTAACTAATTTAACTTTGCGTTATCAAGTCACAATTGTGGCTATTTCCTTTTTCGATGACGGAAGCCGGTTGGAGGGAGGCGCGCATCTCAAGATATAACTAAGCATTGAAGTTTATAATAAAGTTTAAATAGGTACAGGTATTATAAATTAGACGGGAATTTCAAGCCAGTAGTTAAGGGTCATAGTTCATTATGGGTAGTAAAGAATATAATAGTTTAATTAAGAAAGGTCTAAGTAGTGTAGTTTCCACTATTAAGTCCCAAAATGAAGCCATCACTAATTTAACAGATCAATTTAATAATGACGAATTTTCACAATTGAACTTATTGAAGTCATTAGATATTTTATTATCCACTAAAATCAAGGCTGGGAAGATTGTGGTTTGTGGAGTTGGTAAAAGTTATAAGATTGGTAGTAAAATATGTGCCACATTAAATTCATTATCAATTCAATCGGTTCCTTTACATCCAACAGAAGCTTTACATGGAGATTTGGGAATTTTAAATGACAAAGATTGTATATTGATGTTAACTGCAAGTGGTAATACTCCTGAATTACTTAACTTGTTACCTCATATATCTTTAAAGATTCCTATAATCTTATTAACATGTGCTAAAGATTCTAAATTAGCTCGTCAACCTCAAATCAAATCCTTATTGTATACGGAGTTACCTAGTCATTTAAAGGAAGATGTTATCCATGGTATACCAGCCCCAACCGTATCATCAACATTATCATTAATATTGGCGGATTCGGTAATTTTAGCATTGGCTGAATTGATTGAAGATGATGTTTTACTTCGGAAAAAACAATTTTCAATCAAACATCCAGGTGGTTCCATTGGTGCAAATTTGAGTTATTTAAATGATTCAACTACAACTACGATTTCAAATTCTAGTTCTCCAATGACAAGATCAAATTCGAAATCTTCAAGTAATAAAGATCAATTATCAACCAATTCTTCTTTCTTAAGCCTAGAACAAATAAGGAATGATATAAATATTTTGTCAAGGTATACATCACCAACATCTGATGATGAACAAGACAATTTAGCACTTAAAATCGGTAAATGTCCATCGGATAAAGTCTTACATACTACCACTAATGAGGTTGATGAATTGACATTTTTAAAGAACATAACCTTATATGATTATTGGGTTGTTGATAAGAGTGATGGGTTTTTAGGTAGTGATTGTCAAAGTCTAAAGTCAAGTTATGCTGAAGTTGGGAATTGGGATGAGTTTAGTAGTAGCTTGATCACAAAGTTTTATGATTTGGTACTTTAACATGGTTCCTACTGGTCAGGATGTTGATCATTCAGGAACTGGTACGAGATGATGATTTGGACACTAATAGAATGTAAATAGGTAATTTTTAAAATTTTATATTAACAAGATATCTACATATTATTTACACTCTCGGTGCACGGTAGTCTAGTGCCGTGCCAGGTCTTCAGTACGTTCCGTACCTTAATTATTGTCAGCTTCAAGCAAGGCATTCTCAGCAACTATGATCATCTTCTCCACACTAGCCAAATGCTTACCATAATTATTCTTTGAACTTATCTGCTTCAAATATTGTCTTAATTTCATTACCAATAATCTCTTCTCAGCACTTCTACTATCAAATGCTTCCACTAACTTTTGAATAACATAATTGGCATATTGATCTTTCATCATCAATGCTAAAGGTGAATCATCATTGACTACTTCAATTGATAAATCTTCATTACCTAATAACACTTCATGTAAGATTTTCTTTCTTTGAGTTAAATCTCCAAACTTAATACATTTCTCAATAACATTGGATGCAAATTTATGTTTACTGAATGTAACTACTGATCCTAAAACGATGTTCAAAATAGCTTCACGATCATTTTTATGACCTCTTTCTAAAATATGTTGCATTACATAATTACCATATTGATCTTGAATCAAGTAAAAGATGTACTTATTGAATTCGTTCATAATTTTCTTTTGATCTTCAATAGTAGAATTTTCTAATAATCTTTGAATAACTCTACATCCATAAGGATGAGTTGATAAATGATAAATCTGAGTATCCAAGCTATCCAAAATGAATCTAACATTTTCAAATGGAATTTTTTCAATAGACTTTTGAATCACATGATTCCCATTTTGATCTTTAGAACAAATTAGGACATAATCTCTTAATTCATTGATGATCTTCAATTGTCCTTCCAACTCAATAGCTTCCAATGCTCTTTGTACAACTCTACATCCATACATTTGTAATGATAAATCATAAATATGACCAATCATGTGATCTAATAAAACATATTTTTGAGTTCTTGTACCATGTTCAAAATATTTCTGTATAACATAATTACCAAAAACATCAGTCATTAATTCATAAGAAATTTCACGTATTTCATTGAATATGACTTCTTTTTCTTCATCTGTAGCATCAGGTAATTTTTGTTGAATGAATCTTGATCCATGTTGATCTTTAGTAAATTCTATAGCATGACCATAAATGTCCTTAAGGTAATACTCTTTACCTTTAAAGTTTGATCTAACCTCTTCTAATAATGGTGATCTATAAATATGAGGTCCTCCATTATCTTTAGAAGCTACTGGGGTCTTGTTACCATTTTTACCTGATTTTTTATTAGGTTTAGAACTAACATTTGGTGATGGACTATCATTATTCTCATTAGTTGAATCCTCAGGTGGTACTACTGGTGTTCCGATTGCATTAGCCATTGGTGGTGATGATTGTTGATAAACTGAATAAGGATTAAATGGTTGGAACATAAATGAAGGGTTCATTTGACGTGGTGGCATTCCAATCCCTGGTTGTGGGAATCTATTTGGTGGTTGTTGAGATTTATCTTTTTTATCATTTTCATCTGATGATGATGATTCTTTAGTATCACTATTGGTACTATTAACAGAATCATTATTAGTCATTTGGTATGACATGTTATACATTCTTGGATCAATAAATTGATATGGGGGCGATGCCATAAGAAATGGTGGTGGTGGTGCTACATTAGGTCCACTGCCAGGTCCACCAGGAGCTGTATTTCCATTATTCCCTGCATTAGGTGGATTTCTAACATATGGATTGAAATTACCATAATTATCCATACCTCCTTGATAAAAACTTGGAGTAAATGACACTGAAGCTGCAGGATTCCAAAAATTGGGTTGGTTACCAGGAGGTTGATTATTTAAAGTATTATTAGGATCTCTTGGTAGATCAGAACCCATTGATAACGTAGCACCAGTTTGAATAGGTGACGTATTGTTATATTGATCAATTTTATCACTGATAGATTGATGACGTGAATTATTACGATTAATATTCAAACTTTCATTTAATGATCCGTTTGGACTTAAATTGATTTCACCAGCAGCAGGAGGTTGATTAAAACTTGTTCTTCTTTGTCTATTATCATCTAAATTAAGATTATTGAAATTATTTGATAGTTCAATATCTCTTGTAGCTTCACCAACTGAGGAAAACTTTTGTAAAAAAGAATCTTGAGGTGGATGTCTATTAGCAATACCACCACTGATTGAAGCAGTACCTAAACCAAGACGATTATGAGTTGGGGAATTTGATTGACCGTTATTATATCCACCTACTGGGGCAGTTATTGCTGAAAGAGCACCAGGTTTTATTCCAAACAAATTATGATCAATATCACTGCCATCATTCATTGATAATCTTCTACCAACTAAATCATTACTATGATTACTGATTGAATCATTATATGAAACAAAGTCAGGTTCTAAATGATCAAGAACGTTTCTATATTGACTGGAAACATTCTGTGATTCGGTTTTATTTGACCAAATAGTTTCGGGCATTTCCTATACTCTTTTAAAAAACACAAATGCACAAATAATTAAGTGAACTTTTACTTAAACCAACTTGAAAATTGATCTGGGATGATTTTTTATAATTATTAACGAATTAGAAGTGGATTTGATGGTGTGGATAACTTTGCAACTACCAAAAATGTCTATTTACACAAACACAAATTTAACTTTATCACAAACAAAAGGGGGGATAAAGAAATTATCTAGAAGGAACTTGAGTGTAATAAATATTAAAGAATGTTATTTACACAAAAACAGATGTATTCAAACTTTGAAAATGACTTAGTTAACTTTTAGATAATGGATATGTTGGAAATTGTATACTGGAGTCTAAGGAATTATGATCCACAATGTTGAGATTTTTGTCGACGCCGCGCATTGAGTGGTACATCAGTCCGAACTTTGTGGGCTCACTGACCATAAATTATTCGCAGTGTCTAAGACCACTGGGGTTGGAGATGGTGGGAGAATGTGAGATTTTACAGGGTGAGATTTTGAGACTTTTGTGAGGTTATGGAACTATGAAAGTTAATAAAGATAGTACTACAAAACTTATGAAAAAGCTTTATGATTCTATAGGGACTCAAACCAGTAGAAGATCTAATAATGTTATAAATTATTTGAGTGATAGTAGGCCTCAGTCTATTCCTCAAACTTCGGTTTTAGATGATTTAATGACCAATAACTGGAATCAAAAACCTTTAAATGATGCCATAGACGATATAAAATCTCAAATTCCCAACCAAATCCATTCAAATTTACTATCCTTTCAATGTAAGAGTTCATTGATCACAAACACAGACTTTTTCAATATTTATCCCATACTAAGAGACAGAAAATATAATTTACCACATGACTTAAGTCATGGGATAAGATTCACTGCTATAAAGAAACGTCATCCCCAAACTCTTGAATTTATGAATGAATATTATCTTTTATTTAAGAATTATGTTGATGCATGTGTATATTATATGGAGACATCCAAAAAGGTCATAAACGGTTTACCATTACTGTTAAAGTTCAGTCCTATACAACAAAATTTACCATACATGGCATCACCACTTTATCATTTGAATTATTCACAAGATAAGGAAATCGATGTTAAGAATCCGTTTTCCGGTATTGAAGGTCAATCTCAAGTGTATGACCAAATCCAGCATCAATCTGTTGATGAGAACTATGAGAGTATGTTAAAGTTGATTGACTTCAAATCAAGACAGTGTTCGGTCCTAGTTAAGAACCTCCCATTTGGCTTACACAAACCGGTGTTATTAAGATCATTATGGGACTATAATTTCCCACCAGAAGTACCATCAACTAATTATATAAAGACTATTAAGAGTGATGCATTACGTCAAGTTAACATCCATTTGATCACATTCAGTAACCCCGAAGATGCAAGGAGATTCGTTAGAACTTTCCATGGAAGAAAGTGGTACCTGCATCAAAATTCAGACATTAGAAGGGTATATGAGCTGTTACGGTGTGAGATCTTGATTTAGTACAAGAGCATGTAGGGTTGTGTAAATATGTAAATATGTAAATATGTAAATATGTAAATATGTAAATATGTAATATAGACAGACATACGTACCCTTATCTCTCCATGCAAGTTTAACGTCAATATGCAACTACGTTAAAGATTTCCAACTACTCCTTATTATCTCCCACTCCTTATCTTCCTTCTCAATGATAACATATTTCTCCCAAATTTTCTTCAGTTTCCATATTATTATCACACTATCATTACCCAGCCACCCTAAAACCCCCTCGTCGTTAATATTGTCAAATTCACTATGATATTGATTAGTATTCACAGAACAAAATGACCATGTAGAATTGAAATAATTATTAAATATTGGTACGGAAATCTTGTTAAATAAATGTTTCCGATTGTTTTGTAATTTGAGTTCAGCATCTTCAGTTTCTACTGAAAGTAACTTGAAAATGTGTAATGTGGTTTTATCAGATAAAACTGCTAAATGAGAATCATCAGGTGAAAACTTCATTGATGTTATTATAGCTCTATCTAAACCTCTTCTGAATTCATACAATAATGCAGTGTTATGAGTTGAATGAATCCTGATGATGGTACCAGTTTCAGAAGCTGAGGCTACCATAGTACCTGACCGATTCAAACATATACACCTTAATTTTGATTTATGAGCTTTCACTATACTTAACAAGTTCTTTTCTTGTCCATTTGGTGATATATCAACAATTTGTAGTTGACCAGCTTGTCTGCCAGGAATTGCCAATGTTTGATACCTGGAATTCTCTTTGGATGCTGAAGAATTTATTGATGATAATGATGATGTCATATCACTATTCTTAGAGCTAGACCCATTTACTGATAAATCACCCAACCCTAGATCATTTTCAATGGTTTCATAAGTTGAAAATTTTTTAGGTGGTGACAGGAATCCATAAACTAATACTTGATTCTTTAATATCACCACTATTCTTGTTCTTGACAATAATACATTTAATATGGGACTCATGAAATCCAAAGTTAGGGAACTTTTACGTTTTAAATCATCCCAGATGATTAATTTGTTATTAGGAAACTTAGGGTTCTTACCACCTCCTACTAATGCTAAATAATTAGTACGATGAAGCATTGTAACATGTCCTATCCCAGTACCTTGATTGTCATTATTGGAAGTAAATATTCGTTTAACTCGTAAATCAACTGGGTTTGTGTTATACACCAAGAACCCATGATCATGACTGAATGCAAAACATCCTTGATCTTGGTTGAAGTTTATACTAAGGATATCAAAGCTGTTATTTGTTGATAAAGGTGATTGTGTATTCATTCGCGAGGGAGTTTACAGCGGATCGGTGGTAAATAGCTAGACGAGCTTAAACGTAAACAAATATGTTACACGTAAACAAAGGGGTTTGAAATGGAAATGCTATTATATATTACAAGAATTGAACTTTGAATCACGTGTACCATGATGTTGGCGTATGGCCATCAATAGGATAGTCCATAACTACTACAGATTGGTCCATACCCTCCCATCAGAATGCGTCCCTCCCTAATCACTCTCAATATCCATTACCTCCTCCTCTTCACTTGAAACCTCTCCCATTTGTAATCTCTGTACTTCCTTATTAACATCATCATCTCCGTTAGGACTACTCGTCAACCTTATCTTATCAACTTTCTTGAAAAAACTTTCACTGTTTTCTTGGTTGAACTCTAATGCTCTTTGTAATAAGTCCGATGCAACTGGATCTGATGGTGTTATAGCTAATGCTTCATGTAACACCGTTATAGCTTTAAAAGGATTCTTCAAATTCAAATAAACCAACCCTATAGACTTTAAAATATTTGAATCATTCTTATCACTAATCTTTAACACCTGTTTGAAACAATCTAAAGCTTTATGATTATCATTTAACTTCCTATAAACCTGACCTAAATTTGCATGAATTGTTATCCACATTTTTGAATCAGAATTCAAATTCTTTGATGCTCCTAATGCTTCCTTAAAGAATGCTTCAGCTCTTTGTAAATCATTTTTATGAAATCCTATCACTCCTAATTCATTCAACAATAATGGATCGTTATTACAAATTTGATATGATGCACTAAGATATTCTTCCGCTAGGTTCAAATTATCCATCAATGAATGTTGCATACCTAAGAATAAATTAGGTAAATGAGTTCCAGGAAATAATCTTGCTGCAAAAGCATATGCACTTATAGCTTGTTCATGTTCACCTTCAGCTGCAAAAGTATGAGCAAATCCGATCCATGCTTGACCAAAATTTGGATTTAATAATGTTGCTTTACTAAAGAATTTCCTAGCTTCTATAATCTTATTTATAGATAAATAATAGATCCCAATAGCTAACCAAGTCATTGGATTATTAGGATGGTTTTCAGCCAATTGATGTGCTTTTAAGAATAATTTGTTCTTACCACCAAGTTCTAACAAACAACTTAGATAGTTTGGCAAGATATTGAAATCATATTCATCTTTACTTAATACTTTTTCACATACAGTTAAACATTCATCGAAATTACATTGAACGTATAAGTAATCAGCTCTTGCTAATAAAATATCGTTATTATTCCCTAAATCATATTCTTGACTTAATATTGATTCTGCTTCATCAAACTTATTAACATTGAAATATTTACTCAACCTTGAACTATATAACAATTTAATTAACTCATCGTTATCATCAGAATCTCTGTAATTTAATTGAGAAACGAATTCCCATTCTTCACTGGGAGTCATTAAATTATTAGTAATTAATTCATTAAATGCTTCAAAACATTTAACATCAACTAAAACTGCTTCTTTGTAAGCTTCTTTAGCTTTATCAAAATTATTCTGATTTGCATAAATCAAACCTCTTAAATAACACATTGAACTTTCTAATTTAATTCCACCATCAATGTTTTTAATTTGATAATATTCATCTTTTCTGAATGGATTTGATTCACCAATTAAATCTAACGCATCATCCCATAATTCAAGCTTAATAAGACATAATGCTGCTAAGTATCTGCAACTAACTGATTTTTCATATTCTGGTTTTGACATTAGCAAATGTTTGGCTCGTAAATAATTCCTACTACTAAAATAAACTTGAGCTAACCAAAATGCATCATTTGGGTCGTTGGTTATCGCCAACACTTTATCACCAATAAATTCGGCAGTTTTGTATTGATGTTGCATTAATGCGTCATGTCTCCATAATCTTAGTTTCTCTGCTTGTGATAATGGTTGTGGTTCATCTTTATTATGAGAATGACGATCTATATTCAAAAATGATGTGGTGTTATTCATTGTTCCTGGACTATCAAAAATCGTAGCATTGGGATTGGGTGGTGTTATGAACATTTCATTTCGTTTGTGATTCACCAACGGTGATATGAACAATGTTGAATTGTGTTGTGATGGGGTCTTCTGTCCCATTTTTTGTTTTTGTGGTTATGATTTGGATCGTTCGCGTTTACTCTGACATCCTCACTATCAGTATCGCAAAATTTCCATCTCATCTCATCATGTCTAATCCAAAAGATCTGACCCATCCTACCCAATTTAGAATTATTGTTGGATCTTATGAACACAACTTATTATGTGTGTCATTAATATTATCAGAGACTCCGGTTTTCCAACCAATCTTTCATTTTGAAGCTCATTCATTATCAATCAAATCAATCGACTTGGCTAAAAGATATTTAGTAACAGGTTCAAATGATGAACATATAAGAATTTATGATATGCAAAAACGTAAGGAATTAGGTACTTTATTAAGTCATCAAGGTACGGTAACAACCCTTCGATTTTCAAATGAATTTAATGCTAATGATCAACTGAATGATTCTACTAAATCAGGTAAATGGTTATTATCAGGATCAGAAGATGGTAAAATCATAATATGGCGTACCAAGGATTGGGAAACTTTTGGAACTTTAAAAGGTCATCAAGATAAGATTAATGCCTTAGATATTCATCCAACGGGTAGAGTTGCCATTTCAGTTTCTAAAGATAGTACTATAAGATTATGGAATTTAATGACAGCTAAAAAGGCAGCTATTTTGAAATTGAAAGGTAGAGATACTCTTGGTCAACAACCAGAATTTGTTAATTGGACTCCTGATGGTAAGCATTTCATAGTAGGGTTTTTGAATAAGGTTTTCATATATGAAACTGATAATGCTAAGATCTTTAAAAGGTATGGATTTAAATCTACATTAATGACTATGAAAGTATTTACTATAAACAAAAAGTCTTACCTTATCACTGGTCATGGTAATGGGGTTATAGATTTGTACAACTTAGAAGATATCATAAAAGGTGAAGCTTCAGAGAGTTTAGAAACCATAGAACCAGAAACATCATTCAGAGGTCATACTAATCGTATAAAAGATTTAACATACTATTATAATCCTCAAGAATCTACTACTCCTTATTTAATAAGTGTATCATCAGATGGGAAAATTGTAGTCTGGGATCTTAAGATCAAAGATCAAGTTGCTGTGTATGATAGTGGAGAAAGATTAAATTGTGTTGCAGTTTGTAGTGAAACCATTGAAAAAGCTGACACTATGAAAAGAAGATTAGATTCAAATGAAATTCAAGATTATAGTGAACTGGAATATGAAACTGACGGTGAAGAAGTTAAGAAAGTATTAAGAAAGAAGTCTAAGAAAGCAAAGAAGTCATCAGTTACTATTACTAGAGAGTAACCAGTTTACCTTAAACAATGTATATTATCAATAAACCTCTCTATTCATTTAATCTGGCAACATGTTTATCAAACAATTGTTTAGCTCTTACCCAAACTGGAGCACTGTCTCTATTTGGTAATTGTAATAAAGAAGGTAATAAATCTTTAGCAAAGAATTCGGAAGCTTCTCTTGGTAATAATGAAGGTAAATGATCAATTGAACATACTGATAATTTTGGACCTTGACTAGTTTTGACAACAGCTGTTGGATCGGAGAAATCGGTGATTTCGGTATAAATAGGAATTGGGTTATGAGGATTAGTAGTATCAGCTGAAACATCAACTACTGATCTTAATTTTCTATCAGGTTTATTTAACAAATCAAAATTTATAAATGGAGGAATTGGTTGTGATAAGTAAATACAATTTATGAAGATATCAGAATCAGCAATTTCTTGGAATGGACCACCTTTTTTGGTTTCATTGATATCCCATTTTAATAACTTTTCTTGAGGAATACCTGCTTTTTCAAATAAGGAAAGGGCACCACTACCACATCTACCTAAGGCACCAATTACCAAACATTGAGGATATTCACCATTGGTCTTCTCTAAAGCCAATTTTAATTGGGATTTGACATAATCAACTAAGGCATCTTCACTTTTATAAGGCTCAACTCCTGGTAAATCTTTAGAATCATCATTGAGTTGTTTAAAGGCCCAATCTAAAACACCAATTGCAGCCCCAGCAAATCCAGCATAAAATCCAAAAGCTGCAACTCTTCTACCTTGATCATTTTCTAAGAATTCAATGTCATAAAGGGTACCTTTACCTTCTGGAAATCTTCTTAAAACATCTTTCCAACCACCTTGATTTTTGTAACAATGAGCGAATTGAATATGTTCATGAACTAATGGGAAATCTTCTTCTGGTAATTCTTTTAATCCATAAATGATTCTATCATTTGGAGCAGTTTTCCATGAACCGGCTGGTACAATGGTTGCTCCAACTTGTTCATATTCTTTGGTTTCAAATGCACTTTGTTCACTTTCTTCAACATACACTTTGAAGCCCGCATCGAGTAATGCTTTGGTAGTAGAAGGTGTTAAAGCGGCTCTAGCTTCTAATGGTTTGGTTTCAGCTCTTAATTGAATACTAACTGACATTTCTGGATAATATTTCAGTGATAATTTTGGTATTTGGTCTCGCCATTTATACGACATCCGCATCCAAGAGTCATGCGACAAAGAGTCATCTTACTGAGACAAAGAGTCATATCACAGAGACATTTAGTCATCTTATCCATAATAATGATAGATGTGTATGATAGCAATGTGGAGAGTATTAGATTGATGGGATAATGAGTGTGGCTCTGACTAATTAAAGGATTGTTCAGTTGCTTGAGTGCCATTTGAATTAGTCATAATCTGAATTTTGCCAATTTTTCGTTCCTTTTTTGGTCTATCATGGTTTGACCGATTGATGTGGTAGGTTATTAAAAGGTTTAAACCAATATCCAGTATCATCAGATATTATCAGGTTACGCTGAAACACAACAGTTATGATACTATAGCTATGACGTCTGAAGGTTCTGGTCTGAAGAAGCCCTAGTCCATTTGTTGTCTCGTGTGTATTCTTCTCTTCTCTTTGTAAAGACCCTTCCAGTGCTTATGCCACAAGCTTATCGCTAAAGTGGTTCTGAATCCTTATCAGTGCGCAAGTGACTATAAAACATCTAATGAACATATAGAATTACTGAGAGCCTTCTAAACTCATTGACACTATTAGAACTTCAGACTTATCTTTACCCTATAAGTCTTGTATCAAACTGGCTAATAATTAAAATAGCCAACCTTCATTGAATTTCTACGTTTTATCACAGCCAAGCACAAATGAGAACACTCTACCAATAAGCCATTTACTACCAAACTATTTCTATCGACAAACTGGTCTGTCCAATGAACACAAATGGAAATCCAATCCTTACCATCTAGACTTGAAGATCATCACATTTTTTCTAAAAATTTTTTTGAATTTTTATATTTCACCAATTTTCAAAATTTGCAAGTTTTATACTGTGAATAAAAATAAATTACTAAATAATATTAAATAACTCTAAATTTTTTTTCTTCATCTTCCAACCAAATTCCGTTCCTTAGCCCAAAGTAGCCACAAATGCAACAACCACAATCACAAAAACAAAACCAAATGAATCTAAGAATCACCTAACTCAACTCTAAAATCAATTTCGAAAAGCGTGGAAAATCAATTTTTTGCACCCAAATGTGATACATCATAAATACCTATAACACCCCTTACCACAAAATATCTCAAATCATACTCCCCAGCACAAGTTACACAAACACAGAATGAGTACTAATTCAACATCAATTAATCACATAGTGGAATTATTATGTAATTTTCCAATCATTGGATACATAGTTTCTTTCTTACAAGATCTAATTATTGCTATAGTTAGAACTGGTCCTATACCACAACATATTGCAATGGTAATGGATGGGAATAGAACCTTTGCCAAAAAAAGGAACTTATCATTAAAAGAGGGTCATACAGCAGGGGCAGAATCATTGGTTAGGGTATTGGATATCAGTTACAGATTAGGAATTAATTATATCACAATTTATGCATTTTCTATAGAGAATTTTAATAGATCCCAAGATGAGGTTAATACCCTTTTTGGGTTATTAAGAGAAAGGTTGACTTATCTTAGTGATAATGAAGATAGCTATGCTCAGTTCAACAAAATTAAGATCAGAATTATTGGTAATAAATCTATGATACCGCCTGATATTTTGAAAGATCTAGAAATCATTGAAGATAAGACAAACCTACCAACAAACGAAAGAGTTTTGAATGTTTGCTTTCCTTATACTTCAAGAGATGATATTGTTTCGTCAATTAGGAAGACAAGTGAATCTAGATTAAATGGTACTATCAACAAAGATGATATAGATCTAAATGTATTAAATGATAATATGCTATTGGGCCCAGATTGTCCACCCTTGGATATCATGATTAGAACCAGTGGTCATACAAGATTGAGTGATTTCATGTTATGGCAATGTAATTCTAATTGCACTATTGAGTTTGTCAAAACCTTATGGCCAGATTTTAAATTCATGGGCATTATGATGGTAATTCTCAAATGGGCGTATAATAAAACTTTAGAAAGGGAATTAGATTTGATTGGTAATAAGGAAGAGGAGAAACAAGTTAGAGATGTTTTAGAAGAATTACCACCCCATCCTCCTTTTAGGTCTGTAACTGAGAGGTAATCATCAACTCCAACTTAATTATCACGTGATTCAATTCTTCAATGTATGCCTTCCATTTATTAAAAGATATCTATAACTGTTTAATAACCTTCTTAACCTCAACCTTATTCCTCTCCTTGATTCTGGCTTCTTCTATTTTATTTAAATACCCCATGTATACCACGACCTCAGCAACTAACACCAAGAGTCCAAAGAATACACATAATAAAACCCTATAACTAGCAGGTAAAGCCCATGACGTGTCTGTCCAATACCATATAGCATAGACCACACTTCCAACACTAACCAAAATATTCACAATGGTAGTCAAGTGACTCTTTACTTCTTTATTCATTTGGGCTACACTCTTAACATCTTCCTCTTTATCCTCGTATAAAGTATGATATGGAAGTTTTGGGTTTGTCAAATCACGATATTCTTTTTCCTTTGCTTCACGTCGAAGTTTCTCCATAAGTTTGACATATTCTGGAGTTTTTGGTGATGATTTGACTTGGGGTTTGGGTATATGTAAGGAGGTTGATCTTACTAGTTCAAGTAAAGATTTTGTTGGTTTGTGATTCTGATAGACTTCAATCAATTGTTGATGACTTATATAATCATTTAACTTTAAACACTTCGTGTTTTCATCTTCAATTCCTTCTAGAAGGTTTAAGAACTTCGGAGTTATTTGATACTGAGTCATAAGTGTAAACCTCTAGTTAGTGCGAAAGATCTGGAAAATCTTATCAAGAATGAGTACGATAGTTGGTGCCTTAAGTTGTCAAAAAGACTCGTTTCTTAAGACTTTACAAACAACTGTAGTTGCATGTAACAAGCACAAAGGTCACGTAACTCCTAAGGATAAACAAAACAAAAACCTGAAAAAACAAACTGAAAAAACTGATGATAATAAGTATGCGGTTGAATTATTAGATACTATCATTTTCCCCGAAGGTGGAGGACAACCAAGTGATTTGGGTAAAATCCATTTAGGTGAAAATTCTGTGGATGTTAAAGAAGTCATTAGAGATAAATTGACTGCTCTCCATTTGACTGAGACACCTCTTGAAGTTGGTACCAAGGTCGATTTATCAATTGATTGGCAAAGAAGATTTGATCATATGCAACAACATACTGGTCAACATCTTGTTTCTGCGATTTTTGATCAATACGAGTTGCCAACATTAAGTTGGTCTCTTGGTGAAACATTGAACTATGTGGAATTACCTAAGAAGGTCGACGATCATATTATAGAGGAAGTTCGTGAAAAGGTTAATGATGCGATCTTACAAGACCTTAAAATCACTGTTAGTTGGCCTGATGGTGATGGTCATGGATTTGACACTTCAAAATTACCTGAAGATTATGACTTATCAAGAGGATTATTGAGAATTGTTAGCATTGGAGATTTAGACCGTAATCCTTGTTGTGGTACACATTTAAGATCAACATCTCAAATTCAAGCCATTTCGATTTTCCATCAACAAAATGTTAGAGGCGGTAATTCAAGAGTTTACTTTACTTGTGGATCAAGGGTATTCCGTTATTTACAGAAGAATTATGATATCTTAAAGAAAGTTTCAGGTACAGTTTTGTCATGTCAATTTGATGAAGTCTATGACAAGACTAAAGCTCTTAATGATAGTTATAAAGACACTAACAATTCTTATAGGAAATTGCTTGCTGAGTTATTGGCTATTGAAGCCGAGAAGGCGTTCAACCAATTACAGACCAAGAAGTTTGCTTGGTTCTACCGTAAGGACAATAATCCTGAAGCTATCAGTATCTTTCAAAAAGAACTTTTGACTTTGATAAATTCAAGCAAGACAGATATTGATTTAGATAAGACTCATACTGTGTTTATGTTTAATGGTCAAGATTCCGGTATGGTTAAGATCATGGGGCCACAAGCTGGAGATTTACAGGTCAAAGTAAAGGAACTTTTAAGTAATGTTAAAGGTGGAGGTAAAGGAAGCAGTTATCAAGGTAAGGTTAATTATGAGAAAGGAGAGGTTACTAGTTTGACCAGATATTTAGAGTCATTAGAGATTTAGCCTACATATAGAGTCCGTACCTCGAGCCACAGTCAGAGCCACCAGAACATAGAATACATAGACTAACAGAATAGACACTCATACTAGCTACCCTTTACCATAAAATATTTATTTACATATATACATACTCTAACGTTTAACCCAAGTAGGAGATTTTCTAGCTTTGACTTTACCAGGTTTCTTTCTTTCAACAATTCTAAGATCAGTTAATTTCAAACCAGCTTGTCTTAATCTTGATTTCCAAATTGGATTTAAAGAACTTAATGCTTTGATTATACCAAACTTGACAGAATCAGCTTGACTACTTATACCACCACCTCTGACAGTAGCCCAAATGTTTAATTTCCCAACTTTTTCCAACACCAATAAAGGATGAGTTATTTTAGAACGATCTATATCTCTTGTGAAAACTTCAGTATATGGTCTACCATTGACTAAAATTAATCCATCACCTTCAACGACTTTAACCTTGGATACTGATGTCTTTTTACGACCTTTACCTTCGATAACTCCATCAGCATCTAAAGTTTTGACTTTCCCTTTTGTGGTTTCTTGACTCTTAGAACTACTTATGAATTCATTCAAAGCGTCAATGACTTCTTGAGGCATAAGTTGAGCATCGATAGTTCTTAACCTATTCAATAACCCAAGGATTTCCTTATGATGAGATTCTTTGATTTTTTCAGATTTGATATAGTTATTCTTATATTCATCAAATCCCATGAATTTCACTTGTTGAGTCTCTTCAAAACTTATTTGACGGGTTGGTAAGTGTAAATTATTTCTAATCAAGTTGTTAAGTCTTGAAACTGTGAAATCATGTAATGGATTACCTCCATAGTAAGTATTCAATTCGGGGACGATTCTGGTTCTATCGAATTCTGGAATTGAAATTTTGTCCTTTTGAAGGGTAGGTGGGATTATTGGTGACTTAGGTATGGAGGCATATGCTTGAAGGTGTTGAGGTATTTCAACTTTATTCAATAATTTTGAAATGGTATGAAACCGTCTTAGTTGAAACATGTTGAAAAATTTTCTCACAGTTTATGAGTTCTTGTATGGTGCTAACTTCGCACTGTCGTACCTCGAATGGTACCACTATGAGTCCTAATAGAGCTAACGAAAATATTATCAATTCTAATATACATATACATATAATACATTAATCATCGGTCAATATTGCACTTAATTTTGGCATTGTATGATGTTCTTTCTCCTTTGGTTCTTCTTTTATTACAGTTCCAGTAGTTGCTCCAATACTAGTGGTGGATGTGGGATTAGATGTAGCACCAGACGTTGGAACAGAAGGACCATTTACTTCGTTGGAACTGGGTGAATTCAATAAGTTGTTTAAATCTGATTTAACTCCTATTGGTATAGTTGGACTTTTTGGACTTCTAGTTGGACTGTCATTATTTAATAAACTCATGATTGATGGTTTATGAGAATCCAAGATGATGTTTGGTTTATTTTGTACTGGAAAAATTTGAGGTTCATTGGGCTTGGGTATAAATTCTTGTTGGAATGGTTGAATTCTAATATGCATTGGCAACCCCAAATTATTGGCAATTGGTTGTGGTGGTCCCGGTGCTCCTGGCACATTGGAATTTCCTATATTTTGTGAAAGACCTGGTATTGGTTGTCCTAATTGGGGTGCAATCTGATAATAAGGTGTTGGATAAGTTCTTGGTTCGAAAGTTCCCAACATTGGTCCTAATCTATCTACATGGTTCATCTGTCCATTATTTTCGATTGGTCTACTTTGTTCAACCTCATCATGATTCTTATTATCAACTTCATCAGTGACTTTAACCCAATTGAATTTTTCGCTATTTCTTTGGAAGTAATTTCTTACCATAGTAGGTGTCTTAGTAGTCAATTTATCAGCAATTATTGTCCATTTAGTTCCATGTTCAGCTAATAATTCCGGAAATTGATTAACTTCCGTTATTGTCCAATAACTAGAAATATTTCTTTTGTCACCAATAATATTACCATTAGCAGCAACTTGATTGATATCGCCACTAACCTTACCAACTGCCTCGTTCAATGCTGAATGAGTATTGGAGTCATCTTCTTCTTTCTTTCTACGTTTCTTCTTAATATCAAGTTGTCCTGGAGATCCAGTACCTTTACCATCATCAAAGCTCGGAGCTGCAGCTCTTTTCCTACGCCCTGTTTCAGTATACAATTCTTCAAAAGTATCAGTCAGATTAACTGGTTGTGGTATAGGTAAGGTCTTAACCTTATCATCGATTTCCATATCACCAGGAGTTTTAGTCTCTAACTCAGTTTCAGTGGAGGTGGATTCTTCCTTCGTAGATTCAATAGGTTGATGAACAACTTCAACTTCAGCTTCAGCTTCAATTTCTTCCTTCTTTTTACCAGGCCTCTTCTTTGACTTACCTTTATTCATTTTCTTTTTATATTGAAGAATTAATCCTTTATAGTTAACTTCCTTTTTAGTCAAATAATAATGAATCACACATTCTTGAGTAGTTCTCAAACCTCCCATAAATTTCGAAACATAACCAAATTTTTTAGGATACTTCACATATCCTTCACAGAATAAGGCGTGTTCTTCACCGGTAAAGTTATCAAAGAATTGTGATCTTACCCTGCTAGCCCATTCATTTTTGTCAACAACTATATTGTTGCTATCCATGTAATTCAATAGAATTTCATCATTAGGATCTAAAATTAAATCAGGAACTTTGGCTGATACCCTTTCAGCTTTCAACATTGGATCATCTTGAACTAAATTCTTTAAAATCTCTTGGAATTCAGCTTCTGATGTCACTGAATCACCGTGTCTACTACTTCTTGATCTTCTACCTCCTGGAGTACCAGGTAATGGTGCATTACCATTCGAAGTAGGTAAACTAATACCTGAATTCGTTGGTCCTGGAGTTGAAGTTTCAGTATCACTATTTTTGATTCTAATATCAGCCATTTCTAGCTCTCTTTTCATCTCATCATTAGGTGGGTGTAAAAATTTCAACTGTTCATCCATGAAAATGATCTTTTTATTCCATTCTTTTGACAAGGTCTTATATTGTTTCCACAACTTGAGTTTTAATTCATGGATTTGTTTGTTATTGTTCCTGAGATAGCTTTGCAACTTTGGTTTTTGAAGGTGATATAATTTTAAACTACGTGAGTAACATGGATAATCCTTTAATTCATCTATGATCTTAGGGTATTTGAATTTGATATCTTTGGATTTGAATTCTTCTTGCAAATCTTGGTATAATCCTTCCAATCTATTTAATGGATAAATACATCCTTCTGGGTATGTTACTTCGTCAGTTAATTTTTGAACTGGGATTTCTGATTCAATTTCAGGTACAGGTTTAGGTTCAATTTCTGGAGGTGGTTCCTCATCTGATAAGTTATCTAATAATCTTTCATCTTTGAGCCTTTCTTGCTCATCTTGTTCTTGTTGTTGAAGGACTTGTTCAGGGTCTACTTCATCAGCTAAACCATCATTCTCGGCATGGGCATCTTGATCTTCATCTTGATCTTCATCATCTTCGTCATCCTCGTCATCATCATCATCATCTTCATCATTTTGTTTATCATTTGGCCCTCTATTAATTTGATCCAATTCTCTTTCTTGATCATCACCATCGTCTCTATCATCATCATCTTGATCTTCATCCACCTGATCTTCATCAACCTGATCCTCATCCTCATCATCTATCTTACTATCCTCAAAACTGACATCTTTACCCAAAGGACTAGCGGTCTTCTGTCTATTTGGAGCTTCGAATTCTTTTCTCTTTTGTTGAAAATTATAATCACTATCAAACTTATTCTTACTTGAATAATGATCAACCTGGGACTTATTATATGACTTATTTGGATAGTAAGTGTCCGAAGACAATCTTTTAGAATTAACTAATGAATTATTCCTTGATGGTTTGCGTGATACAGAATTTGATAATGAACTTCTATTCAGTCTATTATTATAACTCTTATAAGAATCATATGACGATCGTGATGAGTAATCAACTGATTTTGAAGTTTGAGGCTTGAAGGTATTATATGAGCCATAACTTGGATAATATGATGAACCATATTTGGAATTATAAGAACCATAGCTTGAATATCGAGGACGATTGGTATGTGCAGAATTTGGAGAATTATTTAATGATGGATTGGAATTATTCAAAGAATTAAGATTCGGCGACGATCCTGAACTTTGTCCATCTATATAATTTGATGATCCTGAAGCACTTAGACTTCGCCTTGACGAATAAAAATTCTTTCTCTTTTTGTAATCATAATCATAACGATTGGGTCTTTGTGACATATTTCATTAATTTGTTATAAAATCTTTTTGCTAGGTACAAACCCTCCAATATTTGTATTTGTGTAAGTGAAATTTAGGATGGTTTAATTGGTAAATACCTATCAAAAGATTGTCTTATTTATTATCTATAATACAGTGAGTACAAACAGGATTAAAATTTTTTTGTGCGAAGTTTAGAGGAGGATATAATATGTTGATAGGTGAGTTGATGGTTAGGAAGAAGGGGTAGTTAAGGAAGACTGGATGAGTACTGTACAATGGTTTTGTGTAACATAGAACATGCATATGTAGTTTATATGACTTTAAGTCATGAAGAGAGTCAACAGAGTCACTGACTGAATAATTGTGAAATATGGCTGGCTGGATGAGGTCATGTGACTTAAAAATAATTTCAGGATAGTATAAAATTGGTTACTTTGTTGATGAACAATTGTGGGTTTAAATTCGTTTGATAACCCTTTACAGTTCACCAATGGAGAGCAAATGTGAATTAGCCTTATAGGGCCAGTCAGTCGCCTTAGTCACTTCATTCACTTATCATAAATAATAATACGACAAAGTCGCAATGAAGAAAGTCAGCACCACACCACTTTTGGTTATACATGAAGACAGCTTAACCCTAAACCCTCCACAGCTAAGCTCATTGATAGAACCAGATCTTCATCGTGGTTGCACTGATGCTACTTCCGAGACCTATAAGAACATCATGGAATTGTTTCTCTGGCAGAAGTACAAATATTGGTTTACTCTTACACCAGTACCACAATATAAGAGAAAGCTACTCAGATGTATAAGTAAGTTCGTACTTTGTCTTTTGTCCTTTATCGTCCTATGATATTCTTAATGGTTCTGTTGATTTCTTCTGGTCTTTGATGGATTATAAGTTTCACTAGCCTTATGTGCAGCCTTTTGTAGACTTATGTCTAGACTTATGTCCAAACTTTACCACACTTTTAGAAGCCAGAAGCCACTCACTTCAATCAGTCAGGAACCAAAAATTTCCACCTACCATTCGAAACTCTCCTCCTATACATGAACATAAAATAAACCCCATTAACCTAATACGTAAATCTCGTGTTGTGTTTTCACCAATGTCTCCCCCACTATGCCCCACTGAAAAATTCTCGGATTCTCAGTCAACGATATATAAATACAAGACATTAATGGATTTTGAATTTACAATTGATTACAAAAGTCAAAAATTCGTTGATAATTTTATTACCAATTTCTTATACGCTTCAGTAGCAGTTCTGATCTTATTAGGATTTTTGTTTCAAGACTTATTGTACACCCTTGGTAGTTTTTCAATCTCAATAGTCGTTTGTTTAGGGATTGTCTTACCAAGTTATCCACAATATAATCAATCTAAAGTTAATTGGTTGAAAGTTAAAGTTTGATTTAGTATCATAGACATATAGAGAATAATATATAGAGGTTAAACACGTAAAAACTTAAAAAATAAAAAAAATCATACGGACATAAGTATAGCAATCGAGAATGGAAAGTAAAGAATTATTCTTAGGATTTGATTTATCAACTCAACAATTGAAAATTATTGTTACTGATGAAAACCTTAAACTTGTTGATACGTTTAATGTTGAATTTGATAGTGAGTTTAAACAAAAGTATGGGATTAACAAAGGTGTTATAACTAATGAAGAGACTGGGGAAATTTTAAGTCCAGTTAATATGTGGTTAGATTCAATTAATTATGTATTTGATGAAATGAAACTGAAGAATTTCCCATTTGAAAAAGTTAAGGGAATCAGTGGATCAGCTCAACAACATGGATCAGTTTTTTGGAGTTCAAAAGCCAATGATCTTTTGGGAAACTTAGACAATAATGAATCATTAAGTTCACAGTTAGATGAAGGGTTCACTTATCATATGTCACCAAATTGGCAAGATCATTCTACTGGGAAAGAAATTGAAGATTTCGAATCATTGGTAGGAGGACCTGACGAATTAGCTAAAATCACTGGGTCAAGAGCTCATTATAGATTTACTGGTTTACAAATTAGGAAATTGGCTACAAGAAAAGATTCAAGCCTTTATAAACAAACGTCAAGAATTTCTTTGGTATCCTCGTTTGTGGCAAGTGTTTTATTAGGGTATATTACTAATTTGGAAGAGGCTGATGCTTGTGGAATGAACATTTACGATTTAAACACTAATAGCTATAATGAGAAATTACTTGGTTTAACAGCTGGAGTTGATCCGAAGATTGACGGTGCTAGTGATGAACAGACTAAAGAAGGTATTAAGCAATTAAAGACCAAATTGGGGCCAATCAAACCAATTGGTTATAATTCAGATGGCAAGATTTCATCATATTTTATCAAGAAGTATGGGTTCAGTGAAAGCTGTGAGATTTTCCCATTTACTGGTGATAATTTAGCCACCATTATTTCATTACCATTAATGCCAAATGATATTTTAGTATCTTTAGGAACATCTACGACTGTTCTATTAGTTACTAAGAATTATAACCCATCATCTCAATATCATTTGTTTAAGCACCCAACAATTCCTGATCATTATATGGGTATGATTTGTTACTGTAATGGGTCTTTGGCCAGAGAGAAAATCAGAGACGGAGTTAATGAAAAGTATGGAGTTTCTGATAAAAAGTCATGGGATAAATTCAATGAAATCTTAGACAATTCATCCAAATTCAATAACCAATTAGGAATTTATTTCCCATTAGGAGAAATTGTTCCAAATGCGTCAGCTCAATTCAAAAGAAGTAACTTGAATTCCAAGTACGAAATCACTGATGTTAAACAATGGGATATTGATAATGATGTCAGTTCTATTGTAGAGTCTCAAACTTTGAGTTGTAGATTAAGAACCGGCCCAATGTTAGCAGGTTCAGGTGATAGTGAGAAATCAACTCCAACTCCTTTAGAAAATCATTTACATGATATCTATAAGGATTTAACTAAGAAATTTGGGGTATTAACAACTGACGGTAAGAACCAAAATTATGATTCCTTGACTTCAAGGCCTAATAATATTTATTATGTGGGAGGAGCTTCCAATAACAACTCTATAATCAAAAAAATGGGTTCGATCTTAGGTGCTAACAACAAGAACTATAAAGTTGAGATTCCTAATGCTTGTGCTTTAGGAGGTGCTTACAAAGCTAGTTGGGGTTACTATTGTGAACAATACGGCAAGTTAATTGATTTCAATGATTATTTGAATGATAAATTTGATTTCAGTGATTTAGATGGGTTTGATGTTGAAGATCATTGGGAAGATTATTTTGAGGGAGCAGCAATGTTAGCTAAGATGGAACAAGAGCTTTCTTAGGTATGTAGGAGTATATGTAGTTTCTGAATGTAGGAGTTTGCTCCAGGCTCGTATTTGTACCAGGCTCTGTCACAGGCAGAGATTAGTCCAGGCCCGCATTAGACCCAGGCTCGCTCAGTCCCAGAACCACCCTATTCCCCAGCCTTGTCCCTGATTAGCTCCCCACTGCGAATCTCATCTCATCTCATGACCAAACACTATCAACGACCTAAAAAGCGTCCAATAGATATCATAAATGCTAACATAAAAAACGGTAAACCAACTACTATTGCCGGTCCAATGGTAAGGTATTCAAAATTACCATTTAGAGCTACAGTTCGTAAATTTAATTGTGATTTGATTTATACTCCCATGATGTTAGCTAGAGAATTTGTTCGTAATTCAACAGCTCGTATGGCTGATTTCACTACAAATGACGAAGATACTCCTGTGATTTTACAAGTAGGTGTCAACAACGTCGAAGATATGATTAGGATGGTCACTATGGTAGAGCCATTTGTGGATGGAGTTGGAATAAATTGTGGATGTCCTATAAAAGAACAAGTTCGTGAAGGTATTGGTGCCGCATTAATGAGTAATGCTCAAACTGTTCATGATTTAGTCAAAGCCAGTAAGACCGTTTGTCCTGATTTATGTATTGAAGTGAAAATACGAATCCACGATGATTTGAATCTTACCAAGCAGTTTATTGAAATTGTTGAACCATCAGGAGTTGATTATATAACAGTTCATGGTAGAACCAAAGACACAAGGTCTTCGATTCCAGTTGATTTAGATGCCATTAAGTTTGTCAAATCAATAACTAAAGTGCCAGTGATAGCCAATGGTGACTGTTTCTTGCCAGGAGATATTGATAAGATCGTTAAGTACACTGGGGTAGATGGTGTTATGGCAGTCAGAGGAGTTCTCAATAACCCTGCACTTTTTGCAGGCTACTCCACAACTCCATGGTTAGCAGTTGAATGGTTCTGGCATTATGTTATGAACTATGGGTTACATTTCAGACTTGTCCAGCACCACTTATCGAAGATGTTGGGTAATAGAATTAGTAACAAAGTTCTTAGAGAAATGAACCTTCTTAACTGTATGGTTGATTTAATTGACTGGTTTGATCAATGGTTTGAATTGAAAAGGTACGGTGAAGATGGATTTGGTGAATCAGTGGATATACCCTTCAAGCTGGGGTTATGTTTGAAAAACGGGGTGGTTGTTTTTGAGCAAGATGAGGAAGTAAAGGCATAGACTAAGGTGTTTAGTTATATAGGATTAATAAAGGATTGGATTAGGTCGAATTGCTGGAACGAGGCTAGCCCTGAAGCTAGCACTGAGCGAGATACTCTAGAGCGAACTGGGCTAGATAAAACTGGCCAAAAGAAGTCGCAAAATTATGCTTAACTTTATCAGATTCAATTCCATTACTTCATTAAAACCTAACATAATATCAGGGAAAACCCCTATTACCAAAACCCTCATCCACAAAACCATTCTGGCTAATGAACTCCAAGACTTAAAGTCAATTTTAACTTCCAATAAACAACTACTTACACCATCAATTAAGAACGAATTAGCTGACGTAATCCATCATGATTTTTCATTATACTATCTCCTAAAAGATCACAAATTCAACGTATCACAACTTCAATCACTTATAAAGGAGAATCCCGGAAGAGTGGATTCATCATGGGATTTGTATCAACGCCACAAAGTCGAACATGATGATATTTACGTGGAATTAATTAGGAAATTAATGTATGGTGAAAAATCTGAACCATCGACTGAAGTATCAGAATATGATTGGGCTAAAGTGTTATATTTATATGAGAACGTGTCTAATAAGGATGTGATTGGTCCAGAGATATTTGACAAGTTAGTTAATGCTAATAGTGCCAGTTCGAAGTATTTCGAATTCGATCATCAGTTCCTTAATCTGAGAATCAATGATTTACAAGGTATACCGTTTGTCGTAGTGTTTAACCAAATCTATAAAGAAGTTGGGTTTGAAATGTTAGCCAAAGGATTAGATATGAACTTCAAGGTTGACATTCTGACTGACCCAGAGTTTGCTACGGAATATAAGAGATTGACTAACAAACAGTTAGCTGAAGTAGACATAACTGAGATTTTACAATATATCGAGTCTGAGAGAGTAGATACAAACTCAGATCCAGAATCACTTTTAGTTAGAATGAAATTAATGGAAATTTATGGTATGGAATTAGATGATTTCCCTAAACTACTTGAAAAATATCACCATTATCAAACTCATGCAAAATTCGGTATAGAGATCGTCCAAAGCTTATTGATTCAAAGTTATTGTTATAAATGTTTCAAAGACAAGAACTCTGATTTACTTCCTATAATTGACGTTTTGATGTTGGAAAATATCCCTATCAAGATCTTACAAGGGTTGATCTTAACTCATAGTCAATTTGATGTAGACAAATCCTTAGAAGTCTACAATAAGTATATTAAGCATGTTAGTACTACTCCTAATGAGGTTAGTAAAAGATCACCATCAGGACTTCTAAATGAATCTTTGATCTTGGCTTTCTTGTATAACAATGATAGAGAATTTGCCAATATCATCTATGACAAAGTTGAACTGTCGGGATTGATAGTAAAGGATGAAGTTAGTATTATTAAGAAGTTGTTTAAGGTTTATGGAGATAGTTATGTTGAAGACGATTGGGAATTAGCTAGGGCCAAGTTGCGTGAGTATATTTTAAGGGTTTTAAGGGGGTTGTAGGACCTTCAACATGCCTGTTAATTACATCCGTAGGATGAATCATACCAGTAGAGCCATCTGCCAGAATCATGCAAACCCATGAGCCATTAAGGTAATTCAGACCAGGTAAACCCACTCAGAAGGAAGTGACAACTTCATTAAACATCCATACGTGTATATAAAGCTTATCAACCAATCCTAACTCTACCCTGACACAAAAAAACTCTGCCACACGAAACAACTCTTCCATTACATGATAGTCTCAATGTTAGACGATCGCGGATCAGACCAATCTGTTTGTGTACGCGTAACTCCCTCACTATGAACGACGGTAAAAGACACAAAAGGGACGAAGCCATAAGAAAAAAGATCGAAAATGATCTCAACAAGAAACGTCGTAATGGTTCAAGTGTAACCCTTAAACACAGAAGAGGTAAACCAGGTACAGTGTTATCACTTAAACCATCAATCCCTATAATTTGTAAACCATCAACTACGGTGTTTGAAGTCAGTCAAATCATGGTGGCTAAAAGAGAGAATTGTATATTGGTAGTTGAACAAGGTCAATTATTAGGTATCTTCACTGCTAAAGATTTAGCGTTTAGAGTTGTGGGTGAAGGTTTAATTCCAAATAATGTTTCGTTAGATAAGATTATGACCCCCAATCCTGTTTGTGTTGATTCCAATACTCCAGCATCTGATGCATTGATGTTAATGGTTGAAAGAGGATTCAGACATTTGCCAATTGTTGAAGATGAAACTCAAGATATCATTGGTGTCTTGGATATAACAAAGTGCTATGAACAACAAATGGAGAAATTAGAGAAATTACACCAATCAAGTAAGAAGTTATATGAAGCATTGGATTCAGTGAATTCCCAAATGGGTAATATCCAACAACCATTCGAAATCTTGGAATATTTCGAAAATTTAAAGAATAAAATGAATGGGCCAATGTTACAAGATTTATTACATCAAGATACTTCGATTGTTCCAGTTTATTGTAGTATTAAAACCACAGTATATGAAGCAACAGTGTTGATGAAAACCAATAGAACTACCGCAGTGTTAATCAAGGATAATGATAAAGTCAATGGGATTTTTACATCGAAAGATGTGGTTTTAAGAGTTATAGCTGCTGGTTTAAATCCTAAAAATTGTTCAATCATCAGAGTTATGACTCCAAAGCCAGATGTAGCTCCAAAAGATTTATCTATACAACAGGCGTTAAGAAAAATGTTTGAAGGGCATTATTTAAATTTACCAATCATTGATGAAGATGGTGATATCATAGGTATAGTTGATGTTTTAAAATTGACTTATGCTACCTTAAATCAAATTAAACAACTAGATGAAGCTGAACCTGGTAAAGAATCCAACCAACCAGAAGGTCAAGGTCAAGGACCAGCCTGGAATAAGTTCTGGACTTCATTAGATGATACTGATTCATTATCATCCCATTCTAATCCGACTCATGAAGGTATGCTGGTTCCTGATATAACCCCAAGTGAATTTCAATCGTTTGATATCAATCCTTCTGATTCTATTAGTCATTTAGAGAATAAAGCAGATGATTCATTTACGTTTAAATTCAAATCCCCTGGTTTCGATCATAGAGTTCATAGAATCTCGTTAAAGTCTGATGATGGTTTAACTGAATTAAGAACTTTAATTGATAGTAAGCTTCATATCAAGGATTATAATAGTTTGAATTTATCACCACTGGATTCTGATAAATATGCTATCAGTTATGTCGATGATGAAGGTGATATTGTATCGATTACATCAGATTCTGATTTATTGGATTGTTTTAAGATTTGGAAACATACTCAAAAGGCTGATTTGTTCTTACATAATCCTCATGATCATCCTACCAAACCAAAGGCCAAGGGAAGTGGTGATTTCATACCAGGAGTGCCTAATGAAATATTAATTCCAGGTGTGGTTATGGTATTGGCCACCAGTTTAGTCATTGGATTTACTTATAGAAGGAGTGGATAGTTTATAGAGCTTCCTTAGTCGGACATGTCTAATACCCTAATCACATGCCCAATCACATGATAAATCACATATCATATAGTATGTACATTTCTATTTACGTGAATAACTCTTATAAGTTCTTCCTGGCTTCGTCAACCAATTTCTTTAATTGCTTGATTTGTTGTTTTTCATTCAACTCTCTATTTACATAAACATTCCCACTATTAAAGTCATCTTGTCTCAAATTGATATCATTAGGGTTTCTCTCATATGTGTACCTCTTCTTTATTATGTTCACAATACTGTCCTTCAAATCTCCAATAGTATGAGCTTTAGTGAGTTCCAAATCAGGAATATCGATCCCTAATTCACTCTGAACTTGCTTAACGTATTGGAATCTGAAATTTAAATCACTCAACTCTACTTGGTCTATTTGTTCACTGCTGCCACCTTTGAGTTGAGAATATATGGAACTAAGGGTTTCGGTAATTTGTTGTTCGGTAAATGCTTGTTCCAAGTCTCTACGGCTGATGACCTTGTTCTTCCATTGTAAGATCTTGAAATCTGGCATGTGTTTGTTTATATCAAAATGATCAATCTTTGGTGAATTATGTTTGTTGTAAATTTGGATTTTAGCATCTTTGACTACTTCAAACTGATCTTGATCTTTTATGATATCTTTGTTTGCTTTCTTAACAGTGACACCATCTTGAGCTTTTGGTTTTTTACTTCCAAACCAGTCTCCCCATAATGAACGGGTTATCCTTGTGTTATGGAACTGTCTATAGTGTTTAAGCATGGTGAAAAATTTTCGCACTGTAGATCGTGAAGTGTACTGGAGGTAGGGAGGTAGGGACGTAGGTCTCGTTGTGTCCATGAGAATTAGGTCGTTGTATTCGAGTCACAGAGAGAAGACATATGCATTGTGTATTCTAAAAGCCTTTATTGCTAGAAGGGTATATTGCTAGAAGCGTATATTGCTAGAAGATCATTTCCTATCTTTGAAGTACCTGATGATCATCATTCCTATAACAACCACTACCATAACCGAGTAATCATGTGAGCTTTCAATTCCCGTAGTTATACGTCCAGACACTGGTTCTGGTGTATCGACAATCTGTAACAAAGATTCAAAGCTTCTTAAATCAGATCTCTTTTGGGCATTTGGATTCTCTACACTTGATGGTAAAGTCAGTTGACTATCTTGAGCAGTTTGAGTGGTTGTTCCAGTATCAGTGCTACCAGAATTAGTACTGCTACTGTCACTGGAACTATCATCACTAGTGGTAATATCAACGTATCCATTGTCACACCACCCATTCACTGGCAAACAACTAATATACTTACACCAACTACAATCATTGTTCTTATCAATTTCCAGTTTTCTAAAGAAATTCTTTACTAATAGCACAAAATACACAATTATTAAAACTACCAGGAGTATTCTAACCCCAATCCAAATGTAAAACTTCGATTTGACTTTATCTTCAAAGTTATATAAAGGGTTCCAGTTGTTCTTGAATACTTGGAATGTTGATAAATGTGAATGGTAAGTTATTATACCATTCTTATATACCCAGAATGGATCTTGTAATAATACTATGGAAGTTAATAATCCCATAGCAAATCCACCAATATGACTAAAATTGTCTAGACCAGGTAATAACCCTAGTACGAAACTTACAACGATTTCACCAATCATTATAAACAAGAATAACCCGAATTTCTTGGTTCCATACATATTAGGATTCTTCTTACCAGCATAAACGAATAATACAATATTCGTACAAACTATACCAAATAACGACCCTGAAGCACCAGTTGATGCTATACCATTTGGAGTGAAATTGGCCCCTAGCAAAAACCCTGAAATTCCTGATATCATATAGATGATTGCATACTTGAGTGTACCAATGTACCTTTCAACTGAGAATCCCATAGTCACTTGTAATAGCAAATTAAAGATTATATGTAAGAAACCAGCATGCAAAAAGATCGGAGTGATGATTCTATACCATTGATCAGGGTGATACTCATTATCAGAAGTCGGTATACCACTTAAACCACATAATTGGTTTAAGGTACAAACGTTAGTATCAACTGATGTAGAATTAGGACATGGATATTGTACACTTAAATCATTAGTAATATCTTTTATAGCGTTCATACATGGTGTATACCTTGCACCCATATTAATTAAAAGGTAAGTAGAAGGTCCTAGCATGGGATTGAAGTAGGGTTTGGTTTGAAAAGCTGAACCTGTTAACTGGGCCATTTTTATAAGTTCAACTATGAACACTATAACTTGAACTGCAGTAGCAAAGATCCCAAAATATGGTAGCCTAGTGAAATGGAATCTTGGTTTTGATCTTAATTGACGTAATCTTTGTCTATCATTATACTTCAATAACCCTTCTTCATCAAAGGACTTATCTTCTAGAACCGTATCGGATTCGAATGGATTCTTCGGAGGAGGAGGTGATACAAAAGGATTTGATGGATTATATGAATGTGAATTATATGGGTTTGGTTTGGAAATCTGTGGAGATGGTGGTAATGGTGGTGGTGGTGGTAGATTTGGAGATGGTGGTAAATTACCTGATACTGACGGTGGTGGGGGTAACGTTTTATCTTTGGATTCCTGAAATGGGTCTGTGTCTTGTGTATAAGGATACTGTTGATATGAAAGGTTGTTCATTTCATATTGTTGGAAATTGAATTCATTATCTAATCCATCATTGTAAGCATTGGGGTACTGGTTAGTATGTACAGAACCATTTAGCTGATCTGAGGATGGGTTTGTGTTTGACATGAACTGGGACCGGAAATTAGGATTATAGTTCCGTATACTTTCATACTCTGAGTTTCTTGACATTGTGTATGTTATATACTAGACATAAACAAGGTGGAGTTTAGTAGTAAGATGCGTAGTAAATCGAAGTTTTTTTGTACCTGACGTAGATGGGTCGCGTATAGCCACAAAGGGGTGGTGGATCATTTAACGAGGCTGTCCTAAGTAGAGCGGTGTTCACCAGGAGAGCGGTGTTCACCCTAGAGCCCAGTAGAGCCCCCTACAACAATCACACCCCTCAGTGCCATTAGACCTAGAAAGAGACTCTCACTTATGTATATTACAACCTAACTATGACCTGAAAACTGACTCATTTGATAATGGATCAGCCTCTAATACTTGATTTCTTATCTTAACCTTTCTATCTAATGCATCCTTTGATCTTTGTTGTGCTTGTTCAGCAGCTTTTTGTTTAAGTTGTGCTCTAACAAAATTTGGACTGACATATTCTTTATTCTCATAGATCTTTGGTCCACCAAATGATCCTTCTAAAATGGTGATCAATGTCAAAACCAATCTTGGTCCGATTTCAACCAATGATAAGTCATCGATGTTTTCACCTTCTTTGTTTTCTAAGGTTTCATTGATTTGGAAATTTCTAATCCAAATTTTACCATCAACTATTGAAAAGGTCATCACATGATCAATGAATGGTTTAGATTTCCTAGCATGAGGTGGTACTCCAAAACTATGAGTGAACAATTCCATTAATAACTTGTGATGTTCAGTAGTCTCGAATGTCTTATCGAAACTCAAAATAGGTCTTGACCCTTTTAAACAATTACCAGTGAAGTTTAGTTCACTTAATGTATGTAAGTTTTGAATATGGAACTTTAAAGTTGGTCCATTTGGTGGTTTGGAAATCCACAAATACAAATCTTGATGTTTTCTGGCTTCAAAGAAGAAGATGTTATTACAATTATATAATTCTGCAACTTCATTCAATTGCCATAAATCCTTTTTGGAATCAAACTTGGGTTCTTTACGGGCATGTGGTAATAATTGTAAAAGGTCTTGGATCAAATGACGATGTCTATAAGTGATACCTCTTGAGGATATAACTAATAGTCTTTGTCTGTTTATGTGTTTGGTTTCATCCTTTGGTTTATTTGATGTTTTCTGGAGGGCTTTATAGATGGATGACATTGTGAATGAAAAATTATTTGGAGGTTCGCGATGAGATGTGAGATGAGAGGATCTGAGGTTTGGCATATTTTGTTCGTGGATTGGGGATGTGGGACTTAGTAGAGGAGGTATGGGCTAGAATAGAGGGGTGGGTATTTGGGCTTTTCTATTAGTTCATTTGTTTATAGTTGATTTATTTCTGTTGCTGATTTTGAAGGAAGTCACGTGATCATTAATTAAGTATAGGGTAGTTGGGAGAGGAGGTTAAAGAAAGGGAAGAGAGACTAGATGAGTGGACTTAATTCTATTAGAGGAACCCATCAGAGTACAACCCTTTAGATTGATGTGATTGTATGGATATAGGACTTGAAGAGAGAGAACCTATGAATTCATCTTTAATAGAGGGACATAAAGAAGCAGACACAAAAGAGTAGATACGTCCACACTGAGATTCAAATGAGATGACTAGAATGTAAAAATGAATGATTTAATGTGGATGGTATGAATACGGGCAAAGAAACTGAAAGTGACCTAGACAACTGAACATTTTTGATGGATAATTTTAACTTCAGACGATTCTCTTCAACTATTCGGAAAACTCGGACCACAATAGAATCCCTTGTATAAGTATAACCAAATTCTTCATTCAAATATCCCCAATAACCCATTTGACTTACCAAAACATCAAAAAGTCCTAAAAAGTTCACCCCAAATTTCATTCAAACCCACCATACAAAACCAAACCACATACAAACCACACCCAAACATAACACACTATTAACCTATCGACAGTACAGTACTAAAACTCTAATCGTATATTTAATGCTTTTCTAAATTCTTGGATAAGAAATCTTTAATGAATTTTTCTTCTTCTGGAGAACTAGCATTAATTTCAGGATGAGCAGGAGGTGCAGGACCCCAAGGTTTTGGAATAGCAACGAATGCAACAGCACCCAAAGTAGCCATTGATAAATAATGAGCAGGAATAGTTCTTCCTAAGATAGTGTAACCAGCAGCCATATTGAATAAATCAAAGTTGATGCGATTTCGACAGTTTTCAAATGTGAGGTTTAGCGAGGTTGAGACACGCTGATTTTTCATTGGCTATTTGTGGCTGCAAAAAACTGCACTATAATAGTTAGTAATGATCCATCCTACTGTTAATACGTCAATGATTAAGATCTCCGGTAATGACATAGATGATTGGAATAGTGTGAATAAGACGTGGTCAAGGTATCCAGAATTTAAAAAATCACCGGTTGATTTAATTTCATTAGATTCTTTACATGAGTTGTTTGTACCATTGAGGCCAAGTAAGTTTCACAGAATCAAGAGATTTTTTAAAAAATTTGGAAGTAGAAGGAAAGAGGTTAGGGTGGGAGATATCAGGGTTTTAAGACCGGAGACTGAGTTTTTTAGTGCTAGCAGTGTTTAATTAAAGGATGGGGGTAGGATTAGATTAGGAATTAGTATGGGAACGGCAGAGGATTAGTACGGAACAGCAGCCATAACTATGCTGGAATGGCAGGAGACAGGATAGTCAAGAATAGAGAATATAAAATACACGCAATTATACAAACTAACCACACAAATACAACAGTAAACTCTAGACCATCAGTTCTGTATATTACATAAAAGCCTCAATCTCAAGGCACAGACCAAAGCTTAACACACACAAAGGTTAATCCGAAACAGGTCCGAATCTAATATCCGGAACAATCACGTAACCCCAACAAACTCAATCATTACCCATAAAACCCACAAATTGCTAATAGTGGTTCGATCAGCCATACCCCAAATAAGGGGTTCCGTAAATTCACACCGGAATTACTTAAAAAGGAACTGCGGTTTAACGGTTAACGGTTTAGATCGCATAATGGACCCAAGGCTAATCCACAAACCATCGATTTAAATCTCAACCAAAACCTCTCCAGCCCTAACCCTACCATATCCAACAGATTCTACCGACACCACCTCCCTATAAGCTTCCCTAACATCTAGACACCTTGTTAACTATGGATGATTAAGCACTTGCTATTTCGCACTCCCTCAACATTTCGTCATACGAAGGATAGAACATAAGAACATTAAGTATATCAATATAAGAATCAATACAAACCTTAAACAACACAAAGCCAACGGACACAAACACAAAAAAACACAAGACACAAATACATAAGATAATCCACAAAAACAAGATGGGAAAATCTCAACTTGAATATGAATTCGTTCAATCTCTTGTTAAAAGGTTGGAATCTTATTTACCAAATATAACAGGGTATTCGATAATGGAAGTTGAGTTAAATCCTCAATTCATAACAACCAAGAATATATTGGTTGGAAGAATAACTCCTGATAGTTCGGAATACATTAATGATTGTTTTCTAATCTTGTGTCAATTGTTGGACTCCATAAATAAAGATAATCACAATTTGAAGCTAAGAGAGAAGGACGACAAAGTGTTATCGTCCATACTAATAATATTGAAGATATTGTCAAGGCTTATAAAGTTCTACTGGAAGTCGAAGGCGATATTATCTAATTATAATCAAGAGAAGTTCAGTAGTAACTTTGAAATTCTATCGAACTTTTCATTTTATTATCATTTCGAACCACCCAAGAAGTTGGATTCAGCTAACATAAAGTATTTCCTCGATACGTTCACCGATTTAATGAGTGGAGAAATCATCAAGAAAGTGGTTAATTTGATTCAGAAACGTCCAATTGATGAGAATAAATATTATACTTCAAAACCAGACGACGAATTCCAAATTTACTTGAACACAAACACAAATGAAGAATTCCATATAAATTCATTGGTCAATGAAATCGATTTGAACATTGAAATTTGTTTAAGATTTTTATCTACGGCAAATCCTAATGATTATTATAATTACTTATATGATAACCTTTTCAAGTTCAGCAATCATCAAAACCAAGCTTTCCCCAAATATGCCTTAGCAAAGTTCAGTTCCCTTATTAAATTGGTGTTCTATACTGATGACAATGGTGAAAAAATGGCTCACAGTATAAGCAAGGTCATAGAGTCAGTTAAGAACAATACTTGGAGACAAATTGTTCTAACGTTTTATGCTATAAGTATAAGAGACCAGTCATTCTCCAGACCTTTAGATTATGCTCATATAGTTGAAGGTAATGAAGAAGTCATACGAGTATGTAAGAACCTATTTGATCTTACTACTAATGTGTTTGAAGAATTTCCTAACCTGGGAGTTAGTTCAATGGTACAAAGTTGGTTATCATTTTTAATACCAAGTGATTATAGAGAATTTGATAAGAAACCTAATAAGCTTAAAATGAATTTCAATAAGAGATTGAAGTTTTTAAACAATCTTCTTAAAGATTGTCATAATAAATCAAGCTTAACATGTTTTGATTCTTTAGTAAATTTGTTCCATTTGGCAGGTAAGTTTCCTCCAAAGCTTAAGACTCATCCTATTTATTTGTTTGCTATTAACAATTTGGATTCAACTTATGAAAACCTTATAAATGTCAATTTACTCAAATTTTCGCCTACTAACCAAATCAACTATGAAATATCAATAAGTTATGACAACTTGATCATAAACTTCTTTATAAGTGCCATAATGTTAAAGCCACAGAAATACTTGAACGTTCTTATCCAGAAGTTCAATGAATTGAAAGACAATTTCAGAGACGTCAGAATTATTATAAAGATCATAAGATCCATGGCAGAACTTAATGATACTCATGACAGCTTTATGGACATTATGAACCAATTATCACCTCAACTTAAAGCCATGTCAATCAACGCATCTAGGATTTTGAACCAACGTTATGAAAGTTCAAGCCGTTCCATATCTGAAAGTATCATATCGACCAACTTAGAGGATGGAATAAACTTCGAGGATTTAAAGATATCATCATCATCATTATCATCAGCAAGTTCAATAACCTCGAATTCAAGTTCTGTAAAGTTTATAGCACTCACAGAAGAAACTTTAAGTGACTTATTTGCAATTTTCACTGCCACACCTGAATTGTTCTTTAATGACTTCAACTATATGAAACCAGAGATTTTCTATAAAGATGAAGATGGGTATAGAGAGAAAATCAAACGGTTTGTCTATGATAATATCTCAACATTGAAAGCAGGGTTACAATCTAAAAGCTTAAGTTTTGATAACTCAACTATTGATACCAAAGATACTCACAATAAGAACGAAGATTTATCGTTATTCAATTCTGCCTGTAATTTGATAATGACTATAGTATCAAAGGATAACAAGATCTTAGGAGACTATAACGAAGTTTCAGCATTATGTAATTTCATTACATGTAATTATATCATCAAAGTGTTATGTGACTCATGCCTAACCTTATCATTAACGGACACAAGGTTTAAAAGTAATTTGATCTTTTTGAATGAGTTCATAAGCAAATGGGAAAGTTTTTCAATCTATGTTAAGGATAATAAACTTTTAGATGATCCACGAACTCATAGTGATGATCCTATAATTGTCAATTCAATTGAAAGAGTATTATTGTTTTCACTTTGTACTCATGATATTCAGTTTTACAACATTGCCAAACAAACCATCAAATGGTATCTTAGTCAAAGCACCTCTGATTTGCATTTTGAATTTTGTTTTGACTCTAATTTGGTCCCAACGTTTGCTAAAATCGTTGAAGACGATTATATCTTTACTGGGTTTGTATCACTTCATAAGCGATTCAGGAACATCCTTAGAGATTCAAAACCAACTAAATCTTTGTATCAAATATGGTTGATTATCTATGAAAGATGGATATATCTCATCGAAAACTCCAATTTGAAGCTTAATGAAGAGAACCTTTTGTTTAGACATTTCACTGGCTTTTTAGTATCTACGTCAGGATGTTTCTTACTTGATGAATTTGCCAACGAAGATTTAGAATTAAAGCTTAAATCTGAACAATATGTTAGTGATTTCTTCGATAAATGTATCGAACTACTTAATAGTCAAGATTTGATCGTAAGAGTCATCATCAAAGATGCCTTGTCTAACGAAAGTCATTCAGCAGTTTATGATGTCATATCTAATAAGTTGATCGATGTGGTTATCAATTTCGAGGAGAACAGAATCATTAATGATGAAAGTACGCTATTCACTGAACAAGTCATTACAATCTTAACGTCAATGATTGCAGTCGATAATGATGGTGCTATTGTTTTAACGGCCCTTTTGCCAGATATATGTCATGTGCTCATAAAGGTTATAAACTTAATTGATAATCCGATCAACTGTGACCGATTAAAGCTTAGGTTCTGTAAATTAGCTATTACCATAGAGAAAAACAGGTCCAGATTGTTATTAGCAGGTGCTCATAAGATGAGGAACTTCTTTGCTAAATCCATGTGTGATTGGTTAGAACAAGCAGCGTTCTTTGATGAATTGGGCCATTTACAATACGAAATCAAATCATCGAATTCTTCGATATCCTCCAAAACCAAAGACAGTGAGTTAGCTTATATCAATGTTGATTTAGCTACTGAAAGTTCAAAAGCTTTGTCCTTACAATTAGAAGAATTGATCTTAGAAATCCCTGAAGGTACGTCTGACAATGAAATTGCAAAGTATAAGGATTTAGCATTTGCTAATTACTTTTCCCTTTTCTATAAGATCTTGACAAAGTACACTTCAACATCCAATTCAAAATCAAAGTACAAAATCCAACAGATCACCGACAATGTTCTTAAATGTATCACCAACATGTTACAGTACGATACTGACGTTGGTTTACAATTTGTGTTCCCATTGGGATATCATGAGAACGCTAAGATAAGATCATTGTTCCTTAATGTTTTTGCTAATATGTTGTACGAAAGGAAAAACATCAGAGAACGTAATAGTTTCACTAATGACATATTTGCTAAACTTGCTGAGTCTTATGATATCATTAGAGCTGCTAGTCAAGTGGCTTCAAATAATAGTCACGTGCTTTTTGCCAATGCTGCGTATGGAGCATATGGGTATGTTAAAGTGTTGGATAAAGTATTTGAAATTTTGATTGACGAAGAAATTAATAATGTGTCGAGGACAGCTGATATCTTCAGAAGGAATTCCATTCTTACGAAATTACTTGCAAAATTAGCAAGAGATGAAGGTATCAATTATCTTAGTCACGTGCTCAAAGATTTCATAGAAGATTTTACTCATAAGGATATAACGTTTGATGTTGATGAAGAAGACTCCGATCCTGAATTATTTATGTCGTATTTGATAAGACTTGTTGATTTGATTGTTAATCTGATAGATCTTATGCCAAGATCGTTCAGATTTATATGTTCAGAGATTTATAAGAAAGTCAGTGAAAAAGTGGTTGATTCTGGGTTAATAGCCGTGGGGCTGTTCTTATTCCTTAGGTTCTTTTGTCCTGCTATTATAAGTCCAGAACTGTTTTTTGAAGTTGATGTTATTAACAATACCAATAAGAAATCATTATTACAGTTAGTTAAGTTATTACAGAATATGGCCAATAAGACATTGAATGTGTTGAAATGGAAGAGTTTGAATGGAAGAACCGAAGAATTAGACAACCTTACCGCCAAGATCTTCACATATCTTAAGCAAGCATCAGAATATGATTCAACAGAGTATCCATTCAATATCATAGAAGAACGTCCAGTACCAGAATTGAGGTTTATCCATAAGTTCATTTTCACTTATTATAAAGACATAAAAGCCACTTACCTTTTAGGAGACTTTTCAGAAGTTGAATTACATAAAAGAGTCGAAGTTGTTCAAATTATCGATAGACTACTTAAAGACTTGGGTCAACCAAAACATTTACTTAATCTCCCAAATCATGAAGGTATGACATACAAGAGCTTTGACACAGTGACAACTGGAGTGGGATTGTCTAACAATGAGTATAATGAATTCATGACCAAAATGACTGCCAAGTATGGAGAAACTCCTATTGATGTCGCAGTAATTCATAATGCAATTTTCCATGATGGTAGTCCGGTTGTAGTTATCAATCTTTCCACTTTGAAGTTCATTAATTTCAACATAGAACTTTTGATCTATAAGTTGTTTGAAACTTCTAGCCAAGTATGGGATAATAAGTTTTACTTTGTATTTGATTTCACAGGGTTCAGCACTGAGATGCATTTACTCGTTGTGTATGCTACGTTACTTAACACCTATGCACCTCCACAACTATTCAAGAATTGTAGTAGAATTTATTATTTCAATATTCCCGTTAATGATATAAGTTTGTTCTTGAGTTTGGTAAAACCATCAAAGGTTGAAAGTAAAGAAACCAGAGCAAGATTTTATACTTACAGTCATTGCGATTCAGTTGAAATCATTTCATCATTATGCTTAAGTGAAGACACTATGGCCATCACCAGAGACAAGAAAGTAGAGTTTCAAAATTGTAAAGTGTTGGATTTGAAGACCAACAAATTCAAATCTGTGACTATAAGAATTGGAAGACAATTTCTCTTATTATGTTCAGATGAATTTGTTTCAACTGATCATGAATTGTGTGCAACCAAAGGATTCAGACCAGTTGAAATTCTAAGTCTTGCTGATGTTACTAAATGTGATATCACAGGATCTCCTGATGAGTTTACAATATTTTTCAATGATTCCACTTGTGTTATAAGATCTCCTGATAGACTGGAAATCTTAAGATTCTTATACTTCACAACCTCAAGATTACCAAAGAATTTCATTGAAGATGACGATAAGAATTTCCACAGTTCCAACATATCGAACCTTTGGTTTGGTAGATTGTTTAACATCACGTTCCAAAGTTTATTAAGTGACAACGAAGAAGTCAAGACCGCAGGACTGGCATTATTTGCATCAGTAGCCAATTATTTTGATATAGACTATCACATATCAAGAACTCATGCTACATCTGTTGCTTATCCTATAAATGTAACTGATTTCATTGTGGCTATTTCCAAACATTTATCGATGAAGTTCCCATTAATGACTTATAGGTTCCTTAGAGGATATTTTGATTGTTATGAAAAGTTACCTATAAACCATAGAATCGATGCTATACTTTATGTAGCACCATGGATTAAGAATATCTGTGGCTACGTCTATCTTGAGAACGAACAATTTGGCCCTGATAGAGTTGGAGGATTAATAAGACAATTCTGTCATATTTCAGCTATAAACAAGGCATCGATATCAGTCATAAATGATTATATTTGGAAACATTTATTTGCTAATCCTGTACTTGTGCCAACCCTTCTTGATGAAATTGTCACGTTTGCTATGGATATAAGAAACGATGATCAAGACTGGAGTTTTATTATCTCCGTATTAACACCTTCAGTTGAACTCTGTGGTGAAGTCATCAAGAGGCTAGTCACATGTGTGAGCCATGCTACTAATGATGATAATGATATTGCTAGTGAAAGTAAGTTATTTGAAATAATGATCTTGGTAAAGATCTGTAGTTCATTATTCTTTGATTCTTACATTTATGCTCAATTGTACTTGGCTGATGTTTTCTTTTTGTGTACATTGTTCATTGACAATCCATCATTAGAATTTGGTGCTGATTTACAAAAACTTGTTATCAATACCATTGAATCATTTTTACATAAACCGGAATTAACTGAACATGAACAAATTGTGGTTGAAGACACCTTAACATACTTTACCACCCAAAGAGCTAAGATGTTATTTGGATTAACTAGAGACAAGTCCAGTGGTATATCTGACATAACTCAATTGTACAACAGAGCAGCCAGTTTCGAAACCTTATGTGATTATTTGAATGATTTCATAACAGTTTTAGGATCTGCTGATGATAGATCAAGCTGGAGAGCTCGTTGGAGTAGTTCTGCTTTAGATGTGGCGTTTGTTAATTCTTCATCATTCCAAGCAAGAGCTATTCTAGTAGTTGGAATTTTATCCAAGACTGGTATTAATGATCAAACTGCCAGTAAAATGTTGAAGTTGATGAGTAAACATACCTTCAATAATACCTTAGAATATATGACAACTGTACTTATGAGTGCAGCAAGAGTTTTTGAAGGGTTAGCTCATGATTCAATATTTCCTCCTTTGATGATATGGCCTCAGTTATATTTTGGAATGTTGAATTATGCTTCATTGTACCAGGCTTCAATTCAATGTTTACTTAATACGTTTTTAAAGAACTTAGAACAAGGTAACGGCGAGGTGTTTGTTAAAAGAATCTTCGACAAACGCCAATACTTATCACCATTTATCAATGCATTTGAAACATCTCATGGGTTCCATATTGATGAGAAGAATATCATGGTTTATATCTTCTTTATCTTCACCCAAGGTTTAAAGTTAAGTCATATCAAACATACATCTTTGACTTGCTTGAAGACGATTTTCAAATTTAGAGTTGCAACTGAACCAGCTAATGAACTTGAAATTGCTTCTGGTATAGTACCTTACTTATTCTTTATATGGTTATCGTCTAACGATCAACTGTTTGATGAATATTTGGCTACTACCAGTTATACCCCATCAGAATATTTGAAAATCGGTAAGTACAAGATTCCTCAAGTTATAATTGACTTTTTACTTGGTGATTCTTTATATGGAATCTTAACCATTTACCAAGGTGCTTTCCATTATGCTACTGATACAGTTGAAGATAGGTTCAGAAATAAGTTCTTGTACGTGTTCAACTATATATTCAATTTGAGACGTGATAAAGGATTAATGGTATATCATATAATGAAAGAGACGTTGGATAAGTCAGTGGTTAATAGTAATTTGATTGAAACTGTTGAGGTCATTGCTGACATTCAAGCTAAGGTTATAACTGATGATCGTTTTAGTTTGGAAGACTCTGATAAAGCCACCAATGAGTTTTTGAATAGGTATGGATTGATGATCATAAGAGATTATAAGTTTAGGAAATTGTCTGATTTGCTTAGAGAAGATGAAAGTATGAGAGAGAGTATTGAAAAAGATAACGAGAGGTTGCAGGAAATGATATATAGGAGTGCAGCTTATTATGTTGATAGTCTGAGGTTGGAGAACTGAGAGATGAATAGGAGGTGAACAGCTACGGTGTTAAGTATATTAGTACATTAATGTATATAGATAGTATCCCTTTTCTGACTCTATTATGCTAATCCTTGCTCCCTTGACTAATGCTCCCTTGGCTTATGATGAACCTCAAACTCCTTCTTATACAACCGAAACAACAACATCGTAGCTCTGGCATCTTCAACTGATGAATGCTGACCATCTTGAATTTCGATCTTCAAGAAATGCTTTGTAAGTTTCTTTAACCCTGGGGTTTTACCATTCGAAATGGCTTTGAACTTGGCAAATTTAGATGTGTCTCTTATCATTGATTTACTGTGAGTTAAGAACAAGGCATCTAGATCATGATGAACTGCATGTCCTACTAAGATCTTCCCATCTAAAAGGTCTGCAGTTTCAGTTTGGGCTTGTTTGAAAGTTATAGCATCATTCATGTGTTTTGGAGTTATCCCACTAACCCAGGTTCTCCAATCTGTGACTTTTTCTCTTGGTCTAACAAACTTATCATAGATCGTATATCCATAGAAATTCACTATAGACACTCGAGCCAATGCACTCTCTTCACCTTCTGGCCCTACTCCAACGAATTCACAATCGATTGCAAGGTACTTACCTGGGAGTTTCTTTTTGGGGTCTTTTTTGTTGATTATTGGTTTTGAATTGTCGAGATCCGTTATTTTAATATCACGATCTTTAGACCATAATGTTGCTTCTATAGTGGACATGGGAATAGGGGATTCTTCGGTGATAGCCTCGGATATTTCTTTGGTGATTTGGGGTATGGCGACATTAACTTTTGGTTTGTGTTTCTTTGGTTTTGTGACCTTTTTGGTTGGGGTTATTTTCTTTTGGAGTTTAGCCCAATTCAGTGATAATGCCATGATGAGATGAGATGTCCGCGTTTTCTGAACTAAGGGACTAACTGCGGGACTAACTGCGGGACTAACTAAGCTGACTATGGGTCGTATCTGATGCTATACATTTGTCCTACAAACGCTCTACACTATCCACCACATCCTGTACTATCCACCACCACACACCACCACCTCATCGCCTCTCTTGATTATATACCTTCAAAACCCACCTGATCTTGTCAATGATATCTTGGCATTCTCTCTCATCAACTGCCTCCAAATCATACTTCTTCTTCACTGGGGCATTATCCTTCCCTGGCTTCTCAATCACAATCTTAAAATGATTAGGGTTCTTACTGTTCTTATATTGTTTCAATTTAACCACTTGGGTGATATGGAATGAACTTGTCTTCATCATCGAACTATTGTAATAATTAGCATAATTATAATGATGTAAATGCCTATGATGATGTGAATTACTTTGACTTTGTAGGAATGGATTATCATCAGGATTCTTAAGATATGCTTTATCTTCAGGTGGTTGTAATCTTATATAATCACCATCAATAATAAGAGACTTTTCAATTTTATTGATAATGGTAGTTTTCTTTCTCCACACTTTCCATATAAAGTACCTGGTATTATCATTATAAACATCAGGATTTGGCTTTAACATATTATCGAAGTAATGATCTGATTCTATGGTGACAGTTGAAAGTTGTCTACCATGATGTTTAGATTTATGATCTCTTGAATGGTTCCTTCTATGAATGGTCTTCTTAAGATACTCTGTGTTTGGAGGTGTTATCAAATCTGGGTTAATTGGTGAGATCGAATTATCAATTTCATTTCCTTCAGCTCCTAATCCTGTACCTGTTTTGGTAGGTACGAGAATAAAATGAGTTGATTCTAAATCTTTAAGAATTTCATTATCATTGACAATTCTTTTATTGTTATCAACACTAAAACTTGATTGTTTCAACGTTAAGATTTCATCAGCTTCAACCAAATGATTCTTTAGTTCAGGTGTTACTAATTGCATTCGATAATTTTGATAATTCAAACTATATTGCCCACAAACATCAGCCAATACTTCTATAACATTCATTTTATTATCATAATCTATTAGGATGTCTTGTCCATTAGGAAACGTTATTGTTAATTGTACATACTCTTTAGAATCATCTTGAACAGAATCATCCTCAATGGTAATTTGTCTTCTATGTCCTGATAATAATTGCTTGAATTCTGAAGTTAATGGTGATTGTTTTTCATTCCTTTTAATCTCTTTCAAATCACTAATCTTACATATAGCTATTTCCTTAGGATTATTGTATGATGAATATAACCTTGTTCTATCCAATATCCCAAAAGATCCATAGTTTTCACCATCTTCATCAACTAATTCCAATCTCCAATGATTAGGCTCCAACAATTCAGAGCTTTCTTCAATTTCTTTCAGTTCTGATAACTTCAATAGAATATACCCAATGAAATCAAATACTGCTACGCTATTATTGATCTCAAGTTCAATTAATGTGGGTGTGGTTTTAGGTGGTATAAACACATTAACTTTGACATTACTGTCATTTCCTACAAATGAATAATAATTCAAAGGATTTGTGTTTGTGGACTTTGATCTTGATTGAATAAGCGAACTTAATTTAGACCCTTGAGGTTCAGTTACTGGCTCTATTTTATCGAATTGTAACACTGACCTACTCCTAGATCCATTAGTTAAACTATTACTTGAATATGACATGGTTAACTTAGATCCCTTGGGGGCTGTGTTATATGGTACACTTGTGCTTTTAGCATTATCTAACCCTGTAAACGATGTTGGTTTCTTTCTTTGTGGTTTATATTCATAATCAGTATCAAACGAATCAAGCATCAACGACGAATCTAGAATTGAATCGGTTTCAATATCTGTGAATGCTGAGTCAGTAGATTCATCATCATCATCATAATCATCATCATCTTCAAGAGACTCTAAAGAATCTTTACTATTAAGGGTAATATCAGGATTAAAACTTTCACTTTCTTGACTATTCAATGTTATGGCATCGCCAGTATCAGGAATAGAATTAGGTTTAGGTTCAGATTCAACAGTATCTATAGGTTCGTCATCTTCTAATATAGGAAGTTTTTGAGTTGAATCACTATCAAACCCTTCATCTAATTGTCGTAAATCTTCGGATTTGGCGGTCTTAACTGACCCATCACTTCCATCATCACTATCCTTATGAAAAAGTCGGATAAGATTATCTTTAACTCTTTTGGGATTGATCGTCTGAGTATACTTAAGTTCATTCTTCTTCTCTGGTATTTCATCATTCTTGAATTCATTTTCTTCATCAGTTAAATCATCAATTAGAATATCCTCGAGTTCAGTTTGAGTAATTGTAGGTTTTTCAAACCCATCATCTTTAACTTCTTTTGAACTTTCAGAAGTCTCCAATTCAATAGAATTTGATGACGGTTGACGTCTACGTCTTCTTCGTATCTTACTCCTACGCTTCATTTTGCCTTCTACAACTTTATCTATGAATTGTATAGGGGGTGAACTCAGTATCACCAAATTATCGAATACATCTTTGAATATTTCTCCATCTAGATCGTTATCATTGGGCCGTATAAGGTTTCGTATTTCTCTATCTTCACGGAACAGCACCAAGTAGGAAGTTCTTAGGTGTGATATTAAATGGGCTGAATCGAATGGAAATGCCATTTTGTTTATGATTATTGGATTCTTAAGTTCTCTTTGTGGATCTTATGCTCTTTGTGGATCCTACGCTCTTTGTATCCTTAGGCTCTGTGGGTCCTTCGGTTATCTGTGCACCCAATGAAATTAATTCCTTCTCTCCGTGTGAGTTCTATTTGTGTAAAAGGCAATCTCTAATCTTCTGTGTCAATATTTGTGTATTCAAAATTTACTCTATTGACACCACCACCTCCTTATCATGTACCTCGTTTCACAAACCCGCACTCCTATTTCACCGCGAACACTCAACATTGATAAGGTACTACTAAATAACAACTATACAATTAATCCCGTATAAATCCGACCATTGCATTTCAATACGTCACATCCTTACACTTATAACACATATAGAAGGAAAGTCATTGCCTTGACCAATTTGAAAATTCAATTGTTGTTCCATTAGTACTATTTATTGTTACCCATAGCCTTAGATCATGACATCCCCAAACCGTCTATCGTATGATGGAAGTCTTCAAGATCTTACCAAAGATTTGGATGACATTTACAAAAGCTATCGTAACGAAAACCATAATGAACCTCATGAACCTTTAAATGAAAAAACAAAGTCTAAAAGACTAATACCTAATGAAGTTTTGGCTAGGTACAATAATGATAATGACGAAGATTACAATTTAAACTTACCAGTACGTATATCATCAAGATTGCTGTCATTAAAGAATAGTAACGAACACATCCAGAGTGCTCCACAAACTCCGAACTCTTCACTGTCGTTTGACTTCAATCCCCAAAGACCTCAAGCAATGTCCAATGCCTCACTAAATATATTGGATAATAACAGCATAGCCAATGATTTCAGAGAAATGATCACCAAAGAAAGAGTGGGCAATTCAACAGATGCAATAAAGTCGGTGATAATGGAAGAAGGATCCATTGACAAAGGACCATCTCAAACTATGGAAGATCAATATGTTTCCCCACCGGATGAATCTGACCCAGAACAAGAACCAGAACCTTCAGAAACCTTGGAAGAATCAGTAATCGACGATTATATAGACGAATATCCCCATCAACCGAATACAAATGACAACTGGGATGAGAAAGGTGGTGCTGTTAAGGATACTGGTTATACGATTATCAGAAGAAGTGTCCAGGATTTTGAATTTGGGAAACGATTAGGTGAAGGTTCTTATTCTACTGTTGTGCTTGCTACAGATAAAATCACATCCAAGAAGTATGCAGTTAAAATCTTGGATAAACGTCATATCATCAAAGAGAAGAAAGTCAAATATGTCAATATAGAGAAACATGCTTTGAATAGGTTAAGCAATAGAATGGGGGTTATATCGTTATACTTTACATTCCAAGACAAAGACTCACTTTACTTTGTATTGGATTATGCATCAAATGGGGAGCTCTTGTCACTTATCAAGAAGTATGGGACTTTAAACGAAGACTGTGTTAGGTACTTTGGAGCCCAGATCTTGGACGCCATCAAGTTTATGCATGATAATGGTGTTATCCACAGAGATATCAAACCTGAAAACATTTTACTTGATGATAATTTGAGGATTCAAATTACTGATTTTGGTACGGCAAGATTACTTGAAAAGCGTAAACGTAATGAAGATGACGATGAGGAAGAGGAGGATTATCCAGTAGATGTTAGAGCCAAATCCTTTGTTGGAACTGCCGAGTATGTTTCCCCAGAACTTTTAGAAAATAAGTATTGTGGTAAACCTGGTGATATTTGGGCATTTGGGTGTATTATATATCAAATGATTGCAGGTAAACCACCATTCAAAGCAGCCAATGAGTATTTAACGTTTCAAAAGATTACAAAGTTACAATTTGCATTTAGTGCTGGATTTCCAATGATTATAAGAGATTTGATTAAACAAATCTTAGTACTTCAACCATCAAGGAGAGCAACCATTCAAACCATCCAAGACCATTTTTTCTTTCAAGGCATTGATTTTAATGACTTTAATCAAATTTGGCTCACAAGTCCACCAGAATTAAGTCCTTATAAGATGTCAGCTAAAAGTATGATGAAAGTTCCCGAGCTTGTTAAATCATCATCTACTCAATCTATAAGGAAAATTCCCAAGACCACCAAACGAGTTACAAGTGAACCTTTAGTAAACCCTGCAACTGTTGCAGCATTTGTATTGAATAAGAAAGAACAATCGCCTGAAGCAGAACCTACTACTCCAAGAGAAGAAAGGGATAGTCCAGTTACCACACCAAAAGAAGATACACCTAAATCAAGAGAGACTCCTAGCAGAGAATCAATGAGAGAAAGAGAACATAAACCGGAATATATCCCTGGTACAAATATTCTCAGGCCCACTATAAATTCACTTCCAAGTTATTCACGTCTGTCGTCATATGTGAAGAAAACCAAGCCCAAAAAGCCAAAGTCCAATGTTTTAGAAGTCACCCCTATAACTCCATTAGAAGTAGCATGGCAACAATATTTAAACCATAGTGACGAAAGAATACTTAAAATTGGACCTGTGATTGCTAGTAAACTTCCTACGGACTTTTTTGATAAAAAGTATAGAGGATTAGTTCATGATTCACCATTAGGATCATCGAGAAATAAAGGTAACAATTTCTTGTCTCAGGTAGTTAATGAGAATGGATCAAGTTTAAGAGGGTTAAATACAATGACAAGTCAACAGAGTCATCAAAGTCTTTCCGGTCAGAGTGCAATTGAAGAACCAATAACTGATGATAACGTTGATGAGACTCAAGCCATAATTGATTTCTTCTTAGTTGAAGAGACATCACCGGTTTCAAGCAATAAGGATGAATCACCTGGTAATGGTAATAGTAGCAGGCTGTCTAAGTTTTTGAAAAAGTTGGGGATTTCAAATATCACTTCAACCACAAAAGAAAAAGAACCACAAACCCAACATCCTTTAGAAAAACCAAGAACTTGTACTATGGTAGTAACCAGTCATGGAAGAGTTTTAATATTCTTTAGAAATGATCCCGAAGCCAATTATAGGTTAATTAATGAGATTAAGTTATGGTATGGATTCATAGGGTTTAAAGAAATCTTAACTACCAGTAATGGGAAATTATCAAGATTATTGCCAACAACAGGGATATTTGCTATTGTATCAAAGCAGTCGACGTTTACATTCGAAGTTGAAAAATATGAAGTAAGTGGATGGACAGAAACCTTAGTCAAAGCTCAAACCAATCAATTGGAAAGAGCCAAACAAAAGTATGAAAGAACAGAACCTTCTAAAATGACATCACCAAGAATAGGACCTCCAAGAACATCATCACCAAAGATCAAACCTTCACCTAAATCATCACCACAATTATTAACATCACCAGAGTTCAAATCTAACGAGAAGACCCCAGCCGAAAAGAAAGCCGAAAAAGAAAAACATCATAAGGAGAGTCTATTGAATGCCAAAATCAAACACAAAGTATCAACCAAACGTAAACCACCTCCACCGTTAGGATCTAATGGTATCGATATGTCGACTGGGTTAAGTAATTCGAATCATCAAGAAAGTGGAACCTTGCATGCGGCTCAATTGGCAGTAATTAGTAGTGGGCCAATGACCAATAATCGTAGATCAAGTTTTACTAAAGATGACCAAGCTCCTAAGAAAGTGGTTAGACCTCAAACTTCAAATAACTCCGGTGGGATTACCACTATGAATTCTAAATTCTTAGCTAGAAGCAACCGTAAAAAGTAAAAGTCCATAACTATATATAAAAACAGTCACAATTTTTTTAATAGCGCGAGCCCTAAAGTAGTGTCCCACCTCTAAAACTGTGTATAACCTTACAATGAATAGTCGTGCGGGGATGAAATTGAAAAATCTCAATACCTCATTTTGCACTGAAAAAAAATTTTCAGTTAATACTAAATAAAGATGGTTAAATTTGTTAAAGCAGGTAAAGTTGGTATGTACTAATGAACTATCAAGAGGAAAGGATGTGTATAATCAAGAGCATGTAGATATGTATCAAAGACCATGATGAATGTATTTGAAGTTGAATGTTTAGAGTTTATGTCAGAAGAAGGAACAGGATCAGCATCAGCTTAATGTCAAACAATCACAAAGATTTTCCAATAAATCATCAAATTGTATCATATTATATTATTCCTATAACCCTCGTATCACCTTATTTCAAATAAAATACTAACATTTATAGCTATTGTCGTCCGTGGTAGATTTGCTGGTAAAAAAGTAGTCATTGTTAAACCACATGATGAAGGTACTAAATCTCATCCATTCCCACATGCTATCGTTGCCGGAGTTGAACGTTATCCATTAAAAGTTACCAAAAACTTAGGTGCTAAGAAAACTGCCAAAAGATCAAAAGTCAAACCTTTCATTAAAGTTGTTAACTACAACCATTTAATGCCAACTAGATACTCTCTTGATGTTGAAGGATTCAAGAGTTCAGTTACTTCCGAATCTTTAGAAGAACCATCTCAAAAAGAAGAAGCTAAGAAAGTTGTAAAAAAGGCTTTTGAAGAAAGATATCAAGCTGGTAAGAATAAATGGTTTTTTACTAAACTTCAATTTTAAATTATAAATAGATTTTTATGACCATTAATAGGCATTGGGAATATATACTGATGTAGAAGTGTTTCTGTGTACTGTGGACGGATAGGCGAGTTCTCTGTGTACTTCTGTCGGCTGGTGCTCTCTGTTTCTGGTTAGAGGTGGAGTTTGGGTCGATGACTTCTCCTCACACTACAAATTGCCAAAGGTGGTGATGACGAGGGTCAAGGTTTTTAGAGAATGGGAGGGTTTTTGACTTAGACCATTGTGTGAATGTGATGAATGTATGGTGGTCTTATACATTTCACAAACATAGAGGAAAAGTAGGGTCAAACTTAACGATATGGCTATACCTGGTCTTAGTGTCTAAGGCTCTCTGCACATCTACATCCCTATTAGAACTAAAAAGTCAAAAGCAAAACCATACATCCAATCCCGCTTAAATATCCCTCTCTCGTACTAACCCCCACTCAACAAACCTCCTCACTGTAACAACTAATGGCTAGGGGAGATTACTATGACTAACTCAAGTGGGAAAAACAATGCGGCGCCAGCGTGGTAAAAACTAAAAGGTGTGAAAATCGCACTATTCATCATCATGTCAATTGAACAAGGTATTAAAGATCTTGGTGTAAACGAAACCAAATCAACAGACCAAATCGTCACGCCATGGGAAGTAGAAGGTGCTGTGGTTGATGGTAAAGATCAAGGTATCGACTATAATAAATTAATCCAACAATTTGGTACTAAAGGTATCGATGAAAATACTCTTACCAGATTCAAAGAATTAACAGGTCATGAACCCCATCCTTTCCTTAAAAGAGGTATATTCTTCAGTGAACGTGATTTAAGTAAAATTTTAGATTTATATGAATATGGCGAACCATTCTTTTTATATACTGGTAGAGGACCATCAAGTGACTCAATTCATTTGGGTCATATGGTGCCATTTATTTTCACCAAATGGTTACAAGATGTATTTGATGTTCCGTTAGTTATTGAGTTAACCGACGATGAAAAGTTCTTATTCAAGCCAAAATTGACTATTGATGATGTTAAGAAGTTTGCAGAGATTAATACTAAAGATATCATTGGATGTGGATTCAAACCTGAGAACACATTCATCTTCTCTGATTTACAATACATGGGAGGCAGTTTCTACGAAAATGTGGTCAGGGTTTCAAGGCAAATCACAACATCAACTGCAAAAGCCGTCTTCGGTTTCCAAGATAGTGATTGTATTGGTAAATTACATTTCGCTAGTATTCAAATTGCAACATCATTCCCATCATCATTTCCAGATGTTTTAGGATTACCACCTAAAACCCCTTGTTTAATTCCTTGTGCTATAGATCAAGATCCTTATTTCAGAGTTTGTAGAGATGTTGCTGATAAGTTAAAGTTCGCTAAACCTTCATTAATTCATGCTAAGTTCTTCCCAGCTTTACAAGGAGCCAATTCTAAAATGTCAGCATCTGACACCACCACATCAATTTTCATGGACGACACTCCAAAGCAAATCCAGAAGAAAATTAACAAATATGCATTTTCAGGAGGTCAAGCTACTTTGGAAGATCATAGAAAATTTGGTGGTAATCCTGAAGTTGATGTTGCTTATCAATATATGTCATTCTTCTCATATGATGATGAGAAATTAGCTCAATTAGCTGATGGTTACAAGAAAGGTGAGATCTTATCAAGTGAAATGAAGAAAGAGTGTATTGAAGTTATTAGTAAATTTGTTGCCGAATATCAAGAAACAAGAGCCAAAGTTACTGATGAAGTAGTACAACAATTCATGAAGCCTCATAAATTGAGTCTTTACACGAAGGAGAGATTAGTGCCAGCCAAGCAAAGACCTGTTAAGGCTAAAAAGTAATATTAAATAGATAGTATAGACGTTCTCATAGGACAATTTCTGACAGTGACAATTTCTCATAGTGACAATCTCTGACAGTGACAATTTCTCATAGTGACAATTACTGACAGTGCTAATTCTCTCTAAGACTTATATAAAGACTTGACCCCGTCTAATACCTGTATCAACTTCTCAAAGTCTCCATCTTCAACATCAGTACCAAACCATTTCAGCCCAATCGACAAGATCACCACCTTTGGTTCGTCCATCACCTTCAACAATATCTTCCCAATTTGACCTGCAACGATTTGGATCTTCAAATTAGCATGATTTCCAACTATTATCCTTGGTTCGATTATATCATCATCTTCAATATGTGATAGCAAATTTATGGCTTGGGGAGATGTCAATGGCAATTCGAAAGTTGTGTCGCAAATTCCATTGGTGAGGACATTCAATATTATAACATTATCGATTTCGATCTTATGAAACTTCAAAGTATCAGAACCATAGTTAATGGTGGTAGATTTAGTGAAATGATCCATCGCAGTCTGGGCTTACTTGCGAAGACAATTTGATAATTGGTCGAACTTGGTTATTGTTGGTATGGTTTGGAGAAATGAACTTTTAGGGGATTGGTCAGGTTATGGTTTTGAAGTGGCCATGTTAACCTCAGTCATATTTGCCATAATTGACTAATGATGGATTTCAAATATCAGCTATTACTAACATTTAGTAATATGTATTACTAAGTCTCACGGGACTCGGTATGTTTGGCGTGACAGCCGTGCTAGAGACATAATTTATATGAAGACTACCTGCATTTTGGGCTAACCTAAGCTTAGAATTTCAGTTGTATATTGTAGGTTGAAAGTTGATTCTGAGCAGTTGGGAGATGGTTCGGTTAGATTCATTATATGCCGAGTCTCATTTAACTATTACTGGCTAGAGCTTATATTGATCTATTACTCGTTAGAGACTTGAACGTTTACAGTTGTAAGTTCATAACCAAAATAATTTGATAGGTTATGGAGGCGATAGTGAAAGGTTTGACATATTAACCTAAGAGATCAGTGGGTTATATTGGCCAGTATTACAGTACTGCAGTACTACTTTCCTGACACCGTCCTGGCACTGTACTAGCTCCCTACTTCAAACACGCTACAACCACGCTACAACCACACTACAAACACCAACAATAAACACCCACTACCTCCACACTCTACCCTAACCATCTTCCTCTAATCAAAACAACTAAAACAACACCTCAGTTACGAACCTTCAATTCTACCGATCTTCGGGTAATATGCCTATATTACTAACCTTGAGATTATGTGACATTTTTGTGACATAAAAAATTTTAATATAAAAACCAGGTGAGATTCTTATCTGAGTGATTTAACCTTCGATTTTATCGTACCACAAATACAAATGACTGCTACCTTTACCCCTATAGCAGAAGCTATCGAAGCTTTCAGAAATGGAGAGTTCTTAATTGTTATGGATGATGAAGATAGAGAAAATGAAGGAGACTTAATCATTGCTGCAGAATTAATAGATCAAAAGAAAATGGCATTTTTAATTCGTCATAGTTCAGGTTATGTTTGTGTACCAATAAGTCAAGAAAGAGCCGATAAATTAGAATTGCCTCCAATGTTAGCCAATAAGACTGATAAACATGGTACTAATTATACTATAACATGTGATTATGGTATTGGTACTACCACTGGGATTTCTGCCTACGACAGAGCTTTAACTGCCAATAAATTAGCCAGTAGTGAATCAAAACCTGAACAATTCATTAGACCTGGTCATATACTACCATTAAGAGCCAAACCAGGTTTAGTGTTAGAAAGAAGAGGTCATACTGAAGCTGCGGTCCAATTATGTCAGTTAGCTAATTTACAACCAGCTGGTGTTATTTGTGAGTTGGTTAGGGATGACGATGGATTAATGATGAGATTGGATGATTGTATGAAATTTTCTGAACAGTTTGGTATCAAATTGATTAATATTAAACAATTGGTCGAGCATGTTAAGAGTCAAGCTTAATCACGTCCCACTAGACCCGAAATGCGACGCTCGTACGAGGCATGGACCGAAATGCCATGGCTCGCACGAGACCTGGACCCCCTCTGGATCTGATCCCCAAGCTAAATAAGAAAATCATTATAATTCTATATTTGTGTATAGTATCTATATAGTAAGACAAGTCCTATGACAACCACCTAAATCAAAAGCATTTGTACTCTTCTCTTACCAGTGACTTCATCCTTTATCAGCTTGATATCAACTTTAACTTTATCAAACACTCCAACAATTCTCTTACCATTCTCCGTACTGAAACTCAATTCGAACTTGTCTTCATTGTAAATAGCAGAATTAACGTCTCCCAAATCCTCTAATTTTATTAAACCTTCAATACCAAACTTTGGCACTAATACAACGATCCCATTGTTGAAACATTTGATGACATACCCTTCTTGTACAGTTTCATTTTGTTTCATGACTTGTCCAACATAATATTCAATACTAGCTCTACCAGCAAATTGAGCATTTCTATGACGTCTATTGATATTCTTAACTATCAATTCCATTTTATTCTTATCTCTATGACTTTGAGTCAAATCCTCATAACCTATGGCCCCAGCCAATTGTCTATGAACAACAACATCACAATATCTTCTGATTGGTGATGTGAAATGTGTATATATATCAACAGCTAACCCATAATGCTTGAAATCTGGATACCCAAATGAACCACTAGGGAAATATTCTGCTGCCATCATACACCTGGTTGACATGATTCTAACTAAAGTATTGAAATAATCATCATTAGGATCAACACAATTATCTAAAGAATCTGCCAATGCTTTAGAATTTTCTAAGGAAATATGCATTCCGTTTTTACGGACATCTAACATGTCATTTAAAGTTTCAAATGATGTAGATGCTGGTGCTCCATGACGTCTTAACATTGCAGTTTGAGGATAAGAATCATAGATTTTTCTTGCAACTGAGATATTAGCTAACAACATGAATTCTTCAACAAGAGAATTGGTTTCTAATAATTGTTTGATTTCAACTTCACCTGGATCAGAAGTTTCACTGTCCATATGAACTTTGACTTCAGGAGATGCTAAATTCAATGCTCCATCATCTAAACGAATTTGCTTCAATTTCTTCGATAATTTCAAAAGAATTCTAATAGATTTAGTTAATTCATCATTAGCATTTTTATCATCAATTCGTTGTTGTGCCCTTTCATAACTAAAAGCTTCACGTGACTTTATAACTGATTTCATAAATTTCACATCAACAATCTTAGCATTTTCATCCAATTCCCAGATCACAGAAAATGCAAATCTATCAACATAGGGTCTTAACGAACACAAATTTGTACCCAATAACATTGGCAACATATCAATTCTTTTATCAACAAGATAAACAGAAGTACCTCTAGAAGCACCCTCTTCATCTAAAGCAGTATTTGGTTTAACGAAATGAGTAACATCAGCAATATGAACTCCAACTTCATAGTTTCCATTTGGTAATGGTTTGGCATGTAAAGCATCATCAATATCCACACAATTTGGTGGATCAATTGAACAAACCAACTTGTCTCTAAGATCAACTCTTTTCTTGATTAGTTCATCACCATCTAAAGTTTCGGGCACTTTCCAATTGTCACCTTCTGGTGGTAAACATTTCAAAACATTAGTAGCAAATGGTCTATATTCAACATCATGCTCTAACAATAAAGCTTCGGTTTCAGCATCTTTACTTTCAATATCACCCAAGGTTCTGACAAAATGTCCTTGTGGGTACCTTGAATTAACATTCCATGAATCAACACTTACAACGATTCTCTTACCCAATAATTCTTTAGCTTTACGAGTTAAAATCCTCACTTTTGGTAATACACTATCCATTAACATAACAAGACAATATTTGGAAGAATTACCTGTATCACCTTCGGAAACAGAACTTGGAACTACTTGTCCAACATAATACCTCCATGATCTTCTGATGATCCCAACAACCTTAGCAGTTGGTTGAAGTTTATCTTCATCTTTAACATTATCTGATGATGCTAAGTTTATGGCCTTATTAGCTTCTTGAGCCAACAATTGACGTTCCTTATCAGAGATGATACTTTTGGTTACTTGAGTTTGAGTTTCAGTAACATTATCAACATCATCGTCATCATCAGCTCCGTCTATATCATTGATATTCTCTTCAAGAATCGTTGATGAAGGAGTTCTCCATTTATCTTTTGGCAATAACTCCACCACTACTAAATCACTATTAAAAGCCCTATTCAAATTCTTGGTTCCTATAATCAATAATGGCTTCTTGAAGTTAGAAACTTGAACAGTTCCTTGTAAGAAGTTATACTTTGAAATGTTCAAAATTCCCTTGAAAAGGGTCTTGTTATTAACACCAGCTAGAATCCTAGCTTCAGAATAATATTCAGGATATGACATTTCTTCTATATTTTCAAATGATTTATTATCAGTAGGTAAGAGTTCAATCAAATTATCACCATTTGGTAAGGCTTCCACATACTCTTTTAAGCTCAATGCTTGGATACCTTCTTCAATGGCCTTTCTTTTGTTGTCTCTATCATTACATATGAATACAACATTTATTGGTATATCAGAATTGTTGTTATTCAAATGTTGTTTGTACCATTGAACTACTTTTCTAATGGCTCTATCATTCTTATCATTAATAGATTCACCTCTCTCTCTTGTTATAAACGTCTCTTGATGAAACTCATTATGAAAAATCACAAATCTCTTGTCATCAGCCTTGACTAATGTTCTTAATCTCTGATAAATCGGATATGACTTATTCTTAACTTCTTCTAACACAGTTTGAGGAATGATCACATCATAAAAACACTCAGAATTCTCTAACAAATCAATAGCTTGAAGTACAATGTTAGTATCAACGATTATATAATGGTTTGAAGCTTGAAACTTATTTGGTGTTTCTGATAATGCTATTATTGGTGAATTACCATCAGGATTGGCTTTAACTATATCATGACATTTCTTACATAATTTCGAATAACAAATGATATCATTACGAAGGTAATGCTCTCTAACGATTTTGGTAGCGTTTCCATGTCTTGACATGACAAAAACTTTACTAGTGACTGAAAGTCCTGAGTTCAAACGCTTAGTCATGGTGGTGAAGAGTGAGATGGAGATGAAGAGTTTGCGAGATGGGTTCTACGCACCAGGCAGGCACTACGCACGGAACCCACCAGGCACTACACTAGGTCCTCCCAGGTACCAGGCCAGGCTAGGTCCTACAGTAATCAGTAGGGTAGTAATAACAAAAATTGTCGTCTCTATTATACACAGCCTATATCAGTCCAAAGGACCCACTATTTATTTCCGATATCAACTTCTCCATTATTTTCCTCTTACTATCATCTAAATCCTGTAAGTCATCATCACTCAATTCCTTCGATAACTTCAACAACATAACTTGATCAGGATTCAAATACTGTAATTCTTGTTTTCGTCTATTTACACATATTTCAACAGTTTCTGGTTTGGTCAAGTTCAATAACAACAAAGTCTCTACTAAGGCATGGGATAACTGTGGAGTTCTCTCCAACAATTTCTCCATGAGCAAGGGATTGGTGGATGCCATGTCTTTGGCTTCTTTTATCAATGTAGATGCACTTTGTTGATCCAACGTTGACAATATACTGGAAATTACTTGGGATGTGGTCTGTTGAGGGAATATTTGGACACCTAAAGGTAAAGGAGGCAATTTATCAATTTCCAAACTATCATTCATAAACGGATCATTTTCATTCGATAAAGAACATTTTAAGTTCCTGTTACCTATAGAATAATTATTAAGATTACGTACAGCTGAATCTGCAGTTTCATGATCAACATACTTCACAAAAGCATATCCTTTAGACTTACCAGTATTAGGATCGAATAGTAATTTCAAGTCGTCCACTGGCCCCACGGACTTAGCAATTTCCATGACTTGTTCTTCTGTGTAATCATAGGGTATGTTACCTATATAAACACTTGATCCTAGGAAGTCCATGGTCTCTATAGTTGTTCGTACAATTCTGGTTCGCACCGTTCTAAAAACTTCACAATCTTCGCACTGTCAGAACTAACCAGAAGTACCACCAGACATGGAAGCTAAGGAAATCAAATCAACAGTATCGAATCTTGAAAAGTCTTCAGATGACGTAACGATATTAAAGCTCTTGAATATCCTTAATGATGGAGTCCAACCAACTGAAAAACTATTGAGGGAGACTAAAGTTGGGGTAGCAGTAAATAAACATCGTACAAGCTCAAACCAAGAAATCTCATCATTGGTTAAAAAAATGATTAGAACTTGGAGAGATGTCATTCAGCAAGAGAAGAAGAAGAAACCAAGTCCAGATGTTAAAGAATCACAATCACCAACTCCCGTTCCACCCAAAAAAGTCCATAGTGGACCAAGAAACCCAAAAATTGATGGTATTAGTACTGAGCTTTATGATGATTCTACAAGGAATGCATCTATAAGTGCATTATATACAGCCTTGGCAATTGAAAGGGATGACGAAGCTAAACACATTTTAAAGATCGCCACTGAAATCGAAAAAGAAGTGTTTAAGGATGAATACCTGAAGGTAAATGATGCTTATAGGAACAAATTAAGGACATTTGTAATGAACTTGAGAAATAAGAAGAATCCTGAATTAAGGGACAGATTATTAACCAGACAAATCCTTGCTGAAAAGTTTGTTAAGATGTCACCCAACGAAATGGCACCAGAAGCCTTGAAGAAAGAAATTGAAAAATTACATAAACAGAATTTGTTTGATGCCCAAGGTGCAACTGAGAAGAGAGCAGTTACTGATAGATTTACTTGTGGTAAGTGTAAACACAAGAAGGTCAGCTACTATCAAATGCAAACCAGATCAGCGGATGAACCTTTGACCACATTTTGTACTTGTGAGAATTGTGGTAACAGATGGAAGTTTTCTTAGTACCTGTAGAGGGAGTATGCTGTGTAGAGTAGGGGTACACTCTGTAGAGTAGGGGTACACTGTGTAGAGGAAGTATGCTGTGTAGGGTAGGGGTACACTGTGTAGAGTAGGGGCACACTGTGTAGAGTAGGGGTACACTGTGTAGAGTAGGGGAGTATGTGTGGAGTAGGGGTATGCTGTATGTAAGTAGTGTAGAGTACAATAGAGTATATAGGACATATGTATATTTAAGAAGTCTTCGTTCTAAACAAACTTGGTGTTCTTAGTCAAGAAACTAATCAAATCAACTTTAGTGACAATTTGAATTGGTTTATAATCTTCAGTGATAATAGCATTAGAATTGGTTTCGAAAAACTTGTTCAATAAGATCAATGGAGTGTCTAAAGTAATAGGTTCGTACTTCCTCTTACTGTAACCAGACTCTTTAGTGATGGAGAATGATTTTTCGAAATCTGATAACTTTCTGAAATCAATAATCACAGGTCTAATAGAATTAGTTAATTGAACTTTCTTATTAGAAAGAGCTTTTAAGATTGATGATAATGTGACTAAACCAACTAAGTTACCATTAGTACCTAAAACTGGTAATTGATCAAACCCATTAGATTGTAATAAATTAAAGGTCTTTTCAATAGTATCAGCTAAAGTAACAGTAACAACTGGCGCTTTGTCTTTGACCAAATCTCTAATGGTCTTTGTTGATAAGAATTTATCTTGGTTTGAAACATTTTCAGATTCACTAACTTCAAATCCATTAGTTTTCATCCATTCGTCATCAGCAAATTTGGATAAGTAGGATCTAATTGAATCTGGGAAAACGACTACCACAGTATCATTTTCAGTCAAGTCTTGAGCAACTTGTAAAGCAGCTTGTAAAGCACTTCCTGATGAACCACCAACTAAAATACCTTCTTCTTTAATGATTCTTCTTGCTAATTTGAAAGATTCAGAATCATCAGTTTTGATCCAGTTATCAACCCATTTTCTGTTCAAAACATCTGGAATGAAATCGTATCCAATACCTTCAACAAAATATGATTCGCTGGAAGTATTTAATGATTCAGGTTGAGCTAAAATCGAACCTTTTGGATCAGCACCTGTAACTTTAACAGATGGATTCTTCTCTTTCAAGTATTGAGAAATACCAGTAATGGTACCACCAGTACCAGCACCAGCAACTAAATGAGTAACTTCTCCTTTAGTTTGTTCCCAAATTTCGTAACCTGTACCATAATAATGAGCTTTTGGATTGGCTTCATTACTATATTGATCCAAAATGACAGCGTTTGGAATTTCCTTCTCTAACTTACGAGCAACTCCAATATGAGATTCTGGTGAATCCCATGCTGCTTCGGTTGGGGTTCTAATGATTTCAGCACCCAATGCCTTTAAAACTGATACTTTTTCATTTGACATTTTCTCTGGTAAAGTTATAATAGTTCTGTAACCTTTAACTGCACCAACCAATGCTAACCCAATACCAGTATTACCGGAAGTAGGTTCGATCAAAGTGTATCCTGGCTTAATTCTACCTGTTTTTTCTGCTTCTAATATCATATTCTTAGCAATTCTATCCTTAATAGAACCACCAGCATTGAATAATTCGACCTTGGCATAGATTTTAGCTTTAATTCCGAGACTTTGTGGAATTTTATTTAACTTGATCAATGGAGTATTACCTATCAAATCTAAGGCATCATCTACTAAAGGTGGGGGTGTCATTTTGTGGTAATTAAAATCTGACGAATTGTTTGTGTGGTGTGAGTTTGTGGCTTTTTCGCGATGAGGTCCGTCAATAACCGCCTCCTCAACCACCGCTAATCACTAACTACAATTCTGTAGCTCAATGGTGCAGTAAAATAATTTATTGACAAATTTCATATACACATTAAACATACACTTCAAGCTATTGTTACGACACATAAGAGGGCAACTTAATTCATCAACTAAGAGCAGCCATATTAGCTAAGGTATCAGCCATTTCGTTTTCATAACAACCCATATGACCAGGCACATGTTCAAATCGTACACTATTATCACAATTGTCTAGAATTGCAAGGGCTCTTTGGACCATATCAGCATGTACAGGTACAGTACCATCAGACTTTACCCACCTTCTTTTCCTCCACTTATATCCGAACTTGGTCAAACAATCAATGGAATATTTAGAATCAGTTACAATATAGAAATGTCTATCAAAACCATGACGATGAAAGTGATCATCAATCAATAATAATACATGGTAGATGGAAAGTAGCTCCACGGTCTGATTTGAAACTCTAGCCTTAGTCCAAGATTCAATTTGATTGAAATTGATGGCAAACAGAGGCATATGTTGATTTATGTATATTCCATAACCTCCTTTGGCATCAACCAGTCCATTTTTTCTACATGAGCCATCGGTATAAATCGTATTTTCATCTTTAAAGTCAACTGAAAGTTAAGGAATTGGTAAGATCGTCATTTGTGATAATGATAATCGATAGGCACTGTAATCTGATTCTTGGTCCAGCTCATAATATGAATCTCGGGCCAGACTAACGGATGACTCCTGGAGTTGTGTCAGTATCCACATTATGTGCTGAGAATAGTCAGTCTGACCGAACCTACACCGAGATGTCTGAAACACGTACGATAATTGTGCCAGGTCTGTCCCTACCGTTAGCTCGACTAAACTTGGTACGTGGTCTGATGCCCCGGTACTATTATTAAATATGAAAATTTCAAACCACATTAGGGCTTGTTTTCCTCAAGCCAAAGTAATGATCTTACACTTTACTACATCACCATCCTGACCAGGAAGTCCCTTTGTAAAGTCAAATACTGAAAATACTCCTTTCCTATCTACAACATAAACTTTCCCACCATCAGCTGAAAACTTGATAGAAGCTGATTCACTAAACCTTTCAGCATTTGATACTTCACCTAATAACACTACCACTTTCTTGATTGGACTTGTCAACAGTAGCTTATGATTTATCGTCACAAGATAAAGCTTCCCGTCCTTATCCAAAAACACTAAAGCATCTCTTCTAGGTGACATTGTTAATTTATGAATTGATGACCCAATTTCAGAAAATTTTACGAGTAAATCAGCCAGTTTGATGTTACCAATATCTTCCTTTTCTTTAGTACTACTGAACTGACTACTGGTGAGTGATAAGTTATCGTTACGATTATAAAAAGTATCAATAGTAGTTCCTTCTAATCTTAACATTATAGAGGGACGATTCTGTAATGAACATGATGAGATAATTACGGTATTGGGTAAGGTACCGAATTGAGCATCGGTAATACCCTCATTATCCATCATTAAAGCATCATCATCAAATTTATCATCATCATCAGAATCGTCATAAAATAATCCATCCAGCTTTTTCCGTTTGTTGTTTCTTATTATGGTTGAATCTTGCCAAATTAACCTTGGTTTACGAAGGTTTTCAGACCCAGGGCTTCTTAATCTTATAATCAAGTATCGAGCTTCCCACACTGTACAACAAATCAAATGTGTTGATATGCTATTGAAGTTTATGATCTTAATTGGGTCTCTATACGGAACAGTTATGGTAGTTGGTTCAACAGACTCTATGATTTTGCTGCCATTAGTTGATCTGATAAGTTTATGAACTGTAATGAAAGGTTGTTCTTTATTACTAACCCTTTCTTTGGCTGTTATACTACATGCAATCAATGGTTCGTTTAAAGCTATGGCGATACACCTAATTGGGAAATCTGTTGAATATGTGTACACTGGTTTACCAAGTTCATGAGGAAATGAATTTTTGGATATATTGAAGACCCTCATGATCCCCTTTGTTCCTGATATGACCAAAAAGTCATCATTCAATTGACATGATAATTGTTGCCAGCTTGAAAGCTTTTTTGCCAATTCAACCGAATCTATATCTGACTCATTTGTGCTATGATTAAAATCATTTCTAATGATCACTTCATGCGAATAATCCAGTTTCAACTCACTGAACAGAAGTCCATATTCACCAGTCAGTTTACCACAACAAACAAGTTTGGGCAGAGTTGATATTACTTCATACAACTCCCATCGTTTATCAGTTATTAAAACAAATCTCGTGACTTCTTCATTAGTGAACTTGTCGATAGTAGTATGGATATGACTGTTTATGTATCTAGATCCTTTAGTAACGGATTTAAGGAATGCCGTATTGAACAATGACTTCTGTTGGATTTGAAACGTAGTCAACTTTCTATGGAAAGGGAAACATTTACTGAAGTTGTACTCTTTATCTTCACTGAGATTGAGGAATTGATCATCGAAGTTCTTAGCTGTAGGGTAAGGATCTTCAACAGTTAAATTCTCAAACCCAATTGACTCCTGGGGTATATGACGAAGATCAAGACTTCCTTCTGGACTAAATTTCTTTGGTGATAAACTGAGAGAGTTGGAATTTATATCGATTGGTCTTCTTCCTTTTTCTCTTCTGTCGTCATCTTTAAACCTATCAGTTCCTGGATCCTTTATGTTCGATCCATCCTTTATACCATTGTTTTCTTCTTTGGCATACTTATAAAATAAGCTTATCAAGTCCATTTGGTCTCTCTCACTGATTGACTTCTTACTTGACGATCTCCTTCTTGATCTCACGTCTTCTCTTTCTTTTTCCTTCACTTCCATCCTTTCAGTCGGTTTATCCAGCTTCTCTTTTTTGTCTAGTCTCTGTACTATTCTATACAATTCCCTTAGTTGTGCTAACGGTCTTAGAAGCGTACTGTTCTTGTGACATCCTGGACATTTACTAGCTTCGGACCCATCAATGGTCGAGATGAACTCCTGTTCTGATATTATACATCCACACGTTAGTACAGCAGCATCGGATATGATTTCGTTTGATTCATTTCTTAATAGGGATTTGAGAGACTCCAAATCTGAAGGGTCCATCACTATCTCTCGCACTGTTTTTGTAACTGGTCTTGAGATCGGTCTTAAACCGAAAGAACGCAAGATCACAAGAGCACAGGACAAGAAGACAAGACAACAAGACCGCAAGACAACAAGAGATAAGACCACAGTACTAACGCTGGATCGTACAACACTTTTGTTTGTGTAACACACACTCCATAAATTAAACCATATTTATTCCTATACGCTTAACTAATCATAGTTCCCATTATACCATCATCAGGATATTCATTAATTACTTTTTCTTTTCATTTTCAATTGGCTTATAGAACACTGAGTCTTCTGTTGTGACAGTCTATCAGCATCTTAACTATAACATTCAAAGACCTATGTCCTCTCAGTTTCAACCTTCGTAAGAGAAAATTCTCTCCTTTCATCTTCCTTACGAGTCTCTTCAAAATTAATTAAAGTTGGTGGTCTTTCCTTACCATCAATCAATAACACCTTTGGAGACTTGTAATCCTCTTCACTTTCTTCATTATCATCTTCAAGTTCAACTCCGTAATCAAAAAATGAATATATCGCATTGGCCAATTGTCCAATACTTTTAGTCACTTGACGTATCTTGTTTGGCTTGTAAGCTGGTACAGTACTACTATAAATCGGTTTCAAAATTAAAACCGACCTTGGTAAAAGATCCAAGTCTTTCAAACTGGTGAATTCTTGAGAATCAGTATATGTTAACCTTGGGAGACAAGGACTTTGAAATCCATAATTAGTGGGATGTAACTTATCGGGACTTGCGAATGATGGCATCTTAGTAGTGGGTATTATATTCAAGTCGCTATTGTCTAACCATGACCTGACATCATTTAAGGTATGGCATGCCATAAACTCTTTTTTAACAGTAGTTCCATCTAATAAACGGATTGATAAATTACATTTACTGAAGTCCTCCAAAATGTTGATTTTATTAATACCAGCGGTCTTTATTAGTTTCTGTTCGTGGAATATTGATATGGAAGGAATATTCAATTCAGTAATAGGAAGTTGTTGACTGAGTGAAACATATTGTAATGATGAGGGGATGACGGTCTTCATCTCTACTGGTCCAGCCAAAGTCTTCAACTGTTGATTTATTGTATCCATATTAGCCCGAACTTCATCGTCTATCTCTTTAACAAGATAGAGCACTATGTACTTCTCGGATGAACTCATAGTTGTCGAATATTTTAATAGTCGTGAATTAAGGTAGATTATATCCCTAAGCAATGAATGACAGGGTGCGCACAAAGACAAGTAGCGGGGCTCCAAATGTGTTTACAAACACGAACTAGAACCGATCGCGGTTCATAGAGCCAGTAACAGCACTCAACTGACACGGCAGGAAACAGGACGTGTAACGTTGGGTATCTCTCTATCCCCACGAAACATAACCTCACGATTTTTGTAAGACAAGTTATTTACATTTTAAATTGGAAACACTGATCCTGGGGTATCTAAATGCTTCAAACGTGACAAGAAATTATGACCGGTAAGAGTAATAAGGTTATATAGGTATTGTGTCGTAAAAAGACGGTAACAGAGCCATTTTTGTATCATTATTTATTAGTTTCCAAATTATCAACTTCTACTGAAGTTAATCCAAAGACAGACTATTCACACTAGGGAATCAAACAATCTCAGGATTCATTCAGTTTCAACTTCATCCTAACCACCTTCTCACTGGTGTACCATACCCTATCAAACTTTCTCAAGCTCGACTTCTTTTGATAGACATTATTAGGAATTCCTATATCAACTAAAATGTGAGTTACTTCATCCTCTTCAAACAATTTATGCTTATAGCCATGCAAAATTCCAACTACGGGCAATCCCATTGAAACTGTCCATTTACTATGAATGAAGCATCCTAATTCCCCAACCGTTCCCAGTCCACCGTCGACTCCTGATTGTATATCCAAGGACATCACTTTCCTCTGCTGTGATTTTTCATTACACCACTTGATAACCAGAGAAACTTGATTCCAATATTGATCAGGGAATATATCTTCTAAGTGATCATCATAACCTTGCAAGGCATCAATAATAAGTTCAACCGGTGTATCTAATTGATCATTTAAAAGACTCAATAAGTCATCTAATGGAGTATTAATGATTTTACCACCACATGCTTCGAAAATTTGTTGTTGAGATTTCAATTCTTGATCTTCTATTGGGTTAGAATCGATTAAATATGCTAAAACTCTAACCCCATGATTTGCAAGTTGACGTCCAACAGCGAACGCTCTAGCGGAACATCTTTCACTACCTATTAATAACAATACTAAAGGTGGCAAATTGTGATTATTAGAATTCAATCTGGTTGAACCTCCTAAGATATTGGTTGTTATAAAATAGGACAAATTTGTAGCAAAATTCTCATTTAATATCCCACTGCTAATGTTGAATGATGCATTGCTAATTCTCTCGATATCAGATAATTGAATAGGACTACAAACCGGGGCACTGATATTATTTTGAGCATTTACAAATGAATAAGTCTTTGATAAAATTTCTTGTGATGGTGTAGTTCTACCAGTTACGCTTAAATTACGATGAGTTTTCTCTAAATTACCTATAGAATCCCAGTAATCCGTCCTAGATGAGTCTAATACCATTTCATCGTTTTTGTATTTGGCATCATCTTTGTTGACTTTGTTGTGGCCAGCTAAACGATCTTTTGGTTTGACTTTATCACGTTTGTGGAAATCTTCAAACACCTGCTTCTTATCAAACATTGCCAAGTTTGCTTGAAAATCAAATTCTTCGGGTGGTGCTGGAGTAAGGGAGAATGATTCAGGTTCTGGTTCCGATATTTTAGTGATCTTTTTCCCATTTAACTTCTTAACTAAATCTGGTGGAAGCTTTGTAACTTTTAAATCAGAAATGTTTGTATTAACAATTGGGATGTTGGTGTTATCAAGAGTGATCTGATTGGTATCGACTGATACAATAGTACCCATAGATTTACTACCATCTTTCAATGTTAGATCAACTGTGTAATTCAAGAATTCCATGGCCTCAACAATTTTGTGCGAGATGGAAGTGGTGATTTAGAGTCTGCACCGGGGCTTCATGCTGAGCTATATAGTACGAATGTTCATCGAGCCTGAAGAGGATTGCCTTTTTACGTACGTTGTGATGGTCAATGAAAGAAATTTGATTCTCTTCAATGCTTATATGGCAGAGTTTTTAGGACTAAAAAGCGGCGTAGCTACCATGAAGGACTGCTTGGTGACTTGCTTGGCTACTATAAAACGCTACTTGTGACTATAAAGAGCTGAAAATGTCATCCCTGCATCAGATGAAATTGATTGTAGTACTCCAAGTTTGAAGTCCTACCTGAGATACTCAATATTTTTTATTTAATTTATCTGCTTCATCTATTCATTTATGCCTGAATAGAATCTGCGACTTCTCGTAAATCAACCTGAAAACAATAATTAAGCTTTAACAAATGCAGCTTCAGCTTAATGGCTTTGTAGTTAGCTCCCCACTTGCACACAAACAGCCTAAATAACCACCAATCTAACTCACTACACCTCTGCAACCCTCAAACCAGCATTACCGTAGGGCCTAGTTGTGAATGACTCCGAGACAAGTATGCTCAGAAATCTATGTCGTGCTAACCCCCAATCGCGCAACTCGTCATCACTATCTAGCGTACCTCGTCAATTCGTTACCTGTATTATACCATCGTGTTGGAGTTATCAATTAATAATGGGAGTTTGTTGCAGTTGTTTGTCATCATCTTCCAATAGTGGGAAATTTCCACCCCTTTTATTAGCAGAAAACGAACGTGAAGCAATCGGTGCTTTATTACAATATTTAGAAAATCGTTCCGATGTTGACTTTTTCAGTAATGGTCCATTAAGAGCTTTACTGACCTTAGTCTATTCTGAAAATATCGATTTGCAAAGAAGTGCAGCTTTGGCATTCGCTGAAATAACCGAAAAAGATGTCAGAGAAGTTAATCGTGAAGTTTTAGAGCCAATCTTAATTCTATTACAAAGTTCAGATTCTGAAGTTCAAAGAGCTGCTTGTGGAGCTTTAGGAAACTTGGCAGTTAATAATGAGAACAAGGTATTGATAGTTGAAATGGGAGGGTTAGAACCTTTAATTAGACAAATGATGTCAACTAATATTGAAGTTCAATGTAATGCAGTTGGTTGCATTACCAATTTAGCTACTCAAGATGATAATAAATCAAAAATAGCTAAAAGTGGAGCATTAATTCCATTAACTAAATTAGCCAAATCAAAAGATATTAGAGTTCAGAGAAATGCTACTGGTGCTTTATTAAACATGACTCATTCTGGTGAAAATAGGCAAGAATTAGTTAATGCTGGGGCTGTACCTGTATTAGTGTCATTATTAAGTAATGAAGATGCTGATGTTCAATATTACTGTACAACTGCATTATCAAATATTGCTGTTGATGAAACCAATCGTAAAAAACTTTCAACTACAGAACCAAAATTAGTTTCTCAATTAGTTGGATTAATGACCTCACCAAGTCCAAGAGTTCAATGTCAAGCTACTTTAGCATTGAGAAATTTGGCTTCAGACTCTGGTTATCAAGTTGAGATTGTTAGAGTCGGTGGTTTACCTCACTTGGTTCAATTATTAACATCAAATCATCAACCTTTAGTATTAGCAGCTGTTGCTTGTATTAGAAACATATCTATTCATCCTCAAAACGAGGCATTGATTATTGAAGCCGGATTCTTAAAACCTTTAGTTTCATTATTAGATTACTCAGATCTGGAAGAAATTCAATGTCATGCTGTTTCAACTTTAAGAAACTTAGCAGCATCAAGTGAAAGAAATAGATTAGCTTTACTAGCAGCTGGGGCAGTTGATAAATGTAAAGAATTGGTGTTGACCGTTCCATTATCTGTTCAACTGGAAATATCAGCCTGTTTTGCTATATTAGCTTTAGCTGATGATTTAAAACCTAGATTATATGAAAGTCATATAATCGAGGTATTAATTCCTTTGACATTCAGTGAAAATGGTGAAGTCTGTGGTAATTCTGCAGCAGCTTTAGCCAATTTATGTTCAAGAGTTTCTAATGACCATAAGCAATACATTTTAAATAATTGGAACCAACCAAATGAAGGTATATTTGGATTTTTAATAAGATTTTTAAAGAGTGAAAGTGCAACGTTTGAACATATTGCATTATGGACAATTCTACAATTATTAGAGTCTAACAACTCGGAAATCAATTCCTTGATTAAAGAAAATGAATCGATATTAAATGGTATTAAAAATTTAAGTGTTGGCCAACAATCTCAAAGAATTGGTGATGAACAGTTCGATGATCCTAGAGTTGAATTGTACAATTTGACGCAACAAATTTTACAAATATTGGGATAGTTGGAATTTCGTGTCGATATTGAGGCTATAATGTAAAGAGCTATAGGGTTAAACATAAACAGAGAAGTATCGTGTGGATTTATTAAAAACTGTATGCAGCGTAGGTCTGTACAGGTATAATATATAATTATGAATTAGTTTCTAATTGTGGTTGTTTGGTGGTTTCTTTAGTGGGAGGTTCAGATGATACTTTAAGCTTGGTAAGTCTATTGATTAAATCTTCTTCTTTTTCTTTAGTAAGTGTTTCCTTTTGACTTTGTACTAGTGGTTTTCGCTTGGGCCCTTCTTTCTCTACAGGACTTGGTTTGTTCTGGGTCTTTTCCAGTACCTTCCTATTTTCCTCTGCTTCCATCTGTTTCACTAACGTATCATACTCTTCGTCAACCTCATCACCTAAGGCTCCACCTAAAGCTTCACTAACCTCATCTATATCTTCTACATGTTCATTAATTTTATCCTTGACATCCTCGACGTCTTCAATCTTGAGGGTGTTCATCTGTTTCAAAACCTTGGCAGACTGGGCTAAAGTACTGTATACTTTATTATTACTCGTAGCATCATCCATTTTGACCAAAACAGTGTTTAAATTGTCTAGTGAATCACTAAGGTTTCTCTGTGATATTTCTTGCACTTTTTTAGTATGTAAAAGAGATTTGATTCTTTCTCGAGAACCATTGGTCTTTATCAAGTCATTGATTTTTTGCTTAGTATCATCTATACGGTCTTGGATTGAATCCAATTGCAAAGATATCTCATAAATATTCCATTTTAATTCTGCAATTCCAATATCCAGTTCCGTCAAATCTTCAGATTCACTGAATTTTATGAAATCTTCTCCATCAATATGCTGTACTCTACATTTTCCCGAATCTTTAAGATACTTAAGTAGAATTTTGAAATCCAATTCTGTTATTTCCGTCTTTAATCTTATTATACGTTTTAAATGATTTGAAGCGTATAACCTATCAGTATAACCGAATAAATGCAAATCATCCACAAATTGGTTACTAAACTTTACTACTGTGGGCCAGTGTATGTACCTCGTGCTAAACCCAAGATTAGTTAGAACGATTTGTTTACCGTTAGACATCCAATATCTTGGAGTTAGGTACCTAACTATAGAAGGATTCAAGACTTCATTGAAATTTCCGTTATAACCAAAATATAAAGATTCCGGAACGAGTATTTGACGATTTACTAACTCGTCTATGACTACCCCAATACTTAAAGGGGGTCCTATATTTGGTAAAGTAAGAACAGATGTTATCACTGATTTAGGTGGAATAGTAAACTTATCAAACTTCTTATCAAGTAATGTTTGAAAGATCAAGTTCCATGATTCAATATTAGCCTCATATCCTTCAGCATTTAATTCTTTATAATTAGAAAAGTCCTTATAAAGAGCACCAATTCTAGATATACTAAAATGAGATTTAAGTATTTCTAATATCTCCATAGTTTTGTCGTATATGTGACACTTAGGACTGATATTTGGGTTTTTTCAAGTATGGAATTGAACTCAAGTCTTAGTTGTAATTGTACCACTAGTTCACTATGATTGGAACTTCTAGGATTGATCTCTGCTCCTTAAGAAAATGAGGTTGCGAAATTAGGCCACAAAATGACTACTAGGGCACTAATACAGATATAGGGCAAGAAAGGGATATAGAGCACAAGAGATGAAAATGACCTAGAAAATACCGTATAATCATATTTGTAATCATTACTCATCAAAACCTTCGCCTGTAAAACCTCTAATCAGACAAGTTCAACCCTTCCAAGTTTAATTCTATTTCATCTCTTAAACCATCAACCACATCCAAAATAGCAGTAGCAGCAGGTGAATCAGCGTACTCATCAAAAAACAGCACACCTTGATCACAACTTCTACCTATGCGTGGATCCAATGGTACGGACCCTAAAAATCGTATGTTTAACTCTTTACATAAGCTTTCACCACCACCAGTAGTTGGTTTGAAAATTTTCGATTCCCCATGACAGCTTGGGCATACAAAACCTGACATGTTTTCAACGAGTCCTAAGATTTTTATACCAGCCTTACGGCAAAAATCAATTTCTTTCCTGACATCTAATAAGGCTACTTCTTGAGGAGTTGTGACAATTAATGCTCCGTCTATACCTGATTCTTTCATATATGTAGATACTGAGAGATGTTCATCACTGGTACCAGGAGGAGTATCCACCACTAAATAATCTAGATGTTCACCCCAATTAACGTCTTTAAGAAATTGTTTGATAAGTCCATTCTTCTTAGCACCTCTCCAAATAACCGCCAGATCAGGGTCTGGTAACATAAACGAGATACTCATCATTCCTAGATTATCAGCAACATAAACTGGAGACCAACCTGAATTAGATTGATGAATCAGTTCTCCTTCTGCCCCTAACATTTTAGGTAATGAAGGTCCACAAATATCCAAATCCATAGCACCAACTTCCAAAGCTTCGTCTGCGGCTAATGCCCACGATAACATAGATGTGAATGTTGATTTTCCTACACCACCCTTACCGGATAACACAAGAATCTTGTGATCAATCATACTCAACTTTTGATTTATAAGTGGTAAATCAGGATCTGGTCCCTTAGGTAGTTGTGATGAGCAGATATCCTGATTAGCACATCCATTGCATGCATCCTCTTTACCAGCCTTTTCCGACTCAGGTCCAGGACAATGTTCTGGTTCTTCAAATGTTCCAAGATCTTTGACAGGTGCCATTGCTTAGAAATATAAAAGTGCGCCTGGGATGAGTATGTCATAATTGCGACATTTGACATGTTTACTTGATACGACATATTTATCTACAATGTATACATCACACAAGAACATTATCCCTATTTCAAAATACTTTCAAAGAACTCAGTTCAATGGGGCTGATAAGAGAAATTTCGTAAAGAGACTTTAAATGATAGGAGGGACTGAAGCAGTGCTTTATTTGTGGCATTGACGCCGACATAAGCATTGACCCTAGTGCTAGCGCCTAGTGCTAGCGCTAAAGGGTAAGATAAAGTAGCTAAGATTTATGATTACAATAAGAAAATGTTCGATGAACCACTGGATAAAGATAAAAGCAGAAGACAACTGATGAGCCAATGACAATGTTTTTCTTAATAACAAATTGGTCATGTTATGACAACAAGTCATATCCTAAGATTATTTGGGCAAGGGTTTTTGATACCCCAACTAACAGTAAGCCGTAAGCTTAGGATACGGATTGCCGTCATTCGGGCTAATAATGCACAGATGATCGGTATGAATTGTTGTTCCAATAGAGAGGCAACGATCGATCACGGGGAAATGACTAAAATGTTTAAGAACTTCACTTCTTGAGCTTCACTGCTCTATTTGTATTGCATATAACAATATTCTTTAGGGGCTCACTCACTATTGAAATGGAAGAGGGAGGTTTTGTTACGGTTCAGGCACAGTTGGGAAAGATTTCATGAGAGTATTGATAAGCGAGTAGACTAACACGGATGCTTAACAATGATGAATCAACTGAAAGTCCCAAGATAATATTCCATAGAAGACCTGAATACTTTTAATAAGTGCAGTGTGTCTGAAAACATATATTATAAGTGTTCAAGTCACATATACTCCTATGAGTCTCATCTGTTCCCAATTTAGTAATATCTCACACGATAATCGTTAGTCATCATCATAATCATCATCTCCCACTTCCACATTGAACAAGCTATATAATTCATGCTTGCCGGATCTTATCAACAAACTGCCATTTCCTTGCACTAAATCTTCAGTATCCATACCACTAATCTTATACTTTTCAAGATATCTTTCTAGTATACGAATATTTGAAGGGTTGTCTTTATCAAACGTACAGGTATAAAAAATGTAAAACTTCTGGTCTCCCATATAAGTGAATACCTGGTTTATATAAGCATCATTTATAAGAGAAGGATCCTGATAAAGTAAATCTAGGGATATTTCACTAAAAAAGTCATAAGTATTATTTGATCTTGGCCTTGCATTTATGTCTTGGTCTTGTTCTTGTAAGGAGATTCCGTCATTAGAATCATTAACAATTGAATAAGTATCTGTGACTTCTGGATCAAATCCTAGTAGGATGGGCATTCTAAGTGTTTTGGTGAAAGTATGCTAAGCCAAGTGCGGGTCACCCGTACCCCACAAAATCTTCCACAGTGTCTCAACATACCTTAGGCATGAAACAAATCGTATGTGATAGAGTCACTAGTCATCGGCCATTTATAAAAGATTCTATATTACTACTTAAAATTAAACCAAAGTAGCTTCAAAGTATTTTCTATCGTTGTCACTCAAAGGTAAGCTTAAGATCCTAGCTTCAGTTTCTGGCAACTTTTTGGCCAAGTCCCCTACATCTCTAGTTATGATACTTAAGGCAGCTTTGGAATCTAACAGTTTACTCAACCTTAATTGTGGCAAATTATCCAACAAGAACTTGATATCTTTAGCCACCCCACTTACATCACTGAAAGGGTTCTCTATGAAGGGTAACAATTTGAAATAGGTTTTGAAAATACCAGCACCTTGAGACCATATTGGGATGATATCACCATTATTAGGAAATTGGTTTATTAAAGTTATTAATTGATGAATCTTCAGTGAACTCTTGGATATTATAGTTTGTGGCCCTAATTTCCTAACAATAACATCATGAGCCTGATTCCAAGATTTAGCGATTATAAAAGCATCACAAGCTTCCCAGTAATTATGATTACTGTCCATATCAGTACCAACTGATTCATAAATCAAGTTTACTGGAATTTTAAGAATATTAGTAAGAAACTGTTCTTCTTTGTTTAGGTTATCTGACTTGATATTTCTTTGAATTACTTTTTCAATCACAGTTTCAGTGGTCTTATCATCAAGTAGATAAGAATAAATGAATACAGATTGTTTCCAAAGACCTAACTTTTCTAAGTACTTACCGAATTTCAAGCTGAGATCATCACCATCCTCAGTGGATAGCAACCATTGGAATCCAATTGATAACTTATAATCTGTTGGCTTACCACTGACCTTTTGATAAAAGTACTTGAGAATATTCAAACTGATATCATCATCAGTAAAATTCAATATATCACAAATGATATCATCTAAATTGACTTTTGTATCACTGTAGTAGAGTTTACATAATAATTGGATGGACCAGGGTAAACTTTCATCAATATGGTCATAAACAATCAATTTGTAGATGTTCTTAAGACTTGAATTGACATTGGACTGTTCATATTCTTCAAGCTGATTCTTTGCAACACCCTTATATCCACTGTATCCAGAATCAATAGAAGTTAATACAACTGATAAATGCTCATTTTTAGTGTCAGATGCTAGTTGCACCGCATCCTTCACCTTACCTGAGTAAAGAAGGAGTAGTATCTTTTCAAAACTGTCTGGAGCTGATGCTAAAAGGGACTCAAGGTTGTCGTTTGTGTAATCCTGCAACCATGTGACTAATGACTTTTTTCTGTTCATGTTAATGATATAACTCTTTACATCTTCATCAGGATATGTATCTGAATCGGTATTATCAATCTCGATGTCATGATCGACTTCTATATCATCGAATAAAATGGTACATAAATTTAAAAGTTCATTGATTTCTTTTGGCAATTTGTCATCGACCAAATCTTGATATAACACAGTTTCCTTTTGCACTTTGAAGAAGTTATTGACTCTTTTGTCAAAATGGGCCCTATCCAATAATCTTCCCACTATAATGTCATAAACTATTTTATCTTCTTGCTTAACGTTTTCATCAATATCATCCTTACTCAGTGGTGTTGTCACTTCTTTACTATCAGTGCTAGCACTCTCATTAAACTCGTGGAATAAAACTTTATCTACCAGTTCAATAGTCAAGTTCTTTACCTTAGTATATCCAGTTAGTGAAGAGTTCAAATCATTCGATAATTTCAATTGAACTAACCAGTCATCAGACACTGCTAAATTTGGTCTTGGCTGAATCCTATCAAAAGTATCCGGTTCGACCTCTGGCTCATAAACTTTCTCCTTAACCAAGTCATTCAAATCATAGTTTTTTGGTAACACATTTATAAGTTGTTTCAAATACTCATAATTTTCTCCATGTTCAGTCTCCATGTCATCATCATTATTTGGTAAGATTTCGGGGTTCTGTTGGAAACTATCAACACTATCGGTTTGAGCACTAATCTCTCTATCTAAATACCTTTTTTTTATATCTAAAATTGAATCATCCACTCCGAAGTTTCCTGGTAATCCGGTTTCATTATTTAACTTCTGGCGTTTTAATTCTCTGATGTATTCGTCATCATCATCGTCAACTAATCCCCATATACTAAAGTGTTCAACTTTGAAGACCCATACAAAAGTTATAGGGTCATATGTAATAAATTCCATACCTGATTTCATCTTCAATATTTTAATGAAGGTTGAAATATCATCAGCTTTGTTTGGCTCAATGTGTTCCAAAGTTATAGTTGCTGGTACATTTAAACCATGCCCTCTTTGCGGTTTGTGTTTATCATCTTTATAAACCTTCACATACTTAAGACCGATTTCAACAATCTGTTCAAAGATTTCATTATATAAACTGTTTCCATTATTATTTGCTTGAGTTTGAATATCAGTAAGATCGACTGTATAATTGAAAGCTATTTGTCCATATCCTTTACGGCCAATTATAAAGAATTCTATATTACTGAAGTCTTTAATTTGATCAAGGTTAGGTGATGTCCAGTACCCTTGGTCATTAGGGGTTACTGGTTCATTTATAGGTTCAATGGTCTTACCATCAAGGATTTCTTCATCATCTTCATCATTTAACAATTTATCAGACAGTATTAAATCTGGCATAACTCTCCATTGTTTCAGTTTCAAGACTTTATCAGCATTGATTAAATGAAACTTTTGAGGCTTTGACTTGATCACCAATTTTTTAATTTCTGTAGACGATCTTGTTTCGAATTTGGTGATTGGTTTATGAACTTTCTTGTCTTTAGTTAATGATTTTTTACTTGGGAAATCATTGGTGGTGAATATACCTTGAGGAGCACTAAAGATATTGAACCTTTGAGTAAGTCTTGAAAGTAATGATGGTTTACTAGGCTGATTTTTGGTTATGGAAGGAAGTATATGTGGTATAGGTTGACGTTTGGGTTCTTCTTTTGATTCATTAGATCCATTGAATATATTGGTGTTGACATTAAGTGTTGACGTATTTGTTTGGGTAGGGTTAACACCTGATAATCCAGGATTGGATCCAAACAAACTTTGATTTGAATTCATTGATCCACCTTGATTGTTCAAGGTATTGTTTGATTTGAATGAGTTACCAAACATGCGACGAGAAGATGTTGCACCGCGATGTTTAGGTGCGTGAAGTTATGAATTATGAGTATGACACGACTGACTATATATGGAATAGATTATGGAGAAGTTTCGAGGGAATACGTGATGACCCTTCTACAGGAATCCTAGGGATTTCTCGTAGCTTAAATCAGTATAGAGTTTTTCATTTCACGGTTTATAGATAGTGATAATATTACCTTATCCAATTAATGTCTATAAATTAACCTTAACCTATGGGAATTAAACCTTACCCATTTTAAACCCAAAATATAACCATCTGGCTATGATAGACCCAATAGTTCCTACCAAAGCACTAATAGCAACAAATATAACCATATTTTCATAATGCTTAGCACTGCCATCACCAGCAATTGCACCACCAATGGGTATACCAATCAAATCTCCAAAACTAAATACAAAGAAAGCTGTACCTGTTCTTTTAGCAAAATCTTTGGTTTGACTAATTTGTCCTACACAAGCAGGTGCCAAAGATAAAATTGATCCTGACGTGAATCCAAAAACTCCAGCATAGATGAAAAGTCCTACTAAGCTATGACTTACTTTGGTATTTAGCCATAAGACACATATTGCTATAGTTGATGAAAAGCATATCAAACAAAGTGTATTAAACCGACCATAATGATCAGCAAAGATCCCTGGTATCACTCTTCCTAAAATTGAAACCGAATTTATTGTCAAGATCAAATAGTAGGATTTTGATGAACTGAATCCATGTGCTACCGAATATGCTGGCAAATATGTCATGGTGATTAAAAATGCAAATCCTTCACCCACTAATGATACAACAAGACAAGTATACACTTTATCTTTGAATACTTTTATATCAATAGATTTGATGACTTCTATGAAGATAGGATCTTTTGAAACTGATTTTTCGATGAACACTTCTCTCCTATCTTTAACAAGAAGTAGAGACATTATAGCTAAAACTGTTATAATCAACACCCCTACTCTTATGGTCCAACCAAATCCGATTTTAGGGAATAAACCATTATACATCAAAGGAAAACAAAGACCCCCTATAGCACCACCAATATATGATAATCCAATTGCCATCCCTCTTTTCTTCAAGTACCAATGTGATAGTACTCCAATATTAACCCCAAATACAAGACTAGCTCCAACTCCTGCTAATACTCCATAACTTAAAACAAACTGATAAGTTTTATGACACCATGATGAGCAAAGAAATCCTGCTGCCTGTAATATGATACCAGTAATTAAAGGAATTTTATAGCCAACTCTATCGAAAAATGGTCCAACTATTAACAATGAAGCAAATTGACAAAATGAGTTCACTGAAAAGATCCATGCAATTTCAGATGCAGCTGTACCTTTTAAAATATCATTAAGAAGATACTCTTGTAATACACCAGCTGAGTTTACAAATGATAGACTACTTATCATTCCAAAGAATGATCCAAGTAAAACTATGTTAGCTTCAAGTCCACCTTCAGGAAATAAGTCAGCATTATCAAGAAGAGGAATTTCTGACGATGATACCTTTTCATTTTGATGTGACTGTTGATCTTTACTTATGGGTGTCACCTCATGTTGTTGCTGTTGCTGATGTTGTGATTCATTGACTACTTCGAAAGCCTCTGGATCTCTCTCCATGCTATGAAAAATTCGGAGATTGCATCGCATGCGGCATCGTACCGGCTTTTATACGTTGCATTGATCGGAGAAGTCGATACGACACTCGGAAACTTTAAAAGGGTCAATTAGAGTTCGATTTTGGAATTAACTGCCCAAAGAAGATAGAAAGTTTGACCAACTCTGCTTATCTAACATGTGGAAAACTAGAAACATTTTTGGAGGTTGCACACACGTTTATTCGATTGCATTGACTTGCGGCTGTTACATGCGGAATCAGTACTCAGCTTAATACGCAGCTCTATACGCAGCTCTATACGCCTTTATAAGAGTTATATGGTCTGCACAAGATAATTTGAGACTATGGATTATGAAGCTCTTTAAACATCGCATGGCTTAGAATTATGCATGGCATGATACATAAATCGAGTATATTGGATTTTGCCAAGAAACTACCGTACCATCCTACGGTATATTCATCACCAAGCCAGTAAATCTTAAAGTAAATTGATAGAGATAAACCACAAAGATGTTTAAGTCTTCTGACAATAGAAACTACTGGGATTTGCCTGACAAAACACGTAAAAAAAAATTAAAATATTTACGGCCCCATGCGCTACAACCACAAAAACACATAATGATGAATTAAGTCATTCCAACTGACACAACTACTATTAACCTACCTTATCCCGACGTACCCATTTACAATAAACTAAACACTGACCCTTACCTGCAAATAAGCCTCGAAACAAATCTTTGCCTCCAAAACCTATTCTTTCCTTACGCCTAGAATTAAGGGGACAAGATAGTGCGAGGGTCACTGAACAGAAAATCGAACATGGGAATCAATAATCCAATACCTAGAAGTTTAAAAAGTGAAAGTAGAAAAGCTGCTAAAGTCCTTGCATCATTTATTAAACCAAATCAATTAGCAGGACCTGATCAGATTATACCACCTGAGGTCTTGAAGAATGCTAAGGGTTTAGCAGTTATCACTGTTTTAAAAGCTGGATTTTTATTCAGTGGTAGGGCCGGTAGTGGAGTAATTGTTGCCAGATTACCTGATGGTAGTTGGTCGCCACCTTCAGCAATTGTAACTGCAGGTGCAGGTGTTGGGGGACAAATTGGTGCAGAATTGACTGATTTTGTCTTCATTTTGAATACTAAAGCTGCCGTTGATTCATTTGCCCAAATGGGGTCGGTTACCTTGGGTGCTAATGTTTCCATTGCAGCTGGTCCATTAGGTAGAAATGCCGAAGGTGCTGGTACAGCATCATTAAAGAGTGCCTCAGCAATTTTTGCCTATTCAAAAACTAAAGGATTATTTGCAGGTGTTTCATTAGAAGGATCAGCTATTGTTGAAAGAAGAGAAGCTAATAGAAAATTTTATGGTGAAAATTGTAAAGCCCGTTTTATTTTAGCAGGTAGAGTTGAAGCTCCACCAGCTTGTGATTCATTAATGAGAGTTTTAGAAAGCAGAGTCTTTAGTAATAGAGTACCATATGATGATGATGATTTTTATAATGATGATTATTATGATGATATTCCTGATGATTTTTCAGATTCAACAAGTGGTACAGGAACTCCAAGAAGAAGTAATCGTAGTAGAAGATATAGTGATGATTATAGTGATGGATCAGATGATGATTATTATCCACGTAGAAGTCATAATAATAGAGAAAGGACAAATTCAAGAACAAATGGGATCAGAACTAATGCAAGAGGTTCAAGTTGGGAAGATGATATCTATGACAATGGTGGTAATAGAAGACAAAGTGAAGTAGATAATGTAGGCTCAAAGTTAAGACAAACCAGTTTGAATGGGCCATCAAGACCAAATTCTACTAAACCAAATTTTGGTAATAATCCTAAAACCAATTCAAATCAAGCAATTGCTTTATATTCTTTCAAAGGAGAACAGCCTGGTGATTTAGCTTTCAAAAAAGGAGATGTGATTGATATTTTAAAGAAAACTGAAACCACTGATGATTGGTGGACTGGAAGAAATAATGGATTAACTGGAATTTTTCCTGCTAATTATGTTGAATTAATTTAATTAGACAGTGCAAATATAAAAATGATATAGTGAAAAGTTTCTCTTTTGTTTGGTATGAGTTACCAGAGAAGTACCAAAAACATATATAACCCTATACCCTACCTAAATATCCGACATAATGGAACCAACATTTACTATCTATCGAAGACTTCATTAATGAAATGCTTCACTACAATCTTACCCTCATTGAAACTTTCTTGGTCTTGTCTAACAATAGCAGCTCTATGAGTTTGTTTAGTATTTCTAAGCAAAATAGGGAATTTGTTCCATCCTAACCCATTCAAATTGTTTATAATTAACTTTTGATAGACATTCAAATCCAATTGAAAATCGTGTTCTTGACCTTTCAAATTCACCAAACTCAAAGAGTCAGTGGATGATAAAGATTTAGTTGTAACATGATGATAACTCTTGTAACTATCACTGTTCATAGCATCAAATACTGACTCAACGAAGAGATCGGTCTTATCTTTAACAGTATCACCTAAATCATTTTCAAAGTTATGTAACACTGTAGCATGGTCACCTTCAGGTAAAATTTCATGTAGATGTTGAATATTATTTGATTTGAAGAAATCACCAACTCTTTTCTGATTCTTGATTCTTTCTAAAATCGAATTACCTAACATCCAAATCGACCAAATTGGGGTAAGAAATATGAATTGTCCTATAACCTTAATCCAGTTAAGTTTACGTTTACCTCTTTCGAAAGTTGAAGTTTCAGCTAATTCAAAATGGACAGGTTTATCAATGTTGATAACATTAGGATATCCAGGAATACATTCTAAAGAATAAGCACTAGCATTCTCATTCACCATTGAATTGAATGGATCTTGTAATGATAAGGAGGCTGTGAAGTATGGAGTCCTCTTATCATTGATGATGTTAGCATAAAGATTACGAACCTTAAATTCCTTTAAACCTTTATAAAAAACTGATCTTGAATCTGTCATCCATACTAATAAGGGTAATTGATCTTTAGAACCATCACATAAGAACAATTGCTTTCCAGTATGAGCTAAGATATATGGTACAAAAAAGTTATAAATCCTTGTACCCCAACTGCCACCAGGATTGATTGATCCAACATGTGGTGTACAGAATGTGGTATAACTTACAGGTTCAATATTCTCAAAAAACCCATTGGAATATAAATAACCAATTGCATATCTACTAATTAACCCTCCTAATGAATAACCAATTATCAGGATTTTCACAACTTTATCCTTTTCATGAGTTAAACTTTCAGATTCTTTCATTATTTCATCACAAATTCGTTTCCCATTAACATCAATCCCATCGTATGTTAAAAACCCTGAATGAGATCCCGTCAGGTAACATACAATCTTCTCATCAGATTCGATTTCAATTGCTTCAATTTGAGATCTAAGGTATTGCATATGCAGGGGGACTCCCCAAAGTCTACTGTTAGTATTTTTAGCTTTGATTGGATGATATCATCATTCAGATTAGTAATTTAACATACCCATGAACAAGGACTACAAGGTGATAATTAACCATAATTCGCACACGCTTATGATTTTGCAGCTATATGTTGGGTAAAATTCACGTGAACTCTTTTCGACGCTATGTTGTTAAAGATAGATTAAATTATACGGCCCTATTGTATTGGGGGGTATTTATGGTTCAAACACCTCTCGTAAGCAAGTCTATTTGGTAATTTTACGACAATCTCTGTAACCGGTTGCAACCGTACTGATCCTTAAACCCCACAGTGAGTAAATAGGAGCTGCTCTACGCTCAACTTTGCTTGCATTTCAATACCGTCAATCTTAAGTGTACGAAGAGTAGGTAAGGTCACCTGATTCAGAATTAGCTTATACTCTTCTAGGAAGGTTAGTTTCGGTGCTAGGTGGATTTCACAATTTATACATAATTCATTATTCCTCTTTCATAGTTCATCACCAGATACCCACAGTCGTGTACTCCTCAATACTTTATCTTATATTATACACTATTTACAAGATATATATTTACACCCCGACAGACCTAAATCAAAAACTTTGATAACAAAATAGAAGTGGCAGCGTTGACATTCAAAGAGTCAATCAAACTATCACCATCAATTCTATTCTGATCGATTTTAACCATATAATCAGACAAATTCTTTAAATTCGTACGTACACCTTCACCTTCACTACCTAATATAAGCATAACAGGATTTTCGTTTGCTAAAGAGTAAAGCAGATTCAATTCCATGTTCTTAGTTCCAGGATTCAAATCAGTAGCCACAATGGTCCAAGGGGATTTCGAAACTTCTCTCATGAACTTCAATCCATTATCTACTTGATAGATATCCATTATGTCTAATGCACCTGTACTGGCCTTAGCAGCCACTGCCCCCAACTTGGCGGAATTATAAGATGGGGTTACCACGAAATCAACTCCCAAATAATAAGCAGATCTGATTATTGCTCCAATATTTTGAGGATCAGTTATTTCATCCAAATAGATTGCAAACGGATGCTTACCATTTGGTCTAGCAATTGACTTGGTGATTGTAGTCAGAGACGAATAGAATTCATTCCAGACTTTAATGTCGTATGTATCCTCATTAATATCACCAAGGGTCTGAATAGTGGGGAATTCTAAGGTTCTGGTTTCAAGTACAATTCCATTATGGACTCCATTGTTAGTTAAGATATTCAAATCATTTTTATTACGTTCTTCGATTTTTATCCCATACTTCTTACACATGGCTATGGTATTACTATGCAGGGTCATGTTCTGTACTACAAGACGATGAAATGATGATCTTTTATTAGCCTTTAAGGCAGCTTGGACTGGATGAGTTCCGTAAATATACTCACAAAGGGTAGTTTTATTCAAAGGTTGTCTTAATTCTCTACCATTTGGATCAGATCTATCACGTCCAAAATCCTTGTTGTCTCTTGAATCATTATACCTCTGTTTGAGTTGCTTGTATCTATTCTGTCTTTGTACTTTTTCAGTTAAGCTTTTTCTTCTTTCTTCACCCATAAAGTTATACTTTCTTCTGAAAAATTCATCTTTATCAATTCCTTGCTTTTCCCATTCTTTTTTCTTGGGTTGTACTTTAGGTAAGAACCTATCAATAGTCTTAGACTTCGATTTTGTGGACTTTGTTAAAGTTCTTATAGTACTTAACATCGATGAGATGAGGGTGCGGATTTGGTAGAAAGAGTACTATGAATCATAGAACGGATGGAATCGAATAAATATTTTATTATATACAACTAGATCAGTACACCCACCATTAGAAAAGAACCCCTTTGGTACTTGGTACTTCATTTGTCCCATTACTTGAAATAGCTTCTTTGATAGCAACTGCTAATGCTTTAAACGCACTTTCAGCACGATGATGATCATTGAAACCTCTTAAACAATCAACATGTAAGGTTATGGCAGCACCTTGGGCAAAACTTTCTAAAACATGAGGAATCATTTCACATGACAAATCACCAATCTTTTCACGTTTTAAACCTAATTCAATAACTGCATACGGTCTATTAGATAAGTCAACAACAGCTCTACTTAATGCTTCATCTAATGGAGCAAACCCACTACCAAATCTTTTGACACCTCTAACTTGACCCAAAGCTTGATGGAATGCCATTCCAAGACTTATAGCCACATCTTCAGCGGTATGATGATCGTCAATATGTAAATCACCAATACATTCAATAATCAATGACCAACCGGAATGTTTGGCTAACGCATGCAACATATGGTCTAAAAATCCAATACCAGTTTGGACATTGATAACTTGTGATGATGTTGATTGAGTGGCATGTTCAGTCTTCTTATCAAATAATGATGTCTCTAAACTAACTGGCCCACCATCTAAGGATATAGCGATTTGCACTTTAGTTTCATTTGTTATTCTTTTAACAGTGGCTGTTCTTTTATTACTTTCACCGTTCATATTACTCCTTGGATTATTGAGGTTTATAGGTTTCTATAGTCGACTCCTATTGAATGGCTGTATCTGTGAATGGTCTAGAATTATGACCAGTTCGCACACCGCGATATTTTCCATACAGCGCTACCTGTGTTTAGAATTTGCATTGGTACTGATCTGTTATATACTTATTAACACCAGACCAACCCACCATTAATAGTATCAATATGAATGTCTCAGCATACAAAAGGACTGAGGTTATTGGTAGAGGTAAATTTGGTATAGTGTATAAAGGATATCACAAACACACTAAGCAAATCGTAGCTATCAAGGTACTTAATCTTGATACTCAAGAAGATGAAGTTGCTGATGTTCAACAAGAAATTCAATTCTTAACTGAATTAAAGAACGTTCCAAACGTCACCCATTATTATGGATCCATTTTGAACGACACAAAGCTATGGATCATCATGGATTATTGTGCAGGTGGTTCAGTTAGAACATTGTTAAAGGCTGGTGTTTTTGAAGAGAAATACATCTCAGTGATCTTTAGAGAATTATTGATCGGGTTATCAGCTGTCCATAAATTAGGAGTCATACATAGAGATTTAAAAGCTGCTAATGTCTTAATATCAAAAGAAGGTAATGTTCAATTATGTGACTTTGGAGTTGCTGCTAAAATTACTGCCAATGCCATCAAAAGAACCACAATGGCTGGTACTCCATATTGGATGGCTCCTGAGGTAATACGAGAAGGTGATACCTATAATAGTAAAGCCGACATTTGGTCATTAGGTATAACCCTTTATGAAATCGCAACTGGTAATCCTCCTTATAGTGACAAAGATGCCATGTGGGCCATGCAGATGATCTCCAAACTGACTCCTCCAAGATTGGAAGGGAGAGACTACTCGCCCACTTTGAAAGAAGCTATAGCTTTATGTTTAGATGAATTACCTGAAGAAAGACCTACAGCCGATGACTTGTTGAAATGTAAATTGGTTAAGCTTTATAGGAACCATCCCACTACAATTTTAAAGGAAGTTATCACCAAGTATTTATTATGGAGAGATCATCATTCACAAAGAAGAGATTCAGTAGCATTTGTTAGTTTAGAGACTGATATAAATGATGGACAAGATAAAGATATTGAATTAATAGATGAAAATCACATTCAAGTTAAATGGGATTTCGATTCTTTAAGTTCAAGAGAATACATCATTGAAAACGATATTAATGTTGATGATAAGATTGATTCTACCTACGATTTGAATGATTATGATTATCACACTCAACCTACATTAAAAGGCGGTGATAGTTTCAATCGTACCAAAACTATCAGTAACACCATAACACCATCAGACTCTGATCACATCCCAAAATCTTTACAGAGTTTATTCGAAGAATCACCGGAAATTGCTACTCAAGCATCGTCTATAGCTTCCAACAATTTCGGCTTGCCTCCACCAAGTTTAAACGTTAATGATAGAATGGAATCTCCTACTATAGAAATTCCTGATTTTGATAAGTTACCATCAACAATCAATTCATATGCCATAAATTCAAATACTCAACAACTGCAACTACAATCACAACAAACGTCCCAGGCATCACAGCAGTCATCTCAACAACCTCAACAATCATTACCCAAACCACCAACATTATATCATTCACAATCAGCATCAGGAAATTTAGAGACAAGATTTTCAACTAATCCTACTTCTTCTAACAGGCCAAGAAAGAAAACCATCTCCAATTCTTATAGCATAACTCCTCACACTCCACCATATTCAAATACCGCCAATACTTCACCATCACCAAAGCCTCCATCGTCGGTACCTTTCGTATCTAATGGTACAAATTCCCCATCAAAATCAATGAAAGCATTACAATCAACCACAAATCCATTACTCCAGCCTATAAATTTCAAATCTGACAATTCATTACCAACTAAGTCAAAACTTGAATCAACAGCTACAACTAACAAAGCCCTTAAGGGAGATCCTCCTACCATTAAGGGTGTCAAGTCCAAACCTGGGCTTCATATACAAATGCCAACACCGAACAATTCTAGTTCACTTTCAGCATTAACCAACAATTATGATGAAATCAATCAATTTGGAGTTAAACCTTCAATGGGATTATCAATGACGCCTGTAACAGAAAAGGATTCATTCATTGATAACCCTAACGATGAAAAAACACCGACTCCTCAACTCAGAGAAAGAGCAGGGTCTCTCTCATCACAAAGATTACCCAGAAAGATGACAGTAACCGGTGGTGCTACTGTCAATCAAGGACAATCACAAACCCAACCTCAACCACAAACACAAACATCGACGCAAATACAACCACAACCATCACAAATACAAACCCAATCTAATTCCCGACAATTGGGATTAACATCACCGTTGAATGTTAAGATAAGGTTTCCAATTATACCTGATATAAATAGTGAATTCTTCAACGATTCCACACCAAAACAGAAGTTAGTTACTGAGCTTGATTCATTGATAAAACTGTTTAATATCGGACTAGAAGCTTTAGAAGAGAAACTATAGACGAGACGTTGTCGAATATTAGTATATAGGAATATATGGGGTGTCACGATTGAGTTCGAATGGCATAACTACGTTTTATAGAAGGTTTCCTCATCTGCTCTATGAGACTCAATCTCTCATTAACTCTCACTAACTCTGACCCTAGCACCGCGACAAAACTAAACCTCAACAAGACTACTGAAAACTACAGAATGCCACCTCGTATAAGAAGACGTATTACCAGTGCTAGACGAGAAGAGATCGAAAAAGAACAAGAGGCGATATCTAAAAACATTGTTCGTCCATTTGAAATAGTTTCTGGTCTTCCGGTTTCGTATAATGCACCAGGAAATTATGAAGAGGTTTTGAAGAATCCTCTTACTGTCAAAGATTCAGGGATATTATATAGATCCTTAATGAAATCACGTCAGAGTTATTTATATCAGGCACCTATGTTTCAATTGTACTGGGTCAAGCAGAGTCTTTATTCGAGGAAACTTCAAAATGATCAAAATGCTAATATTGATAGAGTTCCAGTGCTAGGGACTGAAATCAATGCTAGGGATGTTATGGTGAAGTTATGTGACTCGGGATTAACTATAGGTCCTCATACATTTGAGGTCAGGATATTTATTGTGAAAGACGATAGAGATAAGGAGGGAGAACCTGCAACTGTGGATCCTAATAGTTCATTGACTGAGAATGTAAGTGAAGTGAATAATACTGCATCAGACAGTCTTAAAAATGAAGATGGCAGTGGTACAGAAGAAAATAAACCAGACACAGATTCTGTGGAGAAGGATATAACAAACAAAGTCATAGACGAAGTGAAACAAACGGAAGTCATTGGAGATACTGGCTCAGAGGGAACTCAAAATAACGAAGTCAATACCACAGAAGCATCTGCTGAGCCATCAACTGAGCCACCAACTGAAGCAGCTGTTCAACAAAAGAAGGTACAATTGAAAGCAGATCCTGATTCAGAGATTAATACAGAAACTACAGAGAATGCACTCCCTGAGACAGGACTGATAAGTAATGAAAATACACCAGTACCTACAGAGAAAGAGCTGAATCCTGAACCTCCATTAAATATTTCAGATGCACCACCAGCTAGTCAAACTGGAACCCCAGTACCAAATACACCAACTGAAAATACACCAGTTGAAAATACCCCAGATGACTCTTTACCACTTTCATCTCCAGTCAAACAAGAATCACAGAGTTTCAGTAAACAACCAAGTACCGGACCTCAAGAAAAGAAGAAGAAATACGATCCGGCTGATCTTGATTCACCTGTCAACCAGTTAATGCTTTCAAACTTAAGGTCATTGGCAAGAGTAGATAATGACCTTGCAAGACTTATGGAAGATGTTTCTGCAGGTAGAGAAAGTCCTGATCAACTCCTGGTTTTCCAAGGGTATGTAGCTAGAGCTAGAGAAATGGGACCCCCACCACATCCATTTTTGGTACCGAATTTCAAGCTCGATCCATTCCAACCATTAAAAGTTAAAAGATTGATGAGAGAATTACGTCAATTCAAAGATCGTAGATTATTTGGTACTTATGTCAAAGAACAAAGGTTAACAGCATTTCAAGAAAAGTATCTTACTGATTCGATTTTACTATTCGAATTTGTTGATAATGCCAATGTAAGGTACAGGATCCCCAGAAAAGCCATTACTGAAGTGTTAGCATCCCAAACTTCAGGTGACGATAGAGATATTTTAATAAGTTTCCTTTGGATTCATAACCAACATGATCTTGATAAATATGAAGTCGATAAAGCAGAATATGAAAGGTTATTGGAGGAAAGAGAACAAAAAGCATTAGAAGAAGAAAAACGTAAAAAAGCTGAACAAGAACGCCAAAAACTTATAGAGGAAGGTAAACTACCACCAGATCCAGTGGTAGAAGAGAAAAGACTTCGTAGGAAGCCAAATGCCAAAAAAGTTAAAAAAGAAGAGAAACTCAAACCTTTGATTGAACCAGTAGAACCAGAATTGAAATTCACACCTGTGTCATTTGTGCTCCATGATATTCCAACAAAGTTTGTACCTATCATCACCAAGAGTGTCGAAGACCCTGAGAAAGTACGGGACTATATGAGCAACGTTATCAATAAAGGAATCAGATCTTCAAACTTTTACCTTTGGTATCAAGTAGATGGGAAATTAGATGAGTCAGTGGCTGAGAGTGTAAGAAGTGAACTAGTTGATGAAGAAAAGAGAACAACAGGGTTAAATTATGGTGCTAATGTTAGTATTAAGAAGAGAAAGATCATGAATATAGGACAACTTGGTTAGGAGTAGAATACTTTAATGAACAACACAAAAGAGAACTCTAATATCTACATTATATACAAGAACTAATCCAAACTTTTCTAATCTCTAATCCTCCAATACACTTAATAAAGCAGAAAATTGTTTCAAGTCTTTAGCCATTCTTTCACTAGCACCTTTGACATTACCGTTAGAAGAATAAACATCTTCATTGTTCATCCAATTACCGGTTTGAACTCCATTAACTTCCAATTTGACTTTAGCTTCATTGGTAATTTCAGCATTGGAAACTTGGAATGGTACCACAAATTGACGTTGATGTTTACCAGGGTAATTCTTGGTATAATTTCTCTGTAAAGTAGAATTGTCAGTTGTGTTAGCAATGAACCCACCAACTGCGGCATCTCTCACATCAACAAATCTACCAGGAACAATAGAACCGTATTTTAATCCATTTGGTGTGTTTGTAACTCTACCTTTCAATAAATATGAAAATCCACCGGTACCTTGAATTTTCTTAGAATCTCCCATGAACTTGGATCTTGGTTTGTAAACTTTAGGGTGTTGGTTTAAGAATTCGTTGACCAAACGAGTCTCATTAGTATTTAAATTGGAAATTAATCTTTCTGGATGATTTTTGACCATAAACTCGTTGAATTGATTATACAACTTAGGGTTCTTATTAAGAATCTTCTTTATTTTTGGTGTGGATGATGTTGGTTTGACATTCAATCCTTGACAAATTGACTCGTCATTATTAGTCTTACTATTAGCTTTGCTATACTTATTAGGGAAAAGTGGGTTTTCTTTGGTTTCTGACTTGATAGGAACTTCCATTTCTTGAAATTTCATTCTAGTATAAAGACTACCTGAATATTTTTCAACATCAGGCATATTATGCTTATTATCTATATCATTGAAGACAATGTGACTGAATCCTACTTGTTTAGGTAAGGTGGTTTTTATCCCGTAATTTGAACGAATGGCACTTGCTTTTGGTGTGTATATTATTTGATGGGTTGGAGAACTTTGCGATCCTCTTAAACGTTTGCTCAAAGGTTTTGCTACTTGGGCAAGCCTAGAGTCTTTGAATAGATGGTGGAGTTCAGACATGGTGAAAATTTTGCTCAGTGAGAAAAAACTGAGCTAGTACCACTGTGAGATAACTGTGAGATAAGTGAGCTAACATTGGCCAACTGAGGTACAGTTTGAGATAGCTATACCTAGGAGGTACGGTAGGCATGAGCTAATATGACCTATACCTATGAGCTATAACTGCTACAGCTTTCTCCGTTTTTTCAAATACAACCCATTCCTACTATCCTCTATTACTATACTACACACTATAAACTATCAAAGACTATAGCTAAAATACATCCTAAGCAGCATAGGAAAATGATATCCCAAATTTACTTATCTCAGGTTGGTTATTACTATTAACACTCAACCTAGTACCAGCACTAACTAAGAAATCCTTGCACCTTCCTTCCCACAATAATTTGATCACTTTATCACTCAAACTGGTCGATACTTTTATAACACTTGAGAATTCAGTCTCCTGTACTAAATCCGTAAATGCTTTCATGACTGGTCTTGAATTTATATGGGAATGATCATGTGGATGATGATGATGACGAACGTCTAAATTTGGTGTTAGAATCAATTGATGGGGTTCTTCTTGTACATTTGTATTGAAATCTTCAGGTTTATGTTTGTAATTATAAAGCTCCAACCCTAATGATAAATTACTGGAATATGAATAAAGATTGAAATCATACTTCGAACTGAACGTTGATGCCATTGATGTTTTGATTGTATAAGTGGATGATAATTGACCTAGGATTGGATTACAAGCTAATGTCATTGTTAAAGGTTTACCAGTATTCGTAGCTCTTGTACTGTATCTGAAGGCAGTTGATAACCCTGGACTCATCGTCATTGTTGCATACCATAATTCTGTGCCGATTGAAACTTTTGAATTATCTTTAGAACCCGATGGTTTACCAAAATTATATAAGTACCTGAACCCCATCAATCCTTCATTAGTTGAATAAACAAATTCTCTTGAAAATTTAGGTGTATTAGTTTGAAAGTATACTATGACAGTACCAGTCTTAGCGACATTGGGATTACTTATGGATTTAATAAGTAACTGAGTTTGTGCTGATAATTGTTTAATGATCATAGTTTCTAAGGCTGAACCTGGGAAATACATCCTACCATATAAAAGTGAATTCCTTGTTCCATATTCAGTGCCATTATTAGTGAAAGAACTGGGCCCAATCGCCTTAAATCCCGATATTGCTTCTTGAAGCGATATATCCTTAGTACCTAATGTATTCTTAAGCGGTAAAGAGCTATATAAGTAAGCTAAAGACCCATTAATAGCATTATAATTTGATAATGTAAAACTAGATGCTGAATAGTCAGTGGCCTTTGATGATATATCGAGTTTGCACCCATTAGGTATTGAGAAATCAAGAATCAGTTGTGAGTTTGACGTTATATTAGGAAATATATTATCTTCGGGCCAATTGGTCGCCTTATAAAAACATTTTTGGAGGTATTCCATGTATGTGTACATCGCGTTATTTTCGAATGCTCGAAAATGCTCAAAAGTAGTGAGAGTTTGGTTTTGTAATTTTGTGTATGGGAAATCAGTCAAATCCAATACGCACAACCAACGGCTTACCTTATATAACACCGCAGAATCTCTGAGTTTTTACCGTCTACACCGTTGAAAATATCTCACATAACATATATTGAACATAGACAGTTATATAGCTTGCTACATAACTACTTACTTTGAAACTTGACTTTCTCGATAAAGTATTTCTTGCTATCGAACAAATACTGAATCTCTCCTCCTAATCGTAAATCGGTAGTTTGATCACTGTCATTATTTAATTCATTAATTTCATTAACTTCACCTGCATAATCGATGTTTTCCATTTCATCATTTGATTCTTCACTATTTGCGTCCAAAACGAAGTATCCAAACAATTTTGGTATACCCTCTTCACTAAAGATTAAGCATCCGGTGCTTACTTGGGAGGAATCCTTATAGGACCAAGCTGCATCAGCAAACTCTTTCTCGAACGGAACGAATTCCCTATCAAGTGCATAATCGAGTATTGCTAACAGCAGGCGGGATCCATTATAAGAACAATTTAAAAATTTTCTGACTTCACCTTTTAATTCATATGAATTCCACATATTCCGTGGGTTTACATCAACTTCTTTAAGTATACCTTTTGGCATGTTTATGTTGTAAAACATATCAAACTTTTGCCCGACCACAGAAGCACCATCCTTGGCCAAATGTTTTCTTAAATCATCCAGCCGTTCCAGGAGAATGGCTTCCATTATTTTAAGTGATTCCCGGGGTGGTAATTTTAAATGCTGGAACACATTTAAAAATTCTTCGAGTCATTCGCTATCCAAACTTGAAGACTTTCCATTGTTTGCAAGATAACTGGCACATTCCTGCAGTAGATGTGCATCTACACCTATATTTAAATCTCCTCGTGATGCTTTAAGAAGAATGGCACGCATAACCATTGACGCAACAACTGCTTGAGTCGTGACTTTATCTTTCCAAGAAATTACCTTGTAGCAAAATTTTAACGGCCATTTTCCGGGATCTTCACCACATCTGTCTACACCCTCATATCTCAATAAAATAGTATAAAAATTATTTGAAATAAAACAATAAGGTGCTTTAATATTTGCAGCATGGCCAATGGCTTGCTGACATATGCGCCTCAAATTATCGGATGTAATTTGACCATCCTCGTTAATATCTTTTATACAACCACTTTTATCAAAAAACTGACTTAACCCAGCGTGCTTCATTTCCATCAGAATTATACCAGAATTTTTGACATCATCTGGTTGCAAAACGAACATAAAATCACAAATATCCAACTTTTCGTGTGTAGTCCTACCTTGTTCATCCTTGGAAGTGGTGGTGTTTCTTGATTGAGGTGCCCATTCGGAATTTGAGAATCCTAAAACCTTGAAAATTTCTGCAACAGGCTCAAGAACTCGTCTTTCAACTGTGGATGAGAGAGAATGTTCGTCCTTGCCTGCCCTTTTAAAAACAGAATTAAAAACTCTCAGAGCCATGGTCTTGAGAGGCTCCAAGCTTGTTTTAGCAAAAATACTGGAGGCGATTTTGTTGAAATCTTTAAGGTATCCTTTAATTTCATCATCACCCATAGGAAGTAAGTATAAATTCATCTCTTTGTAGTGTGTCAGATAACTCTTAGATCCATCGGGTATATCTTCTCTAAATATTATATCTTCCAGTGCAGTGGGGAACGACAAGTAAATTTTGTAAATGGTTCGTAAGTATTTTTCCAAAAATTTAGATTTATAACAGGCGATAATATTTCCAAAAAACTCATCTCTTCTGTCCCGATACTCGTTATCGTCTTCTGATAATCTGGCGAACGCTTCATTATTGATAAATAAATCTGGGAGTAAAGTGGCGTTTAAACAACTAACTTCTAATTCAGGAAGAGGTGGGGCAGCAAGTTCTTCCGCTTCTTTCCTCTTTTTTGTCTCTTGTTCAATTTCAGACTCCAAATCATCTCTAAGACGCTCTTTTTCCTCTCTTTCGGACTTCAATTTAGCTTCTGCTTCAGCTAATCGAACATCTTTTTCAGTTGATCGAACATCACTTTCAGTCATCCGACGTTTTAATTCATCTATTTGACGTTCTAATTCAGCTCTTTCAGGTCCTTCAAACTCCGAAGTAGCTCTTTTCTTTATAAAGTTCACTTGTGATTCAGTATCTTCATCCATTAAGTCGTTATATGTACCTGATGTGGAGTATTTCCGACTTCTATATGGTCTGTATCAAAAACGATCAATTGACGTGAGTTTCTAAGCAATAGATAATCAATTCTCGAATTAACTTTTAGCCGTATATAATTAAACACCTATACCCAGGAATATATGAATATAACTTATTTAATATAAGAAAAGGGATATCCTTGAACTTGATGTCGCGATTTTAGGCAAGGATATTATGTGTATCGTAATTTGTGGGTGCGGTTACCAAATATGGGGTCAGAGATATATATTCCCACGTTCATATATATTATCCTATATATAGTTAGCTCTGGTCTTTTGAGGTAATACTAATAAATCATTATCACTCATTTGTACTCCCAGCACATATAATCGATTATATCGTGTATCTACCAGATTAGTCTCGACTGATACCTATGTGATTGTCTAGGGGTATTGCACTTCTATCTAAATGTCTGGTTGGTTGTCTGGTATTGTTTGCTGGTATTATTCGCTAGTATTGTTTGCTGGTATTGTTTGCTGGTATTGTTTGCTGGTATTGTTCTTGAAACCTATGTAAGCGTCCTTAAATCATTTAAAGACTCTATCAAAGTATTAATCCCCGGGAAATCCTTCTTAAATAATTCAGCCTTTTCTTCTGTAGTCTTCCCCTCGTCACCTTCATCATTAAAATAGAAGATCAAAAACTCTATGATCTTGAAATTCAACGTTTGTTGGTCTATATCATTATCTTCGGGCTTTCCTAATTGAAATTGTTCTAGATTCAACTTCTTAATGATTATAGAACATCCATTACATCGTTCAAATACTCGGAAGTTCTCAAAGTTCTTCAATAGTATATGAAGCAATAATGATATAAAACTTATAGGTATCTCATAGGGGTACTTCTGATTATCCAATTCAATGAACTTGAGGACTTTCTTCATTTCAAAATCATTAGTGAAGATCGATCTGGAGCTTTCGTGAATTAATAAAACCCCTTGGAAAAGTTTAGTGAACTGTATGATCATAGATAAAGGAATGGTCTCGATATTATTGTATAGAATATCATGACATTGTATGAGTTTAGAAGCGATATTGAATCTGAAATTGTCCTGGAGTTTTATGAACTTGCCAACTTGACCTGTTTTGATTGGTAGATGTTTCTGTTGTTCTATTTGAGGTAGAATGGATTTGAATAGTGTTTGTAGGTCCGTGAGCCCATTTTGAATTGATTGTATTGTTGGTTGGTTTAGGAGGTTTGTTATATTTATGATTGAATTTTCTAGATCTTCCATGTTGTGGTGTATGTGTGGGACCTTGCTTCTTTGCTGTATTTGCAATGTTGTAGTGCTATGAAGTGCTGTGGTGCTGTGGAGTAATGAGCGTCGTGGTGTGTGGTGTGGGTTTCGTGAGATCTTGAGGATCTCGTGTTGTTTACTATTTATATGCTACTTCACAACTTGCCCCTCTTCCTTCTTTACCAGAACAACTCCTTGCCTAGAGAAATGTCTGACTACAATACACTCTATACAATACCGTGAGCTTGGACCTAACTCAACTTCTAAAATACCCCCCCTCTATTCAGGCACATCCAAGTGGAATGAGGTCAGGGCTTTGTACGCGAAGACTGACACAAACCATGTCTTCATCCCAGGTAATTCTTGGATGTTTTGTAGCTATTGTATCATCAGCTATCCAATCTTTAGGTATAACCTTACAACGTAAATCACATATAATTCCAAGCTATCGAGTGGTGGACCATAATTACCAGAAACATAAACGTAACATATGGTTGTTAGGATTCAGTTTATTCATAGTGGCCAACATATTCGGATCATTGATTCAAATTACCACATTGCCATTAATCATATTATCCCCACTTCAGAGTATAGGGTTAATTTTCAATAGTTTATTGAGTTGTGCATTATTAGGTGAAGAGTTCACTTTTAAGTTGGGGTTTGGTACTTTCCTTATATCAATAGGTGCATTCATAATAGCATATAACGGAGGTGAATCTCCTAGTGAATCTCCAGATGATGATCCAACTGAAAAATTCGATATGATTCTTCGAAAATTACTTCAGCCTTCATTCCTTACTTGGTTTATATTGACATTTGTGATCATAGGTTTGTTATTATTGTTCAACTTTACCATCACTTTAAGGATCAAAAGATTACAACAAAGAACAAGAAGGTCCAGGTCTTTAATACGGTTCATCGATAGACTCAAGTTTACCAAAGGTGTAGGGTTTGGGATCATATCAGGTACTTTAACAGCCCATACATTTTTATTTGCTAAATCATTAATAGATGTAATAGTCCAAACTATTATCAGTCAGAATCATGATTTAAAGAAAGTCACATCAAATTTAACTCCATATATTTTACTCATTATCATGTTAGCGATTGTAGGATGTCAATTGACTGCATTTAATTTAGGATTAGCTCAAATCCTGACGTCAATACTTTATCCCTTATGTTTTTTGGTTTATAACTTGTTCAATTTGATCAATGACTTAACGTTCAATTCACTTATAACCGAAAGAATCATGAGCATATCACAATTAGTATGGGTCATTATAGGGCTTATGGCGGTGTTCTTTGGAGTCTTGATGATTAGTTGGGATAGTGCTATGGGCCACCATCATAAAGGAAACTATAGAGATGAAGATGACTATATAATACAACTGAAGTTTCCTTATACTGAACTGGTAAGGTTATTGGACTTGGGGGATAATAATTATAATGCCATTCTTCAGAACCCAAGAAAGAAGAGAGTTTTATCGTATGAACAGCAGCATATATTGAGTTCAATTGAGCATTAATGTAATGACTGTGGATTTCTGGTATCTAGGTATGCAGAAGTTGTCGACTTAAGGTGTATGCTGAATGTGTTGGATTTAGTAGTCTAATTGATGATAATGATCTTACCTCTAGCCTTATCGATCTCATCGCGAACCTCGACCTAACTCCTGCGGGAACCTCAACATGAACAAACACCCATCAATAGTAACATACAAATCACTAGATGACTTGAAAACCCTTAAAGATTGGTTCTATAATTTCGATAATTCACGTGACCACCGTTTAAGAGCGATCGATAGAGTTAAGGCACTAAGTTCAAGGGGTAAAATTCCTCATTGTATTGAAACCACATCATTATTAACTGCCATATATTTACAAGATCCTTACTTAAATGAACATTTAGAAACCGCAAACACGTCTAACCCAGGCTTGAATTCATATTCCCTTCAATTATCATATTCTATGGCCCTAATACGATTTGTTAATGGATTATTGGATCCTCTCCAACAATCAAACTTTGCCATACCCTTACACCAATTAGCCAAATCCGTTAATGTTCCGAGTTTCTTTGTTGAATTAAGACACATATCAACTCATGAGAAATTGCCTAGTCTAGAGATCTTGAGAATTGGGTGTAAACAAGCCCTTACTTGGTTATATGATAATTATTGGAATAAGATTGAAAACTTGGAGAATGGCGATGAATCTGACGATGAGTTGGTCCAAGAAGAACAGGAAATTGTCGATAGACAAGTTCAGAACTTTAACGATAGTCTGAACATAGTGATAAACAACTTAAAGACTTATAAGAAGATACGGAAACAAGATATAGACTTGATCTACAAATATGGTAATTCTAGTGAGAATGGTACCAAATACTGGAAAGCCATTAAGGGTATAAAAAAGAGCTTGGACTTATGTGAAGATGTGGTATTCCAAGTATTATTTTTCCGTCAGTTCATGTTAAAGCCGAATAAGGATGCCAAGTATGTGTCTTTACTATACAAAGTGTTCTCACCATTATTTGATGAATTGGGGTTTGAATTTAAATGGAAATTACTTCATCGTCTTTGTGGATTACTACAGCCTTCGGATAAAGTTAACAGTCAAGTCCACAAACAGTTAAAGTTTGAATTTGACTCCATTCAAGTGGTTTACTGGATTTTAGAGTTAACCAAAGACTTTAAGACTAAGAAACAGGATTTGGGTTCTTATAATAAAATATCCATAATCACCAAAATCTTGGATTTGGTGGAAGATATTGATGATATTAATTTATGGGAAAGACTCAATGGTTTGTTAACCTTGCCAAAAGTCACAAACAAGTACAATAGTTTAATGAAATCCACAAGATTGAAGAGTTATGATGAAGTCCCAGATTTGGATTCTATCTTAGGTAATAGTGACAAGGATTCTTCTGATAAGCTTGAAACACCCGAACCAAAACGTAAAAAGGTACGGGTATTCTTCGATGAACATGAAAATTGGGAACCTAAACCTTTTGGGACTTTAGTTTAGCATAGTGTATATTAATGTATTATAGTTGAGGTAATGCGATTTGGCTAATGGGTGTAGATGCATCATTTTCCACGGTTTCTCCGGTAATCTCTGTCGACTTCACTAGCTATATGGTAATGCCTTCAATGAAACTTATGGCGTTTTGTTTCCTGATTATTATCGAATCTTCCTTTGACCTTCTCATAATCCCATCAAATCATCACTACAACAGGTGAAGCTACTCCTGGTATCTTCTTATCTTGAATCTTAATACCCTAGCTCATTTAACTCATCAAATCCCTCTTTCAAAATCCCTTCATTTTATAATAACTCATTCTTTAACTCATCCATCAGAGAATTTGAGTTTCAATGGCTGCAAAAATGTTATAACGGTTGCAAAAAAAGGTTGCAGCCTTCCTCCTCTTTCCACTTTAACTCTTCTTTTTCCTTCTTTTATTCTATAAACACTCCTTGAGAGAGACAAACTAACTACTAAAATGAAGGAAATTGTTTAATAGAAATCTGCATTTGTGTAACTTGACACAAAACCAATAATTCACTATAAAAGTGGGTGATTCCCCCAAAATATTTTTTTTTTCTCAAACATGTTTGACTATACCGATTTACTAACGTTTATAGGTTACTAACTTTTCTAGGTATCATTATGAAGTTTTAATGTCATGAGTAATGAATAGAGTCATGGGAATCAGTTTGGTTATTGTAATATAGTATTATCATTATTTTTAGTGGGTATTAGTGGGATCATATAATAAGAGTATAAGGTGAGAAAATAATAAGAAAGTAGAAATCATAAGAGTGGTCAATATTAGTTAATATTTGGTAGTCAGCAAGAATATCAGAGAGTATAAAGAGTTTCAAGAATCAATAGTTGTCAGTCTGAGTGGTTTTGGTGAATAAAATATTAGTAAATTAGAACGAATTTTTTGGAAAAAAGAGTGGGAATTTTATTTGTGTACCTCAACACAAATACAAAAATCAATTTTTTGAAGTATTTCAATATTAAGTACAACTGATGGGGTACAGTGGTGGGATAGTGGTAGAGTATTTAAATTCACAACAGCTTCAGTATTGAAATGGTACCTCATTGGTTTTAGTGGTGTTGGTAATTATCAGTTGATTGAATAATTAGTTCATTTTGTTTGAGTTTAACTGGAGTCAGAATATTGGAGTCAGAATATTGGAGTCAAGGAGCTGGAGCTAAGTAATGGAGTCAAGAAGTTGGACTTAGGTAAGGAGTCAGATAGTGGAGTCAAGTTAGTTATGGTGACGGTATTATCTCAAGTGATTAAGGATTTTATTGTTATAGGATGATTGTTAATTGGGTAAAGTGAACTTGTGAGCTTTTTGAACTGAGTGAACTTGTGAACTTGAACTGATGTACTGAATTGAACTGAACTTGAACTGAGGTACTGAACTGTCCTGGTCAATGATTGCCTATGCAATAGAATTTTAAATTTTGGGTAATATTATTGACGCTTTCAGCTGGTATATTGGTGATGGTGGTATCCTTGATATTTGAGTTGAAGATGAGTTTGAAGTTGATGTTAGGGTCTATGGTAGTCGGGTGGTGATAGGTAATGGTGATGGTGATGGGTTCTGGGGGTACTGGGGGTGGCGGGTGATGGTGACGAAGGTGATGCTAATGGTGGTGACGGTGAAGGTTGTGTGTATAGTGTGTATAGTGTTTATAGTGTTTATAGTGTTTATAGTGTTTATAGTGGTGATGGTGGTGATGGTGTTAGTGGTGATGGTGTTAGTGGTGATGGTGTTAGTGGTGATGGTGTTAGTGGTGATGGTGTTAGTGGTGATGGTGTTAGTGGTGATGGTGTTAGTGGTGATGGTGTTAGTGGTGATGGTGTTAGTGGTGATGGTGTTAGTGGTGGGTTAGTGACGGATGGTAGTGATGGTGATGGTGTTGTCTTGTTGAATAAAGGACTAAGGAGGTATCACTAGATTTAATGGGGGTGGAGTCATTGACATTTGATTTGTTGGGGTACATACTTCATCGATTTCAACCATCCATAATTTCATCAGTCAAATCTCCAATGACCCCCATAATCAAATTCCAGGGTTTAATGATCTCTAGGTGATCCATTTTTTTTTTTCATGTCCCAATATCCCAAATAGTCAATGACTCATTAGCACCAATTTCAACCCTTTAAATGTATCAAATATCACCTTGGTCCTGATTGTGGTGAATCAGTGAATTAGTGTAGTTTATAGGGTTCAGCTGCCCTGGTGGTGGCTGCAACGGATTTTGGACCAATACTTACCACGGTACTCGCCTTAGAGCTACCACGATTGGTAGTGTCTTGGTCCAAAATCACCCTTCACCCCTTGAAGAGCCCACCCATGTCCGATTTTTCGATTTTTCTTCAATTTCAAATTAATTTTTGACACCCTTCCGGACACTTTTTCCTTAGTGTTATGAGCTCAGTGTGTACCTTTGCTTTTGAAGTTTCTCCTAAGCTAAAGAAAGTGGGGAGTTCTACTATAAAATCGGTGAGAAATCATCACTTGTAGTTTCTCATAGTTAAGAAAAAATGTCGAAATGAATCACGCTTTTCTACGACATGAAAACGACATTTGAAAATATAGTGAAAACGATTGACATCAAATTGAATTCGTTATATCGGAAGGACCAGAATAAGCAGGTGGATCGAATTTTGAAGGATTTTAGGAATCTTATTCAGCTACATTTTGATATAAAAAAAGTTCAAAAATGATGTGTTTTACAGGAGTTATTGAAGTTTCAAAGTTTTGGTTTTTGTGTTTTTTGAGCTAACAAAAATGAGAGAGCCAAATTTGATAAGCTTTAGAATGTAGAGTGAGAGTATTACACTGGTTAAATTAACATTGAGCCTATCTTTAGTTGAATGGCTGGTGCAAAATATATATATCGCATGTAACATGAATGAACATGGTACCTAACAAATCAAGTCAATTGATGGATGATTATTTACTGGAATTTAAAGAAGAAGTCTATAGAGACAATCGAAGACTCTATTGATTAAGTGAACAATTCTTCTCCTTGTGCTTATCGTAATAAACGCTGCAATTTTTTTTTTTTTTTTGACGTATTGATTGTTCTAAAGGCTCTGAGTTCTATTTAAGACTCAATTTCACCTACACCTTTTTAAAGATTATTTTTTCATATTTTGCGGATTTTACATTTATAATATTCATGAATCTATTAAAAACTGGTAGTGATGAATATTTTTGATGAAATTATTTATTTAAAATCAATTCCAAAGAGGCCCTTACGGATCTTTTCATTGAAATTGCTCGGATACTAAACGGAACATATCAAGGCTCAAGGAGCCAGCTAGGTCCGAAAATATGCTATAAAGCCGTATCAGCGAGATTGAACGTTCACTTTAGTGGCTCAGGTACAATACCTAACATTTAATGCATTTCATGGTACCTATGTAACATTATCACTTCGAATATCTCATACGGTTTGCTTGAATTTTTTTCATCTGTATGGTAATACCCTTCAGAATCATACCTTATATTTTTCATGTGTTACACGCAGTTATGAGGAGTTTACCTGAAGTTTCCCTTTAACTCTGAAGTTTTAAGCCTCGACCACCATCCCCTGAGCCTCTCGAACTACCATAAAGACATTGTATCATATTCACGGTAATTTACACCCCGTCTTGATTTGTAATCAGCCAAGCTTCAATGTTTTATCGGATGCTCATAGCTTCGGAAGATTCAATAAGTTCCGTGATTTGAGATTTGCAACCACCACTATCTATAACCACTTACTTAGCTAATCAGATATTGTTGCTATAAAAGCATCACAAACTGCACTTTATTCATCATCAATTTTCTTTTTGGAGCTCAGGGAAATGTCTAAAGTCTTAATCACTGGTGCTACTGGTATTACCGGTGTTTTTACGATAATTGCCTTTATCAAAAAAGGTTATAAAGTCAATACTACAATCAGAGATCTTAATAAAATAGATCATGCTAAAACTATGATCCAAAAGACTGGTAACTTGTCAGATAAAGAAATTGCCAATATTGAATTCTTCGAAGCTGAATTAGGCGAATCAAAGAATTGGGATAAAAGTCTTGAAGGGTGTGAGTCTGTGGTTCATGTTGCATATCCCTTCATTAATGGAGTACCTTTAGAACAATTATATAAGCCAGGAGTTGAAGGATCATTAGAATTACTTAGACTTTCAATTCAATCACCAACTGTTAAACATTTCAGTTACTGTTCATCAATCGTTGCAATTTATGGTAATGCCAATGCTGATGAAAATCAGGTTTTTACTGATGATGATTGGTGTTCGGAAAATGATCCTGGTCATGATGGTTATGCTCAAAGTAAAATCATAGTTGAAAGAAAGATGTGGGAAATCGTAAAGAGTGATGAAAACCTTGGATCTCCTCATCCTATTACTTTCAACTCACTTTGTCCTTTTGGAATTATTGGTCCAATTCCAATTGGGTTTGAAAAATGGTCAGGTTTATCAGGGATTTATAAAGCATTATTTTCAGGAACTGCTCCTGCCGTATTATCTGTTCATTATAGTGTTACCGATGTTAGAGATCTTGCTGATGCTTTTGTAGCTTCTGTTGAAATCCCGGAATCCTATGGTAAACGATTTCTCTTAGTTGAAGAAACTGATATTACTATTGAAGATAATATTGAATTATTCAAAAAGACATTCCCAAGAGAAGTTACGGATAAGTTTCCAACTGATAGAACTCCTTTGATGTTGGGTCCTCGTAAAGCCAATTCTGAGAGAGCTAGAACCATTTTGGGTTATAGTCCTAGACCTTATGAGGATAGTATACTTGCAGCTGCCAAAAGTGTTCTTGATTCTTTGAACATCAAATATTGATGTAGTGGTTTACTTCATATAGTCTGTAATGCTTATATGTTAATCTGAAAAGTTTTGTGTTTCTGGATGCTAAATTTACACATTAAAGGTTGCTCAAACGTTGATGGCACTTTATCATATTGTATAGTGATTATTCTTCATTGATAGGAATACAAAACTATAGAGACATAATGTATAGGTCGGTTTTAATACGACATTTGATATTTGATATTTTGACAGAACCCATTTTCAACTTTCTATACCCACCTTCAATTCATTTAATGTGTACCTTTTCGACTTGTAAGTTGCCCCTCTTAATTTAGTCAGATAATCACACCCCTTGTCATAAACAAAACTTCACAATACAAAACCTCGTGTCACCCAGTCTTCAAAATAACCCGAACCAAATTCGTTTATCACGTGACATATCTCCATAAAATCAGTGCGTCTTATCTAATCACACAAACACAACTAAAGGATGAGTCCTCAATGGTTACCACAAAACCTTCAGAAAAGACTACTCCTTTATGTGTTACAGCAAATATCACTATTCTCGGAAATTGATTTACCTAACTTGGAAACGGTTTCTTTAAATACAATCCAATTAAAGGATGTATCAATTGATCCTGAAAAGGCTGGCAAGTTACCAGGATGTAATCTTAGGTATGGGCAAATTGGCAATTTTGAGTTAAGTGGTGGTGTTATGGGAGGTGTTAATATTGATGCCAATAATGTCGATATAGTAATAGCCTTGACTTTGGATGTCAATGAAGATTTAACCAAGAGTGTTAATCTGTTAGTACAAAGCACAACTGATTTAGCTAATACCATCATATTAGATGAAAGCTTAGAGCAATTGGAAGAAGAGTTGGCAGAAAGTATTGACACAAACACAAAAGATGAACCACAAAAAGAAGCTTCAGCTTTAGGTGGAGTTATGACCAGAGCAGTTGAATTAGCATTACTGAGACTCCAAATAAATATCAAGAACTTATCGATTAAAGTGGTACTGGAACTAACGGATTTAGTAATTGATATTGATAGTGTTTGCATCAAGAGTATCAATGGTGTAAGAAGTGTAAATTTGAAGGGAGTAAGTGTTGGGACTGTAAGACCTGAAGTTAAAGGTGGTGAGAAAGATGATGACAATGATACTGATAATGAAACTATTAAGGAACAGAAATCTGACTCTGACTCTGATACCGATACTGAAAAATCAGATAATGATACAGATTCTGAGAATGAAAAAAGTCTTATGGATAGTATGGTATTTACACATGAAGAAGCATCATCAATGTATATGAGTGCTACATCACAATCATTTACTACTCCAAAAATCGAACCTATGAGTCATGCGATTGTATATGTAGACGAATTAGAGTTTGAATTCGAAGGATTAAGTGAAATATCTGATTTAACAATTATCATCAATGAACTTATGGTATCCACCAATCCATTAGTACCAACAGTTTTATCGATATTTAATGGCATAACTAAGAATATCAAGTTGAAAACATATCATAGAAGAAAACATAACTTAAATCCACAAGCACAAGAACCATCAGATGAAGCTTCTGATTCAAGTGTTCAATTATTCAATAAACTTCATGTATCTAAGTTTATCATAAGTCTAACATCAGCTATAGAGAAAGGAAAGCTTTTAAGTCCAATTAACAATTTGTATATACAGTTGGAGAATGTAAGTTTAAAGCAAAAGCGTGATGATTTGATATATGGTGGTATAGAGATCTTTAAGCTCATACAAACTATGGATGGCCTGCCTACTGTTAGAGGGTGCTTTGAGGATACTGGTGAAGGTAAAGCTGACATAAGATTTGAAATGTTCAATAAAATATCATCAGATTTCAAGGGTAAAGAATTCACATTGTTGTTATCGAAGTTCTGGAAGTTAGAATTGAATGATTCTGTAATGGTTGAAATTTTGAAGTTGAATGATAGTATGGATACGGTGATGAATCATTTGAATATTATGTTCAATGCTATAGAAGCTCATAAGAATAAACCCAAGAAGGTTATGGACAATCAGGTTATAATTCAGACTTCAAACATAGAGGTTACGCTTGGTATGAGTACCAGGCTAACTATGGGCATATCACCTATATCATTCAATCTACTTAATGGGGGACTTAAGTGTGGGAAGATTATGATTGGAATGAACAATGGAGAAGACATAAAACTCGGTAGTATCAATAACATCATGATGTTGGTTAAGTCACAAGAATTTAAAGGGTATTTATCATCAAACAACACCTCATACTGTAAGAGTATGAACATGACTAGTAAAGTAAACTTCAGAATCACCAGTATTGACTTAGACGTAGAGTACCATAAACTCATGGAAGTCATCAGTGCTATCAACACATTTATGGATAGAATTTCATATGAACGTCCAACTGATACTTTCAAAACTCCTGGTATAACAGCATCGACATATTCATCATACCCAAAGAACTTACAATCATCGATATACAACACAAAAAGACGACACATGAATAGTAAATTGGTATGTGATTATCATCTTCGTGTTGATACTATAAATACCAAAATAGTTGGGATCAATCCGTTTGGTGATGTGACAGTAGGTATAACCAACTTGCAGTTGTTCAAGGTCGATGGAATTGATCATTTCATCATTAAGGGTCTAAGAATGGATAGGTTGTTTGATGACAAGGTAGAGAAGATTTTGTATAACCATATGAAGATAAATGATCCATTAGTTTTTGGGGTATTTAGGAATGGGTTAGAGCTTAAGGTCAATAGCATGTTGGCTGAGTACTATACGTACTGGCAGGAGGTATTTAGGGGTAATACTGCTGATACAGCTGCCCCTCTGGATGGTACTACCGTCAGTCTCGGTGCTAGTACGGCCACTGATACCACTGATGGTACTACCAGTAAAACCCTACCAAAAATAGACCTAAAACTTCAATTCTTCAACTGTATCATCACCATCAAACCATACCAATTACCTTCCAAGACCCTAATCCTTCTCAACAAGATGACAACGGATATTATCATCACCAATAGGATCCACATAAAGTCCACTATAAGAGACCTCACCCTATTCCTAGTAGATGACACAAAAAACCTTATCCCCACCCCACAAGTGTCAAACATAATCGATTATTTAAGCAACCAAGGGTTTTTGGTTATAGGGAACATCAATAACCTCCACCTAGGCATAACCGTAAACCATGAAGATTTCGAAAAGGATCACCAAGTGTTTACCAATAAGTATAATAAATTAGCATTAGTGGACATTAAGGTCAATATGGATGAGATAAACTTAGAGACGTGTGGGGATTCTTTCTATACGTTTATTCAGGTATTGAATGATCTAAAGATTCCTCTAGTGCTTAAGCACGAACAGAAGTTCAAAACTGAAGTATCAGGAGTTAATGTTTTAGATGGGATAGAAGAGTTGACTGAGTTATTAGCCAAGTCTGACCTTAATAGTAAACAAGATAGTCAAGATATAGAAACACAAGAACACCTTGAACAAGACCTTGATATTGTAGAAGATTACAAAGACCTTAATGATGAATTCAGTGAGTTCTATATCACCCAAACACCTAGACCAACTACAAACACAGAAATTAATGTCGATGATAATTACTTCAATAGAACCATAGATGATGAAAAAATCAAAATAAGTCCTATCATCATCAATATCAATATAGGAAAGTTCAACTTGTACATGTATGATGGATATGATTGGAAAGAGACCAGGAAAGTCATTAGGGGTGTAGTTAAGAAGGTTGAAGAAGAAAGTTCACCACAAGAAAGCTCTGATGATGATAAACTTGAAATTATTGAAGAAACATTGTTTAAGAGTATTCACGTAACGTTCCCTAAAGGAATCAATCCTAATGATTTAACAAGTAATATTAACAAGCAAGTTAATGAAGAGAACATCGAATCGGATGGGTATAAGGATTTGAAGCTTAGAAGGAGTAATAAGTATAAGATGATGATAGAAGGGAGGAACATTGATATCAATGTTAATATACTCAGCTTAAGAGATCCTTCTGAGTCAATGACTGACCAATATGAGATTTTGAATGAGATAGAATTCATCGTTGATACTGTTAATATCTATGATAACCTTATCAGCTCAACCTGGAATAAGTATCTTACTTATATGAATAGTTTAGGTGAGAAAGAAGTTGGTAAGAATATGATATCATTGAATATCACCACTCTTAGATTACCAACCAACCTCAACTTCAATGAATCAATAATAAAACTTAACATTCTACCCATAAGATTGTTCATAGATCAAGACACTAATGAGTTCCTTATAAGGTTTTTTAAGTTCAATGATTCAAGGTTCAACTTGCCCAAGATAGATGAAGATATCTACATGAAGAAATTTGAGATCAACAAAGACCTTAAGATCAAGATCGATTATAAGCCTAAGAAATTGAATCTTACAGGGTTGAAGAATGGAGAATTCAATCAGTTATTGAATTTGATCAATATCAATGGATTGACTGTGAATTTGAACTCAATCAAATTGTATGGTATCAAAGGAATCGATAATTTGTTCATTCAGCTATTTAAGTACTGGTTACCACATATACAGAATACTCAACTTTTACAGTTAATCAATGGTATAGAGATGTTTCAACCTTTCATTAATATCACTGAATCTTTCAAGACCTTATTGCTGACATCTTATGATGAGAATTACTATAAGAGTTTGAACAAACAAGGACAAAATTTCCTAAAGATTACATCATTTGAGCTTCTTAAGTTAGGGTATAAGTTAAGTAATGGGACTCAAAATCTCTTGGAACAAGGTGAAGAAATGTTAGGAGGAATTGGATCAAAATCAAGAAGATACAATAAAAAGCCAAACAAAGTTGAATCAGATTCTGATGATGATCATGATGATATTGATACAGATTTACTTATAAATTCCTTAAGGTTAACTAGATCCACAAAACCAGATGATTCAAACATTTATACGTCTTTGTATAATAAGAAATACAGTGATGTAGATGATCACAAACATATCCATGAATCATCAGATGATGACATTGATGATATGAAATTGATAAGTCTTTATTCCAATCAACCGAAGAACTTTAAGCAAGGAATCAGTTATAGCTTCGACAGTATCAGTAAGAATTACAATTTGACCAAGAATGAGTTTGTTAAGTTGATAGAAAAGTTCAATGATCTGGAGAACTATGAGGACTCGATGAAGATTCTTTTGAAGAAGAGTCCTTTGCTTATACTAAGACCATTGATAGGTACGACTGAGGTATTGTCGAAGACGTTGATGGGGTTAAGTAATGAGATCAATTCCAGTGATCAAATCGAGAGCAAGGATAAGTATAAGTAGGGAGTAGGGAGTAGCAATAGTAGGGAGTAGGAGTAGTATTAGTAGGGTACCAGTAGTAGGGATGTATAGTTAAGAAATAGCATTTGCATTAGATGAGCTCTATGGTGGACGGAGATTCTTAAGCATTGAGAGAAGCAATCTTTCATTATGGAGAAGTGATACCATTTTCCGATCCTATTGGACATAAATGTCACATGTGAGATCTCGTAAATATGGGGTAATAGTGGGTCAAATATGCGGTGCGATATGAGAATAAATGCGGGCTAACACATAGATAACAGAACTAACAATTAGTAAAGACAGAAATATCCCAGGGTCAGAGTCAAACAAAATGTCAAAGGAGTCAAACAAGCTATCAAGATCGCCAGCTAAATTATCAAAAGAGTCAAAAGAGTCAAAAAACTCACCAATATCAGACCATGACAACTATGGGTCAAATCAATTCATAAAACTCCTACAACCCCAAACCCACGAGCCGTACCCCTCCAAATTCGACGTCGTATGTCATTTGAAATTACTATACACCTTCAAGGTTCTAAAAGAGTCTGTCACCGTCAACATAAAAGACGAAACCAAGAAAGAGAAATTATGGCAATGTTACGTTACATACGCAGCCCGAAAATTCATCTTATTTGTTAGTGCTTTAAAGTATAAGTTCCCCAATGTCGGCCAACAGACATTCAATGACTATATGGAGAAATTGTTACCACCATTAGACGTATTGTTGGTATGGCATTCGTTCTTGCTAAACCCCAAATCGTTCTATGACAACTTCCAGTTTAATGAGTTCTCCCAATTTCTGAATTACCAATTTCCTATCTACAGAATAGATGAAGCCACTTCAAACGACAAGTTCATTTACATCCCATCGATTGAGTTGAGTGATGAGTATGAACAGTTAATGGAGAATTTCCATATTGGGATAAGCTATGAGGAGCCAGTTCAATTCAATAGTTATCAACCATTTGATGCTTCAGTTCTAGAATTGCCATTGTATTGTGGTAAATGTGGTACGAAGCTACATAATGTTATGTTGACGGATAAGGAGAATCATGGGTTTGCTGATAAAGAGTTTAAAGTTGAAGTTTCTGATTGCTTTTGTGGATTTAACCCAATCATCGATCATGATCAATTAAGATCAAGAAAGCTACTCAGTGACTGTAAGCAACAGAAGTTGCTTCCGTCAATTACCAAATATTATGGGCTAGACATAAACAAACGAATGACTCCAAAACAACCTAATGAATTCTATGATTGTCACGATATGGACGAAATGATTAAATTCATTATAAGAGTTCACTCTAATGATTTACGGCAATTGCCTTTGCCCCAGTTCTTTGAACGTCATAACAAGAGTTTTAGAAGATTTGATTTCCTAATACTTAGAGATTACTTCGAAGTCAATTGCATATCATCAACCATCCCTCCAACGGAGCTGACCTTTTCAATTCACGAGGATTTGGTTGCTTGTGTTATACGACAAGAACGGTTCATCAACAAAATGGTAGACATCAATTGGCTAAGATCACAATTCATAGAGTTGACAATTATCGAAGCAGTTGATAGATATAACAAATTCTTTGATTTGATGGTGGATGCCAACTTCCCAGTTGTGCCGACACTAGATATCGATTTAGTATGGCATACTCATCAATTGTACCATACTCACTATTTCAATTATTGTAAAGACTTGTTTGGGTTTGTGATAGATCACAATGATAAGATCGAAGAGAACAGATTGAACAAAGGGTTTGAGTTGACTTGTCAGAAGTTTAAAGAGAAATTCAATCAAGATTATACGATTTGTACATGTTTCTATTGTTCCTTCCATAGGCTAGGAAGACATGTAAATCTGAAGAAGAATTTCTTTAAAAAACGGTTTAGGTCAACTGGGTCCAATCCCAAGACATCATTGATCAAATCCAATGATTTAAGTAATACACATATCAGCACTCATAATTCAATTAAAGTTAAAACTGAAAGAATCTTGTTTAGCCAGACACGTACTTGGGATATCTATGAAGATAGGTCTAAGCCAATTCCTTTCCCATGGGAAGATCCATACATCAAATCGTTGAATTTCGTCACCAATCCTGTGCAACCAATTGAAACAACCGACAAATCTGACGTCCATTTGAGGTTATATAAGAATGGTGTGTGTATATCACAAGATATCGATCTAGCAAGTGCCTGTGGTGGTTTGAAGGGAAGATGTGGGTATCATACAACCCCCGACTGTATAGGAACTGGGTTCAATAATAGGCCAGAATTGTGTGGGACATGTGAAGCTGCTAAAGGTGGATTAGGAGGTACTGGTGGTTATAATATGGCAGCTTTAGCTACTCAATTCCCATCATCGTCACTAGGTGGATAGTGTCAAATTGACAGTTTGATGTCGGTTTGGTTTCAGCTTATCAATATATACGAATGTCACGCCCATCACCCTTTCAGTATAAACCCTATCATCTCCACTACTATAACCCGCTCTGCTTCAGGCGCACATTACTTAAAGCGCCTTATGCTCACCAAATCCGTTCCCCATCCCGGTGCCGTGCAGAAACAGCGCTAAGAATTTCCAACCAGAACATCGAGATGCCGTGACCAAGAAACTGGAATTATCATTGTCCTATCTTGGCATCTCTTATCTTCTAGTTAAGTCGTTTGACCAAAGCAAACCAGTAAGTATCATCAACCGTATGTTACTGCTTGCAGACTTTCAGTATGAAATGGGCTTTCACTAGGGTTTACTAAAATAATCCGGACATAGTGTCTATGCAGGTATCAATTACCCTAACTGGAAAATCACACGACGGTTAAATAACACCACTCCACTTTAAGTTTAATATTTCTTCGGTCAGCATTTACGACTAAGTTGATGTTACATTATCCATACACTACGAAGTTGGTGATACTGAAATTCATAGGTTTGGCATTTGTACCGTTCATCGTTTATGCAATATAATTCCATTGAAGGATTTGCGCTCTTCTCTTACATATAAGATAAGGAAATAATAAACCATTACTTATTAAGTATAAGGTCTCACCCATTTACCACAAACTAAACCCCAATATATCGAAATGTCCCCTTGTTCTACGGTTTGGATATTCGATGTCGGGGAAATGTTTTGCTGCCGTGCCTTATCATTCTCTTGATCTCATCTCATTGTCAAAGATAGTGGGAAAAAATTTTCGGAATTTCTTTTTATCCTACATAAATAATAATAGTTCCCCAAAATTCGAGGTGAACTAACCGTAGTGATATTAAGTCAATAATGGACCAACGTTCTATAACATCCTACCATTCATCACCTAGTGAATCTAAACAACCAGATTTGGATTCTGAAGAGAAGAAAGTAAGTGATATTGAATTCACTACTAACGAACCTACAACTAGGTACGGTTGGACATGGGTTAAGTCAAGATTCCCATACTATAAGTTGGTTATTCATATCCTTATTGGGTGCTTCTTTACTGCTTGGTGGTTAAGTATTGTTATACAAGACAAACATAGACATCAATGGTTAATTCCTACAGTTTTGTGGGGGATGATCATGGTAAGGTTAATAACATTTCATTGGAGAATTTTACATCAAATTTTAGGATTAATCACTAAAGTTTGGAATTATTTCGTTAATATTATTTATACCAAATTGTTAACTCAACATTATCAAAGGATAATAGCAGGAGCTGTTGTAACTATTGGTGTCATGTTATTGGGTACGTTTGTACCAACTGAAACTCCTTATTCAAAGAGGGAGGATAGAGCAGTTTCATTTTTTGGTATTATTATAGCCATCGCTTGTTTATGGCTTACGTCACGTGACAGATCTAAAATTAATTGGAATACAGTAATTGGAGGAATGTTAACGCAATTTATTATTGCCCTTTTTGTGTTAAGAACCAAAGCGGGTTATGATATTTTCAATTTCATTAGTGAATTAGCAAGGGACTTATTAGGATTTGCTAGAGACGGGGTAGCATTTTTAACTGATGCCGAAGTTTCTCAATTAGGATGGTTTTTCTTTGGAGTTTTACCAGCAGTTGCGTTCTTCGTTGCATTTGTACATATCTGGTACTATTTTGGAGTTATTCAATGGGCCATTGGTAAGTTTGCATTTTTCTTCTTTTGGTCTTTGAAAGTTAGTGGGGCTGAAGCCATTGTGGCAGCTGCTTCACCATTTATTGGACAAGGAGAAAGTGCAATTTTAATCAAAGATTTCTTACCATACTTAACTAAAGCTGAAATTCATCAAGTCATGTGTTCAGGATTTGCAACTATTTCAGGTTCAGTTTTAGTTGGGTATATTGGGTTAGGGCTTAATTCTCAAGCTTTAGTTAGTTCATGTGTTATGTCAATTCCATGTTCATTGGCAGTATCAAAATTAAGATTCCCAGAAACCGAAGAGCCTTTAACCTCAGGTAAATTGGTGTATCCAAAGAAAGACGATGGTGATGAAAAGCCTGAAAATGTATTACATGCATTTGCTATGGGAGCATCATTAGGATTGAAGATTGCTGGGACTTTAATGATTCAATGTATGTGTATCATTGCCTTGGTTGCATTAATGAATGGATTATTGACATGGTTTGGTAAGTTCTGGAATATTAAACAATTAACTTTGGAGTTAATGTTATCGTATATCTTATATCCAGTGGCATTCCTCTTGGGTACACCAAGAAATGAAATTTTATACGTTAGTAAATTGATAGCCTATAAGATCATTCAAAACGAATACGTTGGATACTCCATGTTAGTCAATCAAGCTCCATTTAATGAGTTAAGTGATAGATCAACTTTGTTAGCCACTTATGCCTTGTGTGGGTTTGCCAACTTGGGATCTATTGGGATTAATATTGGGGTATTAGGAGCATTATGTCCAGGTAGAGGTAAGGATATTTCGGCCACGATTGGGTCAGCATTTATATCTGGAGCTATTTCGACATTAATATCGGCGGCTATTGCAGGTATGATTATTCATGATTTAGATGGATTTATTAATTAGGTGAATGATATGATAATGAGTGTTCTGTGTCTCTGTGTGTGTGTCTGTGAGTGCTTCTGTGTCTCTGTATTTGTGTTTGTGTTTGTGTACGTATGTGCTTGTGTTTGTGTTCGTATGTGCTTGTGTTCATGTTCGTATTTGTGGCTCCTCTGTCTAACGCTCTAACCCAGCCAACCTCACTACTGCGTATGACTCCTAATCTCAACCTCACCACCTCACCATGTCTGATAAATCAATCGTTCAAGGATGCTTAAACAACATAAACCATCAATCCAACCTAATGAAGCAATGCCTCAATAATAACAACCTCCTATTGGCTCTTAAGCATTGTTCCAATTTTCTCAATGAGTTAAGAGTAAGCCAATTATCACCAAAACAATATTATGAGATCTATATGGCAGTATTTGATTCCTTGGACTATTTGTGTAATGAGTTAAGAAACAGCTTCAAGACCAAACAGAAGAAGAACCAAGACACTCCTTTTTTGTCGGACTTGTATGAATTGGTTCAATATAGCGGGAATATTATCCCCAGGTTATATATGATGATAGCAGTTGGTACTACGTATATCTCGACAGGAGCAGCACCTACTGAAGCCATTATGAAAGATATGATTGAAATGTGTAGAGGTGTACAAAGTCCCATCAGAGGGTTGTTCTTAAGGTACTATTTAAGTCAGAAGATTAAGGATTATTTGCCCATGAAAAATCAAGATCAATTCAATGATACTGTTGAATTCTTGATCAATAATTTCGTAGAAATGAATAAGCTCTGGGTAAGATTACAACATCAAGGGCATTCCAGTGAAAGAGAGTTAAGGTTCCAAGAAAGGAAAGAGTTGAAGATTTTAGTTGGGGCTAATTTGGTGACATTATCACAGATTATTGATGATTTTGAAGAGAACAGTGGCCATGAAAATAATACTGACACAAACACCACAAAAACCACAAAAGATCAAAACTATAATTCTATGAAGTTCTATGAATCAAATATCTTCCCAATCATTACTGAGCAAATCATTCAATGTAAAGACCATCTAGCTCAAATTTATCTTATTGATGTTATTATTCAAATCTTCCCTGTTATGTTCCATTTCAAGACATTGCCTGACTTATTGAACAAGGTGATTATAAACTTGAATCCCACTGTGAACAAGTCGGAATTGATAGTTACGTTGATTGAAAGATTCATCAACTACAACGATGATGAAATCAACTTACAGGACTTTAAAGATGAACAAGAGTTTGTGAACTTGAAGAAATCTTTATTTAAAGAATTTTGGAGTTTCTATAACAATTTGGTGACATTCAAATTGTCTATTAACGAACAATCCACGATCTTAATGAACCTAGTTAAGTTGACATCAAACTTGGATGAAGATAATTATGATAATTTAAATATGATTTATAAATTCTTGAGTGAAGAAGAGCAAACAAGAGGTTCTGAAGGGGAAGATGCTGATAATGTTACTCATGATCATGACCATGACCATGACCATGAAAAACATCAAGAAATACTTTATACGAATCTTGTTATAACCCCAATTCAAACATTCAAATCGATTTTAAACCTTTTAAGACTTCCATTCTTCAACACTTTTTTCAATAAGATCACCAACAAAAACTACCAGAAACAAATTTGTATCGAAATCCTTGATAAACTCCTTCAATCGTCAATTGAAATTAATACCATCAATGATATCGATGAAATCTTCAAGTACATTGTCATTCTTATCAAACAACAAAATGAACCAAACATGAACCAAATCATCGGTTTAACTAAAGGTACGAAAATTGATAAGAAGTTCATAACTAATGAGTTCCTAGATAACCATAACAAGATTTGTAAGATGTTAATCATCATAAATAGAGGTACAAACTTCTTAACTAAAGTGTCAAACTTGATCTATATCAAAAAGAAGTATTTAAACAAGAATGTTGATAGTATGATTTACACATATCCTACATTAATCCAATTAATCCTTGAAGACCTTAGAGTTTACGGATTAATTAGGAAATCCAATAAGTTAGTAAGTAACTTCAAGAACTTATCAATCATAATCGATGAATTATATGAACATCATGGTGATTATTATAGTGATCAAGTTTTAAGCTTATACTTGAGTACAGCTGTTATAACTGATGAATTGAATTTACCAAATTTAACGGTTGAATTCTTTAATAAAATCTTCATAATTTATGAAGAGAAGTTGATTCTTGGACAGGGTAGTTCCGTGAACTTGTTGAACACCACAACCTTGGCTCACGATTCATTAAACCATAATTCAATTCAATATCAAACCATTTTACTTATAGTTAACAAATTGAACTTTATAAGGAACATTGCTTTACAGGATTATCAAGATCTCATAACTAAAGTCACCTTATATGGATCAAAATTGTTGAAGAAACAAGATCAATGTAGAGCTGTGTTTAACTGTAGTCATTTATTCTACTGGACAGAATTATCACCATATCAACAATCAACTGAATTATTTAAAGATGAAAAAAGGGTTTTAGAATGTTTACAAAAGTCTCTTAGAGTTGCTGATTCAAGTGTTGATCCTTATTTGTCTATAAAGTTGTTTATTGAGATTTTGAACAAATGTTTGCAATTCAATACATACGGTAATTCATTGGTTAATGATGGATATATCAATGGGTTAATAGAATTGATCAAGACCAACTTGGATAATTTAACTGATGATAACAATTTGAATGATGATGATAATGAGTATAAGTTGTTTGTGGGTATCAAGAGTTATTTTGAGAGGACTTTGGGATACATTGAGGTGCAAAAGGAGGATGATAAGTTTTTGGAAGTGGTTACCTAAGCGAATTAATTAAGTGCGTAGTGTGCACTTATTACGTCAATTGTCCACACTTCGTCCTTACTGTCGTCCACACTTCGTCCTTACTGTCGTCCACACTTACGTCCACAAAGACCCAACTACGTCTACAGCTACGAAACTAAACCCCCAACCACTCAACTAGACCCCAAATACTCTCACGTGACAATTAAACATGCCCTATAATAAACACAGAACAAAACCTCCCTCCTTCCTCTATCCCCCTACAGTCTAATTTTAGCATCCAGCGCGGGACGATCAGATAAGATGCGGCTCCCTTTCGGATACAAACTTTGTTCACCCTGTCATGACTAGGCATTCCAAAGAATACTGTCTCTACAATTCAATAAAGTACGGTGGTCCTAGGATGAACACGTCCAACCAAAACACCCAAAACCATAACAATAACATTGATAACGTGAACAATGAAAAGTTAAATTTAAACTTTGACTTCAATGATAAACAACAACGCCATGGACAGAACTACGGACATAAGTATGGACAAAAGTCCCATCCCAACGTTATATCGTCCAACGTCAAGACAATAATGTCAATTACATTCTTTTTCAGTTTATTAGTGGTATACTTAGTTCAGTTCCCAGTGATTGGTGGTGGTATTTATAGACCAGGCTTAATATCATCACCTAGTTCAAAGAAGTTCTTAATGAACAATGCTATAGGCCATAACACCACCGATAGTCCTAGAGAGATTTTTCAAGTCATATACCCAAAAGTAGTTAAACCAAGCTATGGGTCATCGGTTTATTTCACTAACTTAATCAATCACAATTTTACTGCCAGTTGGGGCCAGCCTTCTACTGTCAATTATACCGCACCCTCAGTTAAGTTCAATAGAGTTGTACTTAGTCTTAATACCAACAGTTCAGGGGTTCAATATGATCGGTTAGCTCATTTGTTTGTGGATGGTGTACCTATTTGGAGAACATCTACCATGGAACCAAGTGGAAGAAAAGTCCATTCGTTCTTCCAAAAGGATGTTAGTAAATATGTCAAGTTATTCCAAACCGATGGTGTAGTACAATTCAAACTTGATAATATCATTGATGGCAATATCAACGGAGCTTTTAATATCGTATTAGATGTTGATTTCTATTATGAACCAGAAGACGATGATGAAGATATTTTGTCTACTTCTAAATCTCCTGATGTTTATCCAGTAGGTCCAATATCAGTAGATTCTCCTTTGAAGTATCTTCCCACTGACAATTATGTATTCAAATTACCTCAATTGAACTCTAACACTACAAGACTTAAATTGTCAATTTTCACTTCGGGTAATGGAGATGAAGAGTTTTGGTATACCAATGTGTTGAATGCTAATGTTCAGAAGTTTCCACTGAGTGGATTATTAGGCCATGGTCCGGTTCGTATAGTAACTCTATTATACAATGGCCAACCTATTGCTAATGTTGTACCAGAACCTGTGATTTTTACTGGTGGGTATTCTCCTGCTTTATGGTCACCAACAGTGTCAGTGTCAGCATATGATCTTCAATCTTATGATTTGGACATAACTGGGATATTAGCTAATTTGAACCAGAATGATACGTTTGAGGTTTCTATAGCCAATGGAATTGATGATCGTAAGATCGGTTCAAATTGGATCACTTCCGTTAACTTACATGTATGGGAAAATGACCAAGTCGTTGGAACTTCTGGTTCCGTTACCCACAATTCAGATGTTAAGCAAAACGTCATTAATGTCGGTTTTGGTACTATTAACCAAATCATTACTTATGATGCTAATGCCAACCTTACATCGTCATTGACTTACAAATTGGCCAATGGTTCATCGTTTGATACAAACGTGTTCATTAACACAAAAGCAAGAATCGCCAACATTCAGGTGTACCTGAGTAATGGCCTTAAACAAGTTATCACTCACGTGAGTGAAACCTTAAAGAATTTTATTTTCAATCAACCACATCAACAATTCAATGAATCGATCGCCAGTCGCTATCCTGTCATAATTTCCACCAATTTGACTACTGACGGTGACAACACGGTTTATAATTATGGCATAGTCAATGGGAAGTCTATGAGTGTGGATATCAATAACCAAAGAGTATTGGATTTAAGAGACATTCAGAACGGAACTTCAACTTTCACAACTACACCAAAAGGGAATTCAGGATTTGGTAAAACTGATACCAGATATAAGTTTGTAGCACGTGATGTTGATTATTTTAGACATGTCAAAGCAGATCATGGGGAAGTAGTTTACAATTATGAGAGTTATGATGGTGAAGAAGATGGTGAATGGTTGGTGATGCCCACTGTTGATGATCCAACCATTGACCAATCTATGTTTGGTCAAGTTTAGTGAGTTAAGTGAGTTAAGTGAGTTGAAGTGAGTTTACGTGTATATGTATATATATATACTAACCAAACCCTGCCCATTCGATTGAGAATACTTTACCTTTAACCTTCTCATTAATATCTACTTTGTTTTTGTGTTCTGTCAAATGTTCTCCTTGTCCTATATCCTCTTGTTCTATATCTCCTTGTACCTCTCCTAGTATCTCTCCTGGTACCTCTCCTGGTACCTCTTCTGGTACCTCTTCTGGTACCTCGTCTGGTACATCCCCTTGTACATCCCCTCCTATATCACTGATCACAAACAACTTCTTAACTCCTGTTGCCAATCTCCCACTAACAATTAATTCATTCATTCCAACATTCCCCGATTCCACTATTAAATGACTATGGAACATCATGGGGTCTCCAGGATATGCTACAAATTTACCTCCAAACTTTAACCCTGATAATAACCAGTATCCTTTCAGTTTTAAATATTCAAAGATCCTATAATCCTTTATGTCTATTTGATCCCAAAACCTATGTAAACTTATGTCTGTGGACGCTAATTGTGACGGGTCATAACCTTTAGGTATTATATGATAGGGGCCCTGTTTATTGGAAACAATTTTGTGACGTTCTGGAGAATTTATTTGGGGTACTGGTAATTTTGTACCATCTATTAGTTTTGCATTACCTGACAATACTAACCATATTATTTCGTAAGGAGTTAATTGTAGGGGTATACCGAGGAAGTTATTTTGTTGAGGGGCTTGGGGTAATGATCCTATGAATTTTCCTATGATGCCGAGGGACCTAAGGGACTTTATGGTGTCTATGTCAAATATAAGTACATCTTTATCAATGACTGGTAGTATAATCATTGATCGATGAGACGTTACGAGACTTAATGAGACATTGACGAGACATGTATGAGACATTGATGAGATATGAGCTATTAGAGAGACATTGACGAGACATTGACGAGACATCGATAGACATGCAAGCGAAGGTTCACACACATAAATAGACAGATCTAGAGCGGAATACACTTAAATACACGAAAATACGACGATTGAGACCTGCATCCTTCAGTTCACCACTTATGTCTCCGAACCCCAACCAACCTTCTAAATCGTCAAATACATTCTAGACTCAATTAATCGTATATTGGCTACATAAAAGTCCTTGGTTTAATCGATTAAACTTGAAACTTTAATCTTGGTCTTATCTTCTTCTTTATCAGACACTGATAACACGTTAGATAGATTGGAATTAGAATTCTTATTAGTAATAGTACCTGTACCATTACTACCTTCAGGATTAAACGTAACAGGAGGAGAATTCAAAGGCTGATAAGATGGAGGGTTTGATAAATGAGGTGGTGGAGCTAATGACGTTGGTAATTGATTCAAAGGAGTTACTTTGATTGAATTCTGACTGATATTACGTTTATGACTCAAAGGATTTGGGAATAAATCAGGAGCGATTGATGATCTTCTGGAATTGACATTACTAGTTGAATTTGAATAGAAATTCAATGTTTCTAATGTTATACTATTATTCCTTGAATTATTGTTTGAATACAATGGGCTACTGACTCCATTGCTTGAATTAACAGAACCTGTGCTTAGGTTTGGATGGGACGAATTTATCGACATATTGTTATAAACATTCAAATGACTATTATGACTGTAGACGTTGGTGTTATTGATTGAATGACGTCTTAAAGTTAATGGATCTTCAAATAATCTACGCTTATTGAGTAATGGTGGTAATTGGTTCGAATAATCAAAACTGGCTGATCTTGAGTTGGTGTTATTGGTATTGTCAAATGAGGTTCTTTCCTTTGGACTTATTTCAGCTGGAGTTGAAGATGATGTAAACATTGACGTATTAAACGATATTCCACTATTAGAAGGCGAATGTGATATTCCTGGTAAGGTGTTCGGTAGTTGTTGCGATAGTATAGGGTTTGATGGATTTTGTACCGGATATAGGTTTTGATTGGGAGTTGAAGTGTTTGGACCTGTTGGTAAAGTCGATGGCAATGGTCCTGAAAATGACCCATTTAGTCTTTGTCCTCCATAAGTGTTTGGTCCTGGAACATTTGGGAAAGTGGTTTGGTTGGGACTTCCATGAATGCCGGGTTGATGGTTTATAGTAATTTGCTGAGGTTGGATTTGAGGTTGAGGTTGTCCATGTTGTAGTTGTTGATTATCATCATCGAAATTGATTCTGTCTGTTTGTAAACTTGCTCTTCTTCTTTTTGATGCACCCCCATTCCACCAGTTTTTAATGGCATTATCACTTCTACCATTCAAATGTCTGGCAATTTCTGCCCATTTCTTACCATATTTCATAACCAACTGTTCTATTAGTTCCCCTTCCTCTTGACTTATAGGGGTCCTATTCAATGAAGGTTTTAAGTTCTGGTGATACCTTTCTCTACATTGTTTTGGAGTTCTGGTAACAAGATTATTTGAAATTCTTACCCAATTAGTTGGCCCAAAAATTGATATTAATTCCATTAGTTTTTGATCTTCTTCAGTTGACCAAGGTCCTCGTCTACTTAAATTATTCATTTCAACTGAGTGGACTTAATAAGTATCAATATCAATAGATTATAAAAATTAGTCAGGGGCCGATATAACTAAATTGCTGAAGTTTAGGTATGCGATTGTCAGGGATTCTCACAATTTGTTGAGTGGGGGAACGCGCTGGGTTAAGGACAACACTGTTCCAAAATTGAATAATTTTGTTGGTGTCACTTAATTTAAAAAAGAGTGGACAAATTCCGAATGGGGGAATATAGTCAAAATTAGTTGGAGAATCTTATCAGGGCTTATGTGAGTTAATGGCCATGCTCGGATTTATACCACGCAAAATGTTGAATTGTAGGGTTGTCGTATTCTGCGCAACATGAAGGACGTAAAGGATATAAGAGACATAATGAGACATCAGACATAGCACCTAAAAGTATATACACATAGAGTATATACACATAGAGTATATAGCGTTAATCACATATATTTACATATATTTACATAGTACAAAGTGTGCATATCACATGACACATTACCCATAGTATCCTAAAGGTAATTGTCAAGCTTTGGTCTTTGTATTACTAAACCTAATCTATTACTAACCCAAACCCTTTGAAAACTCCATAAAAATAACCAATTACATTTCTCATATTCGTACTGATGATTTCTTCGTACTGATGAATTCTTTCGATGAATTCTCTCCTGTTCAATATCTTCGTTACTGCTCGAGATACTCATCCAAATCCTCTGGCTCAAAGATAACTCTCACCATCAAACTACATGAAGGACAAACAGCAATATCTTCACCATCAACCAAATCATCTATCGATATGGCAAACTTATCACCACATGGACAAGGATGTTGAAAGATCTTCAAACCCGGGTCGTACACGAAATCTTCGATTTCTATTTCATCATAAATATCCATGTTAATATGAAGCTTGAAAATTCAATGATCTCATCTCACTCAAGGCGAGTGTCGGACAAATGTCTCAAAAATATCGTAGGCTCTCACAATTGTTACCCATCAAATTCAATGCGCAACACAGGCTAGGGCATTAAGCTGTGACTGCTAAATCTGTCGTGTGGATCCGTTTATGTGAGAAAAACTTTTATTGAAAATTTTTATAGATTTAATTTTTCAAACTTGATATAACATTAAAGAAAATTAATCATGGGTATTTCAAGAGATTCTCGTCATAAAAGATCTGCCACTGGTGCTAAAAGAGCTCAATTCAGAAAAAAGAGAAAGTTCGAATTAGGAAGACAAGCTTCATCAACCAGATTAGGACCAAAAAGAATTCACTCAGTTAGAACTAGAGGTGGTAACCAAAAATTTAGAGCTATAAGAATTGAAAGTGGTAACTTCTCATGGGCTTCAGAAGGTATTTCTAAAAAAACCAGAATTGCTAGAGTTGTTTATCATCCATCAAATAATGAATTAGTTAGAACTAACACTTTAACCAAAGCTGCTATTGTTCAAATTGATGCTACTCCATTCAGACAATGGTATGAAAACCATTACGGTCAAAGTTTAGGTAAAAAGAAAGATGAACAAGAACAACCAACCAAATCAAAGAAATTAGAAAGAAAATTAGCTTCAAGAGCTTCAGGTGCTACCATTGAAAGTGCCGTTGATGCTCAATTCGGTTCCGGTAGATTATATGCTGCTATTTCATCAAGACCAGGTCAAAGTGGTAGATGTGATGGTTACATCTTAGAAGGTGAAGAATTAGCTTTCTACTTAAGAAGATTAACTGCTAAGAAATAAACTAAATAGTCATAATATATGTAAAATATAATCGATGTATTTAGCGAAGGGGGTGAGTAAATAGTAATGCATAGGCTGTTAGTGGTTGTTTCTGTGTGGTTATTGGGTGGACATGGGATCAGTGTTGGAATCAGTGTTGGAGTGTTCATGATTAAGAGAGTAGAAAGAGTCTGATCATATTCTGAATTAAGAAGAGTCTGGGAAGAATTAATTTGGAACTCATTTCAAACTCTGTAAAGCTCTGGCAAGCTCTAGCAAGCTCTGAAAAGGCCTAGGCAACTTCTCTGTGTCTTGAAATGACATGCCGTACAATAAGAGTAGAATCTACATCCTAAACACTATCTGCCCTAGCTATACCTAGTACAATAAAAAAAACCTAAGAACCTAATTGTTAGTATGAGTCAGAAATAGGCAATATCGTTTATCCACAGTAAATTCGGTACAGGTCTGTGTAATATTATTTCATCATAAATACATACCCTCTGGTGATTGATGGATTAATTTGGTTGAAAATTTTTCTCAGTTAAATCTCAGAATAGAGTAGGGTAACCTATGTATCTAATTTGAGCCAACTCTTTGGTATTTTTGGTTTTGTGGTCGTTGTGGCCGTTGTGGTTGTTTGGTGGTAATTTGTTGTTGATAACGATTGATGAGTTTCTATTTGTGTCCCTTCACTCTTTTTACGTATATTTTTAATTTTTAATTTTACAAATTTTTTGTTCTTGTTTTTGCAACTTGTGGATTTTACTGCTCGTATAATAATTGAGATTTAATATGGAGAATGATGGAGAAGATAGAAAGACATTGAGAGATCAAATGCTTGAAGCCGAAAGTATGTAAACATTGTTGGACTTAAGAGACATAAGAGGACATAAGAAGTTACTAACATTATAGGGCTAAAAGAAATCGAATACAGGAATTCCTTACAAGCACGTAACTCATCATATAAGCTAGATGAGAAGTCACTAAAGTTCTATCAAGACTTAAGACAAGAGGAAAAGGAGAAGGAGAAGGAGATCAGGGAGAGAGAGTCGAATGAGTTGAATAGTTTCAGGCTTAAACAGAAGCTAAGGGTTGATAAGAAAGTACCGAAGCAGCAGGTAAAGAGGGTTATTAAGAAGAAGGTTGGGAGAGAGATAAACAGTGAGAACGAGCAGAGAGAGGAACACTCAAGACCAAATGGAACTAACAATAATGAACGAAACGAACACACAGAGCCTGAACACACAGAGCCTGAACACACAGAGCCTGAACACACAGAGCCAGAACACACGGAACCCCACAAAGAAAACACAGAAGGATTAAACTTAGGATATTCTAGTGATTAACAATAGCCTACTTACAGTCTAGAGCCTACTTACCAACATCCTCCTTTTTCAAAGCAAAGTACCTTGGTTCATCAAATACATGATACCTATGACCTCTAACCCCATCACCTCTGAATAAATCAGGCAATCTCAACTCTTCAGGAACTTGAGACTCGTCCACGAAATGATTGCCGTATAAGAAGTCTTTGTCCATTTGACGTTTTTCTTTCTTGGACAATAATTTGAACTTAGCAATTTGCAATTCGGTATCAGTTATAGTTGATCTTGAGATTCTAGCATAGGCTACTTTCTTTAATTCTCTGAACATGATGTACTCACACCATCTATCCCAATCGGTTGAATCGATATCATTCATTCTTGATTTTTCACTGGCATATGTCAAATAGTTACCTTCCAAAGGATTGGTGACTAAGTAACTTAGAAGTACTAAAGGATTAGGAGATTCAGCCATAATGGATTCTAATGTTAAACTTTGTAATCTTCTGTCTTCAACGTCTTCTTCTTGACCTGAATGGAACACAACTACATCAATTTCCTCACCATAAATGTCTAAAGTAGCTAATATAGCTGGTGCTAACTCTCCATCAGGTGAGGGTAACAAATGATGACTTGATTTTAAGATTGGAAATTTTGATAATAATGCACATCCCCATGTATGTTTATTTGGACCTGGACCATAATCAACGTACATCTGTAAGTCTTCAGCGATTTTTTGAGTGAAATCCCTATTACCACCAATTAATCTTTGAGTGTCAGTTTCTAATAATCCAATGATATCAATTTGGGCATCTTTGATTAAGTCTCTCATTCTATCATGACTTGACCACATATCATTATCTAATCCGAAATGTATACACCAAATCCCAGCATTAAATGATTTGGATGATTCATTGAATGGACGTATTTCTTGAGTAGGGTACCTTTGATAAACCACAGATACTGATAATGACAAAAGGATGGTTAACATGAATAAAGTCTTGTTGAAGATGGTTTTACTAATATAATTGATTTTGGTGATCTTAGAATGACTTAACAGAATCCTATAGTTAACAATACCACATAAGGTGAACAAATAAGACAATGCCAATACAATGTCAGTTCTTTCTCTTAATAAGAAACCACCAGGGACGAAAGCATAAGCAACGATCCATACACTTGCCAATCCAAGCACAATCACCCAGAAGAATCCTAAAGTGAATAATAATCCAGGATTGAAACCAATAGTGTTCTGGAAGATAACTGGAGTAACAGTGGTCAACCAAAATGCTAAGCCAAGTCCACCAATATAACCCAACCAGTCTTCGAAGATGTAAAGTATCAAACAACTACCACCACCAAGAATCAAATTATAAGACCATGAAGTCAAATAAGTTGGATGGAACTTGATAGTAACTAGAATACCCAACATTACAGCTACGATATTAAGAATACCGCCAGTTATTGGAGTTGGGCCTGTAATTGGATATCCTGACCAATTCCATAAGATTAAAGTGGAAGTGTCAGTTAAGTAAGCAAAATAAGAAAAGAATAAACCACCGAACCCAAGACTTGATAATATCAATGATCCGTTAGCTACAGATTTCTTACCTTTTGGATCAATGCTAGGGGTGAATAAACTTCCACATAACCCTAAGAAGATCCCCACTTCATTATATCCACCATTTGATTTGTTCATAACTGGCCAAATTGGATTGTTGGAATAGAACATATACTTGATAATGGAGCTTGCTAATAACCCGACTATGAAAGAAATGGTATAGGAATTGAATTTTTTAGGAGTCACTGATAAGTTCGATAATTCGTTTGCAAATGACAATGTACCAATCAAGCTACCAATTGATACTGATATTAATTTGTTTTCAGGGGTTTCGAACTTGTAAGCTCCCACACCATAAATCACAGCCAACACCCTTGAAATCTGAGGATATTTGGCCAATATTGGAGCAACAAACGGGAACAAAAGGATCAAAGGTCCTAAGAATAATGAAATTATAACAGCTTCATATCCTGATATACCCATATGCCAAAGAGGGAAATGCCACACACATAAGAACAAGGAGGTGAAAATGGACCATAAGATGAATGAGTTGAGGGAGTTGATGAAGAATTGGAAAAGATTAAAGTCTTCTTCTTGTTCGATAGTTTCGATTAATTTGTGTTTGTGGCTTTCTTTGGATGCTTTTGTGTCACTTGTAGTTTCTTTGGCAATTGTAACTTTTGATGCCTTTGTGTCACTTGGTGCCTGCTCCACTCTAAAACCGTCATGATCAATAATTATACTTAACTGCTCGAATTCAATAACTGACCATGTGTCGAACCCAATGTCCAATAAAATCAAACTCCATTCGAAATATGCATAGATCGAATATGCCCCAGGTCTTATATGAACTTTGTGTTGGATAAACCAGTAAACCAATGGAACTAAAGTTGCAAAAAACGTCAAACTCGTCAAGCATCTACCGGTTTTAACCAAAGATTTGGGAGTCAATACACTGATACCAACGTGCCATGGAATAGTTAACACAATGTAAGATATCATGAAGATATCATGCCAATCATGGTCATCAGTTGATGTGATATAAACCCAGCCTCCACATGTTAGGGTTCTAATTATACCCGATAAGATAATGACGATATTGCCGATACTAACTCCTTTAGCACTATAAATGTTGGACAAGAAATTCAAGAAGATTAACAAAAACCTTGGACCTGAAGTAACTGCTATAAGGATTTGGAAAACTGATCTTTCTGGATATCGATCACCTATAGTTGCTGAGACACTTGGGAACCATTCATCAGGATAGCCAAATGAAGCATTCTTGACGATCTTGGTGTAATGTAAGCAACAGCCAATGATAAGAGCCGCTATGAATGCACTTGAGGCAAATACCCCATGAGCAATGGCAATATATTTCCCATTGACTTTAATATGGTCGAAATTCATTACTGTATTTCAGATGTTTTGCAGTAGCGGTTGATTCAGGTGCCGCGCGACATGTCGCTATGTAGCCAGTAAAAATTGAGGAATTTTCATCTCACCAAAGTTTTTATTTGAACTAGAGTTGGTAGTAACTGGGTTCATATTATAGGGAGTATCGACGGATAAAATGCTTAGTTCATATGCAAATCATCAAAGACCAGAATTGATATCGTTTGATGATATTGATTATGATGATTTCGATAAAGTTCAAAAGGCTAGAGCCTCCATGACAAGAGAACAATGGATTAAGACTATGGAAATAAAAGTTACACATGATGCCTTAAGAAGATGTAAGAGATACCATGGAGATGATGCACAAAGAAACTGTAGGCCATTGATTTTGAAGTATATGAAGATGATTGAAAAGACCCCATTGCAAGGGTATTTGGGATATCAAAAGAATGATCCATCTAAGTAGAAGGAAGAGACAGGGAGAAGACTGCAACAAGAGCAGGAGAAGCAAAGAAGAAGCAGAAAAGAAGTACAGAAGAAGGAGCTGGCATGTAAACTAAGATCTGGAATTTATAAGGTGACGTTTATAGGTGTGTAGAGCATATATATTTATTATTGATATTCATACAACACTTCTCAGTAAAACACAGGTTATCCCCGTTTACCACCACCACCTGCCTAATTACCGCCAATTCTAAAATCCTCGCACCAAGTCCCCCCAAATTCGCACTAACTTTCCCACTCGCCCCAAACTCGGCTCGCACTTTGGCTACCCAATTATCTTTCTCAATTTCGAGATCGGAAAATTTTCATCAACATGTTCAAGTCAACTTTCAATATAACTCGTCATGGAGTTAGAAACTATGCCACTTTACGTGAAATTGAAATGAGATTGAAGTCAATTAAGAATATTGAAAAAATCACCAACACTATGAAAATTGTTGCTTCAACTCGTCTTAATAAAGCTCAAAGAGCAATGCAAGCTTCAAGAGTATTCCATGAACTGGATAAAGAATTCAATGAAAGTGCCGAATTAACTCCAGCTGAAAAACCAGACAAGACTTTATTGATTGTTGTTTCATCAGATAAAGGGTTATGTGGATCAATTCATACTCAAATCTCCAAAGCTACCAGAAGAAGAATTGAAGAATTAAATGGTAACGTTGATATTGTTACTTTAGGTGATAAAGTTAGAACTCAAATTTTAAGAACTCATGGTGAATATTTAAAATTAGCATTCAATGGTATTGGTAAAGAAGAACCAAACTTCAATGAAGTTGCCTTAATTAGTGATGAAATTTCAAAATTAGGTAATTATGAAAATACTGAAATCTTATATAACAAATTCGTTTCAGGTGTTTCATTCGAACCAAGTTCATTTTCAGTTTATGCCCAAAGTGCAATTGAACAAGCACCAGGATTGAGCAAATATGAATTAGAATCTGAAGATAGTACTGAAGTTGTTTCAGAATTCTCATTAGCCAATTCCATTTTAGCTGCTATGGCTGAAGGTTATGCCTCAGAAGTTAGTGCTAGAAGAAATGCTATGGATAATGCATCAAAGAATGCTGGTGATATGATCAATAGTTATTCTATTTTATATAACAGAACTAGACAAGCTGTCATTACTAATGAGTTAGTTGATATTATTACCGGTGCTTCCTCATTAGATTAGGTTTAGTAGGACTTTATGTCTTGGACTAGGTCTTGGACTAGGTCCTGGACTAGAGCTAGAGCTAGAACTAGGTGCTACACTACTGCTAGTAGAATATACATTGAATTAACTGTGGTCTATCAGGCCGTCTATATCTATAAATCTATGGTAACTACACCTAATCCCTCTTGGTATTAGTATAAAGTCTCTGTATGAAAATCAACCCAGTTATAACTCCTATTGACCCACAACTTATTCCAATCAATACACTTATCAACCCCATATATGCAAAATACAATAATATACTAACAAAGTCTGTGAAGTTTAAATGGGTGAAAAAGTAATAGAATGAGTATCCATAGATATAAAGTCCAATACTGCACCCGATTCTAAAACTTAACCATTGCCATTTTGGATTGCTGTCCATTATTAAGTTTATATAGATTCCAATGATCGCCAGTTCACTTACTATGATGATTAACATAACCGTAGTTAAGAATAAGAACCCATACATGTAGTAGAAGCTGGTCTTTTCTAACCAAATAGAATTGAGGATGAATGATAATTCAACATAAACCACTCCAAAAGGGATCAATCCATACATAATCATCAAGAACACCGTATTCTTTATTAAGCTGTTGGATCTAGTCTCAGGTTTCAAATTTGAACTATATGATTTCTCTGATGAAGAATATAAATAAAATGATGATTCTTTGAATTTGTACTTGTTACCATACCTGGCTCCAATCATTCCTAAAGGTAACATAACCAATAAGAAAATGAATACCAAGACCACTATAGTGCCAAATGGTAAGGCTGTAGAAGATTCTTTAGCAAACACAAAGAAATTAAAGAATATCATGAACCCTAAGATAATCAACGGTAAGAACCCTGAAAACATCAATGACAATTTGTAGGTGATTCTTGGGGGATAACTATCATTTAAGTAATCATTATTAAAGATTTTATACAAGATTATACCAATAAATGATGGGATTATACCTGAAAGTACAAAACATGTCAAAGCAAATGATGTAAAAGCTCCTTGATAATTATTCAATGGGATACCTTTAATTTGGTTAATTTCAAATTGGGACTTAATTATGGTAGTAGCAATAACCCCAATTGTTGATATTATTAATTGAATACCAGAGCTAACCAAAGTTGATAAAAGTAACGGATTTAACGGAGACTTTAATACTTGAGTATTCAAATTCTTCCAATTATTTTCATCTAAATCAACGGAGTTTGATGGTAAATTCTTAGTAGATGGATCAGTTTTAATAACTCTGAAAAGAATTATGGCCACTATTAATGATACTAAAAATAATAGAACCATTGAGTTCATAAATGATAACCAATGAATATTGTTAGATTGATTATTATGATCATTTTCATAATATAATGCCCATCTACTTTCATAATCAACACTATTATCTTCTCTCCAATAAACTGAATAAGTATAAGGGATTCTTACACTTGGAGCTTTACCAGTTTTTGGATCTTTAACCAAATTAATTGGTAAATTTTCATAATCTTTTGATGATCCAGGACAAGTTTCATCAATCACCGATTTAGGATAAACTTCAAACCCAACAATTGTATGTAAACCTGGTTTAGATCTCTCACTATGGTATCGTATAACCAACATAAAATGATTATATAAATAACTCTGATCATCATGAAAGAACCCTAAAGGAAACCCAGCAGCATAATATTTGGAATTCTTATTATTAGATACAAATGTAGTAGCACCTGGTAATCCATCAATTGACCAATGAACGACATAGCCTGCTTTGATTAATTCATCAGCGAATTTTAATTGAGGTTCTTTAGCTTTGAAATCACATAATCGAACACAAGGATTATCCACGCCAAAATTCAACTTATAATCACTTTCCCATATTTTATCACCTCTTAAGATCTCTCCCAATGACAAATGCAAAGGCTTTTTACCCTTAGAATGGGGACAGACGAATTTCAAATCATAGTATCCATAGGGCAACTGTGTATGATCTGATTCGACTTTGTTCACGAGCAAATCAACTTTCTCTCCTTTCTTATAATATCGAGGTGACAATCCGAGATCTAGACATGTGACATATGCTAGTAACGAACATATGATCCAAATTTGAAATCGATCTATCATATTAAACCCTTGGTAAATGGTCAAGGTCTCAATATACGAAAAAATATTTTTTGCTTTGTTCCGCGTTTATGATTTTAGACCTCAGGTTTTAGCTTACCTCTTTTTCGTGTCCATGGGTATGGTTATGAATGTTGGCCGACCCAAATTTTACTATGGGATTTTTTTGGACTACATTAGAGTTCTGCAGGTTTTGGCGTTTTGGGAATTAGACAATTTTCTTATACCATTTGTGTTTGTGGCTTTGAAGGTTTGTGTTTGTGGCTTGGAAATGGTAATGTACTGGTACTTATGGATTGAGATTTGATTTTGGGTTTGGTATGGGGTGTGGTATGGGGTCAATTGAGGGGAATGTAATTGGTTTGGGGTACTTTTGTGGATAAGTTCGGATTTTTGGTTAGCTTATACTTTCTAGGACTGTTCTATGTATGTACACTACTTAACGGTTGACTATAAGACAATGGGAATGTCTCCAACAATAACTAAATGAGGTGAGTACATCATGAGATTTGGCTAAAGTAAGCGAATTTTATTCTACGGGTGAGTACACCGAGAGACTGGGACCAGTGGTGGTACTGTGGTGGTATATCCGTGGTATGTACGTATGTAGTCTGTATGTATTGGGTTTCTTTGGGTTATACATGCTCTCATGGCTGCAGGTATAAACGTTTAAATCTGGTTCTATAATTACGATTTTTTACGAGACGCGTATCTGCAAGAACGGTAATTGGATTAAAAATTACACTAGTTATATTACACTTATATACATAGACAGGTCTGTCATACCTTTATGACACTAGACTGTCGTATCACCATGACTACTCACTGGTCTGTAACGCCTTCACGCTCACCCACTGGTCTGCAACGCCTCCATGGCTTCTCTAATCAAATAATTACCCTTAGGATCCAAATTCAATGCCACCGTGAATTCCTTGATGGCCTTAAACTTATCATCTTGTATGCTATATAATTGACCCAACAAGAAATGGACACTGGCCTCATCTGGTGCTAAGTCCTTCAAGATCTCAAAATATTGCAACGACTGGGTAAATTGTTGCATGGTGAATAATAATTGAGCTTTCTTAAAAATTGGTAATGGATTTAATGGTTGCAATTTATTAGCCAATTCATATTGTCTTAATGCTAAATTCTTTTTACCTAATTTTTCTAATACCATTCCTACACAACAAATCAAAATTATGTTAATAGGATTTATAGACACTGCTCTTTTGAAATGATAATCAGCCTTTTCGTAATCTCCTAAATTTATATAAACCATCCCAATCCCATATAATGCATTATAATGTCTTGGGTCTAAGATTAAACTAACTCTGAAACTTTCTAATGCCATTTCATAATTATCATTACTAAAGAATTCGTGTCCTTTTAAAGTGTAACCATAAACGAAATTTTCATCATATTTAATGGACTTATTGAAACACTTTATGGCTTCATCAGGTTCACGGTTTAATGAAAATAAATTCCCTATAACACACCAAGTAATTGATGATTGGTTGTTTAGATCATACAATTCATTGGCTAAATAAGTCAACTCAATCTTCTTATGTAAATGCCATAATAAGGTAGAATAATATTCCATATCTTCTAACCTTGTCCTATCTAATTTTCTTAATTTATTAAAGAAATATTCACTTTGCTTATAGTTAACGATTTCATAGTGTAATCTACCTAACTTGCTTAAAACCCACGGTGTTTCCTTTTCATTTTCAGGCAAACTCTCGAGAATCCTGATAGCTTTATAACAATCAAATTTACTAAAACATTTATAACTCTTAGCAAATATTATGTATAATTGTAATAGATACTGGTTTGATGCTTCAATGTCTTTATTAGTGAATTCTATGTTTGAAAACTTGGATTTGGCCGATGTGTTTGATTGAGGATTTATAAGTCTTGATGTGATTTTGGAATATGTGGTTTTTGGTTTTGTGAACTCTTTTTTAGGTGCATTTGGAATATTATTTGATTTGACTCTTGGTGTTGATATATCTTCATTAAATGGTGAATTTGCATGACTTGGAGAATTCAAAATTTGATTGCTGATATTATCGTTCAATGAATTTGGTGGTTGTAAACTGAAATTTTGATTATATAAGTTTTTAACCTTAACATCTATACCTAATTTACATAATTTTTGAAATGCTTCAAAATCAAATTGATTATACTTAAGACACAATCCATAATTGATACCAGAATTCTTGATGTCTCCAACTTTACTAAATAAGTCACCTAATAAATGATAGATCATTGAACTATCAGGGATAATCTTCCTTTGATACTCGTAGTTAAACTTACCTATACCACTAAAGTACTTACTATTCTGGTCTAACTCATTATACAAGTACCCAACCTTAAGTAGCTGATAGATTCCTTCTTTGTACTTCTTCAACTCCAAGCACAGTTTACCAAACAAATAGGAACACCCCAAATGATCTTCTAAATCGTGAAGTTTATTGTAACATGTTTTGAATTTGTTCTGACGGTAAAGCACGAGATTATAAAGGTAAATGCTATCGAGGGACTTGTCGATGGCTATGAGACGCTCACAAGCAAACTCAGCATTGGAGTAATTGAAGTTGTCTAGGGAATGGATGATGATTGATCTTAGTTGTTGTGTTATGTTATCCATTGTAGTGTTCTCACTGATCTGTTCGCGATACCACAAACAGCCAAATAGACCACAAACAGAACCACAAACAGAACCACAAACAGAGAAGAGAACCACAGAGAAAATGCCAGAGCACAGGATGAAAGAACAACGCCATATTATATATATTACAACCATAACACATTTATAAGACAATCCATCACCTCTTCTGTTTAATAAAAAAAGTATGATTGCCACTGCCATCATTACTATAAGCCATCAACTTATCACTGTTTCTTTGTTTCTTTCTCTTATCATCAGGAAAGTATTCTCTTGAAGTTTCCACTGGTGTCAGTAAGTTACTGCCACTTCCAAACCCATTACCAACATGTGACCCTACTGACGTTGCTGATGTTGGTCCGTTTAAGCTGGTAGTTCTTGATGCGGTTGATAAAGAATTGGATCTTTCAGTTTTCTCCTTAGGTTCCTTTGGTGATAACAATCCTGATGCAAGTAAATATGGTGATGCAAATCCAGTTTGACTTGATGTTGATGGTGTAGTTGGTTCTCTTGTATCAATAGTTAACTTAGTAGCTTTATGCTCCATACTTTCTTCAGCTAATGGACTGTTTTCTCCACTACTATTCGGATCTAATGTATAGTTACCAATGAAATTAGTTAATTGAGCTTCTGAAAAATCAGACTCTTCAGGTTTGAAATCCAATAAGTATTCCTTATTACGATTCTGCTCATCTTTGAGTTTTGTCTCTTCACGAGCCTTAGCTAATAATTCTTGAGCTTTGGCTAATGAAACTGTTGGGGTTGAACAACTACTTACAACAGGTACACTATCATCAATATCAATAGTTGATGTCATTAAAGCTTTCATCCAACCTCTCATTTCTTCTTGAGTTTCAACAGCAAAATAATGAACTTTGGGCTGAGTGAATGTTAATCCTTTTTTGAACCCTGGTGCTGGTGGTATCAACTTAAAACAATATCTTCCAACTCCAGTGGATGCTGCATATAACGCAACATACTTATCTTCACCATCTGTACTTATAGGTATAACTTTATGAGCAGTTATATCAATTAATCCTTTTTCTTTCTTATCTTTTAATGATGTAAAGTACAGTAATCTTGTACCATGTAAAGTGAAATATCTTGATCTCCAACTTAAGTTATTACCTGATTTCTTGGCCATAAACCCTGAAAATGATGCAGATTTGATTGCTTCATCAGGAGTGATATTTCTAATTCCTTCAGTGAATGCTGAAGTTTTCAGCTTTTTGGATGTAGTTAAGTTCTTAAAGTTTTGAGTGCTAGCTGTTCTTAAAGTTTTAAATCTTGATGGTTGCTGTGATTGTGGGGTTATATTAGGAGTAGAATTATCACTATCACTTTGTTCGGTATCTTTTGAAGTATTATAACTGTAATCATTACTTGAATTAGAAGATATTTGTACATCTTTTGATCTTTTTGGTGAAAATTCACTATTATCAATATCAATCATTTGCTTTGGTGTAGTTCCTGGTGTATCAACTTGTGATGGTTGTGATTGTCCATTCTTTTGTCTAAGTTTAGCTGGACTTATTAATTTGTCTTGAACTTCATTTTCTTTCCATGAAAACATCGAACTGTGTCTTCTATGTTCTTTTTCCTTCTTTCCTTGAAGATAGTCGAAATTGTTTGATAACACCGATGAGTTTCTTCTATGATAATAGTCATCTTTACTTTGATTCCTGGAATGAACACTATCATAAATTGAAGACACTGGTCTTTCTTTTACTTCCTTTTGTGACCTTTCACCAAACTTGAATTTAGGAAGATCTTCTTGAGAGTTTTGTCCTTCATAGTCGAATTTAGGTTCATTAGTTTCAATTTCATTATTATTAGCAATTGTTGGAGTTTTTGGATCGTCGAATCTTTGAGGTGGTTCTTTTTGGATTGGCGATTTCTTTAATTGTTCGATTTGTTTATGGATAGCAAATCTAGTACCGAAAGAATCAATATCCAACTCTTTCAAATGAGCCAAATCTAATTCAAATAAGATTTCTCCAGTGATTTTATGTTGAATGAATTTATTGCATACTTGTGGTTCGAACCCTTTACTAAGGAAAAAGTCACTTATTTGATTAGGTGTCCATTGGTTAGGCGACAGTTCCAAATGTAATGAATCTTTGGATTGCGTTGGTCTAGGTTCGAATTCTTTAGATTGGGTTCTAGGCTCGAAGTCTTTAGTATGAGTTCTAGGTTCGAATTCCTTAGAATGAGTTCTTGATTCTAGGTCTTTAGTTCTGATAGGTTCTGGTTTTGTTTCCTTGGGTATTGATATTTCAGTTGGTGGTTTTTGTTTGGTCTTCTTATGATCTTCATATTGGGATATCTTGGAAAAAATCGTTGGTTTATTCATTGGCAGTTTACTATCAATTTGCAATTCTTCTAAAGCTTTATCAATGTCGTTCATAGTCTTATTATTAATACTTGGACTACTACCATTCATCGATTCATTCACTAATGGCAGATGATTATTATTGTTACTATTACTAATAGGACTATTCTGACCTGGACTATTCAAACTGCCTACTCTTCTACTTCTTGATCTTAACAATGATGGGCTTGGAGTAGTATCATCAACAAGCTCTTGAGTAAAGCTTTTTGGATATAATCCTACTTCTCCCGTATTCAAATTTTTTCCCATATACCAACCATCATTATATTCATTATCATCAGCTAATACCTCAATCTTATCCCCGACTTTTAAATTTAATTCATCACCCAATCGACTATTAAACTGTTTGATACATAAATATAGAGTCATATTTATGGCTTTGTGTAAGGATGTGTTTGTGTTTGTGTAACAGTTCTCAAACTTTGAAATTTCACTACTTGTTGATTATGTATGAGATGTAAATGTTTACTTCTCAAGTGTGTATATGTGTAAAAATTTTTCTGCGAGTGCGAAATCTTTGATTATGTAATGAATCTGGAATTTGCGTTTCTCACAAGACTAGTACGAGTGACATATTGAGAAAGAAGCGAGGTTAAACGTCAGGGAAATTCACAGAGCTCCAAAGACCATTTTGTCAACTTTGGTTTTGTGTTTAGATACTTGTAGAGTGTAATAGGAAACGAGATAGACGGAGCGTATATCGGAATCATATAACGGAATATTTATATTGCTAGAGACAAAGACTGTGTTTATTGAGTAATACAATAGAATTTCTGGGTCTGACTATAAGCGTTACACGAGCAAGGAAATTATAAGTTACAGGTAACGAACTGTAGAGATTTTCCAGACACAAATTATAAGGAAACTTGATTGGCTGTTTTTGGCTGTTTGTGTTATTCTTTTAGGGAAGTAATTAGTGAGTTTAATCAGAGTTTGGCATCTGATTGTTAGTGATTGGTAATAACTAAGTCGCACCATGGATTGTGGGCCTTCAAATGCTATAAAGAACTTCAACAACTTCAATAACCAAGATCATTCTTTACAACATCAACATCAACATCCTAATCAACAACCACAAAACCAAGGATTCAGAACCAACAATGTTATTAATAATCAATCATTCAATGAGTTTAGTAATTTTAATGGGGTAAATGGTCAATTCAATAGTCAGCCTGTTGATGTTCAACATCTTCAACAACAGCACCATCAACAACAGCATCTTCAGCAACAGAATCATCATCCACAACAACATCACAATTCTCAAAAAAGCTGGGTAAATGATTTTTCAAACTTATCAATTGGACAATTCAACCAAAACCAAAGACTGGCTCAACTACCAACTCAAGCCCATGTCCAACAAAACCATCCTCTTCAACAAGCTAATGTTCAACAGAATCTTCAAATGAACCAAAACCTTCAATCTCATCAAGCTTACCCCACATATCAACCAAGATTCCAAATGAATATGAGCCAAGGCATGTATAATCAGAATTATCAAAATCCTGCAAATGAACATAAATCCTTACATGGTACAGAGATGAATGATCATTTGACCCATGAAGATTTCGAAAATGAATTCAAAATGATCGAAAAAGAAGAACAAGATCAGTCACAAGCACCAGTCCAATCAAATGATGACAAAGAAGAATTTGCCAAAACTGCAGGCAAAATTCATAATCATCTAATGCAACACGATAAGTTCAAGAACTCCAAATTCGTAGAGTTAATGAACGGTATTAGTCAAAGACAAGTTGAAATCAGTGACGATGGTGAAACATTTGTTAACACTGGAAGGGATAGTCTGGGGATTGCAGCTGATTTACAGTCACATGATCAAGCACAGTCTCAACCCCAATCTCAGAATGCAACTGCTGAGCCATTAAACGATCCGGTTCATTCACTTCATCCACATCCAGTAAGTAGTCATCAATCGGTTCCATTGTCTCAACAAAGTCCTGAAGTTAAGGAGATCGTCAATGAATTACCGGACCCATTAAGTCATTTAAAGGATGGGGATTTACAGGGAATTTCTGATCCTTTATTGGCAGCCAGAATTGTCAGTGGTAATCAGATTAGAGGGCAAGATTGGATAGAAGATTTCGAAGCTCAGAAATGGCAGGAATTTGACGATTACAGACACGGTGATGAGGGATATTAGATACGGTGTAGGCTATTGGATATGCGGCAAGGCTATTGGATATGGCGAAGACTATTAGATATGATTGTGTATGAATTTAAGTTATTACGATTAGCGTATGGATTGTTAGCTCTAGCTTTAAGCACTGAACAGGACTGACTAGGGCCAGGGTGTGATTCGCAGTTGCTCTGTCTGGATTTACGACGAGTATCGTGGTAGAAGAATTAGTCGCATTAACAATAGAAGTGCATACATAGAGGATACTTCAATTGTATGTTAAGTCGGTGTTATTCAGGCTTATCAAAGCGTTGGTGATTGAAAAATCGAAAAAGCTCTGTGTTAGTCCATCGTCTAGGTGGGGTCTTATCTGGGTGTGATATTATCTGGGTGGGGTTTGATCATCTCGACTAATTAAGGGGTTTTGTAATGAGATTTGCTGATACTACCCCAGCATATCTTACCTTATTTGGATCCAGCAGCTTATATATAGGCCCAAACACAAACAAGCAGATCATAGTAGTGGATTGGCTAATATAAAATCAATTAACCAAGCAAATTCCAATACAAGCTACTGCTATTGATTCACATGACAACTTATCGGAGATGATACCGAATCAAAGTGAAACGGCTGTGGAACAAAACTTCCAAAAACGGCTATGGAACACAACCGTTAGACGGATAAGAAAGCCTACAGAACCGAGCCGAATTTTATCCTGTATACCTAAAAATTCCTTAATATAACATGTGATGAAGATTAGTGCTCTGGCTTGAATAAGGTGCTTACGTAAGAATAGAAGATCAAGCACTACCTCACATGAAATCCATACAAAATGAAGGGAAGGGGGGCAAATTGTAATTTCATCTCCCCTTGTTTATACATGTTCGGAGCTTATACCGAGGACTACCCCAATCTGTCAAATGGGTGCCTTCGGCATTTAGAATGAAATATACTGTTATGGGTGATGATAACTGTGGTGACACACCTGTGCTGAAATTCTTGTTTACTTGGGATCTACGTTATTTTTTCTTACATAAGCATCATAACCATGGCACCAGTATATGTACAGCATTCACATTGAAATGTTGTTGGTATTTGAATCAAGAACTTCAATGGTATGTGCTGGGACAGTGCCAGTAAGCATAGGTAACACAAGACCTGGTTGGAGTAATATAGAGTTGTTGAAACGTGACCAGGGCCCTCAAAATCTCCCCTAATATGACAGTTTTGCCGTCGGAAAAAACTTGTAATCTTATTAGCATATTCATTTGCATGTTCACTTTTTGTTTCTTTTGTAGTAATATTCATGTTCCTAATGTTTGTTGGGTCATTTGATTACTATTTATAAGCAATTCAATAGCATAGAAAGTTTTGGCTTTAACTTATTCAAAATGGCTGATAGGTATACTGCTACAGATGGGTTAATATCACTTTTCTATAGTCTAAACGACGGAGCAGCCACCGGTACTGGGGTTGTGAAACTACTTGACATTACCGTCAATTTTATTGGTACGAAAATATCACCTGAATTGAAGGTTGGAATCATTGGCGATTTAAACAATATATTTGGTAATTATCCTGATAAGCTGGACATGGTACCATCAGAAATATTTGCGGTGATGTTCTTTATTATTGCCATAGCTCATTTATGTCTATTCTTGGTTAATGTATCCAGGGGCCATTATTTCTATATATCGTTTCTATGGTTTATTTATGGTTTAGGTAAATCCATAGGGTTTGCATTAAGAGCTAGATGGGGGTCTAAAATCGAATTGGTTGGTCTTGGAGTTACTAGTGAAGTCCTTCTAATTATCTTTTCGGTGTTTTTAACAACCATAAACTTAATCTTGGCTCAAAGATTATTTACTTGGAGACACCCTGTTGGTGGTACAAGAAGATTATTTACTTATACTATGATGGGGATTTATTCACTTGTGATTTTAATTGTGTTTATGACCATATTTTGTTCAGTAATTCCATATCTATCATTTTTAAGTCATAAAGCTTTCCGTGGTTATCAAATAGCCATCATGGTATCAGCTGTATTTATCTTTCTTTATAGTTTAACGGCTGTGTTGTTATTAGCATTATCATACTTTTTCCTACCTACTAGGAAAGATGAAAGGATTTATACCTATCAACCATGGTGGGTTGAAAGTTTTCTGCCCTTTTATTTTGTAAAGAAAAATGCTGCCCAAGATGCTGCTGAGACTTTCATGAAAAGAGATCATAATAGTCGTCATGCTACAAGAGTTATAGCTGCATCTCATCATAATTATAACATGGTTGAAGGTTTGACCAATCAAAGAGGGAATTTGAAACATAATAAGTCGATTATGATAGTTTTAATGACAACTCTCCTATGTATGGTGAATGCCATCTTGAGAGGTGTAGCATGTTTTCAAGTTGATTTTAGTAAGAAGAATAATACCATTGCTCAACCTATAGTGGCTTATATGTCATGGGGAGCTTTAGAGGTGTTGATCAACATCCTTTATTTGGTAGGAAGAGTTGATTTAAGGTTTTACAGACCTGACAGGTTACCAAAAAAAGTTGCTAGTATCATCACAGCTGAGCAGTCTCTTGGTAATTCAGATGTGTCTAGTGATGAGAGTTTGGATGAGGAAACTGAGGACATTGAGGACACTGATTCATATTTGGCTCCTCCTGAATATACCAAAGAGAAGGAAAAGTTTCTTGAGGTGAATGGTGATAGTGACAAAGATTCCGAGTTTCATTTTTAGATTCGAGAGTCATGTGATAATGAGTCCCCTACACTGGATTGTAAGATGAAAAGTAAAATAAGGATTAGAGAGTGAGGAATGATAATATGTTGATTAATATATATGTAATGATGATAGGTTCTTTATTGATACAGTGTACATTAATAGTACACTAATAGTACACTGTACAGTATTAATGCTCTGTACAGAATAATACTTCGTACATCGATAACTCACAGTACTGTTATCATTCACTATGTACAGTTCTATTGAAGGCGTTCCTGAACCGTTTTTAGTTTTGACTATAAATTTTCTGGGATAAACTAAACCAATCACGTCGATTATCCTACACATCTTACCTTGATGGTCTGGAATTGCAGCACAGTCCCTTGACTCTCTCTAGCCACAATTTCCCTACTACATCCTCATAATGTAAAAAACACAAACGTACTAATGATACCAGGTTAACTACCGGAGATAAAGAGTTCTAAGACATAAATCAAACACCTTCCTTTTACCCTTCACCCTACCGCTACCATCTACATACTAAACTCCTGGCTAGATCTATTAGAGATTATACGAAGTTGATCCGAGACACGAAATTTTCTTTTTAGCCTAAAATTTCCTTTTGGTGCACTGTTATCCGAGAGCATGTATAGAGGATGCTAAGAATTGCAACCTTCGTGTAATGATTAATTCTTGTGCATGAAGTCTATTGCTCTAATGTTAAACAATAATTCGTCGTGTCCAATAGGAATCGTGCAGACAAGAGTAGCATTTTCTATAACGGTGTATTGCTTGAAATGGTTGCCTATAAAGATTGCCTTTAACAATTGCCTAGGACAATTGCCTAGAACGGTATATTGTCAATAAGCTATTATTAGGATTGACTTTTCCACCAGACCCGTTGTTGCTATGGTCTCTATTTGTAACCAACGGTTATTACACATACTGTAATGAAATTGGCAACCATTAACAGTTGTCGTAGTTTCAATGAATTGTTGGACTTTAAAGTTCTAGAACACGACATCCCCTCAGACACTGGTAATCGGAGTTTGGGTTTGTTTTAACTGTATCTGAATTAATCTAAACTTAGCCATGTTTTACTATGTAACCCTAATTGTCGATTGTTCAAATCAAGGCTACTGACTTATATGTAGTACAGGTTCCGATAAGTCCCTTAGTTATGATATCATATGACGTAGTTTGTCCGGAATATTAAAAATCCGTTACGTAATAAAAAGAAAATGTTATGTCATTTCGGAGATGGTTCCACTGGGCTATATACAGGACGGACCCAACGATTTTTTCTTTTTTTCTGATCAATATATAAACCGTACGTATCCTAATCCGTAGAAGTTTTAGTTATAGATCACATAGTAATAATATGACATTTGCAGTTCAAAAACCTTTCAAAGTTTCAATCATTGGTTCCGGTAATTGGGGTACAGCTGTTGCTAAGCTTATCGCCGAAAACACTGCTGAAAAACCACAATTATTCCAAAAGAATGTTCCAATGTGGGTTTTCCAAGAACAAATCGATGGCGAAAACTTAACCGATATCATCAACACCAAACATGAAAATGTCAAATATTTACCAAACATCAAATTGCCAGAAAACTTAGTGGCTAATCCAGATTTGGTTGATACTGTTAAAGATGCAGATTTACTTATCTTCAACATTCCACATCAATTCTTACCAAAAGTTTGTAAGCAATTGATTGGTCAAGTTAAGCCTACTGTTAGAGCTTTAAGTTGCTTAAAAGGATTAGAAGTTGGACCACAAGGGTGTAAATTATTATCACAATCAATTACTGATAACTTAGGTATTCATTGTGGGGTTTTAAGTGGGGCCAATATTGCTAATGAAGTTGCTAAAGAAAACTGGTCAGAAACTTCAATCGCCTATACTCAACCATCAGATTTCCGTGGTGTAGGTAAAGACATTGATGAAGGAATTTTAAAGGAATTATTCCATAGAACTTACTTCCACGTTAGAGTTATCAACGATGTCATTGGTGCTTCAATCGCTGGTGCTTTAAAGAACGTTGTTGCCATTGGTGCTGGTTTAGTTGAAGGTGCTGGTTGGGGTGATAATGCCAAAGCTGCTATCATGAGAATCGGTATTAAAGAAACCATTAAATTCGCTAATTATTATGAAAAATTCGGTATTTCCACTTCCATACCACCACAATCCACCACCTTCACAGAAGAAAGCTGTGGAGTTGCTGATTTAATCACCACTTGTTCCGGTGGAAGAAACGTTAAAGTTGCCAGATATATGATTGAAAACAATGTCAGTGCATGGGATGCTGAAAAGGCATTATTAAATGGCCAAAGTAGTCAAGGAATCTTAACTTCCAAAGAAGTTCATGAATTATTAGTTAACTTCAAATTGACTGATGAATTTCCTTTATTTGAAGCTGTTTATAAAGTCATTTATGAAAATGCTGATGTTAAAGAATTTCCAACTTTATTGGAAGCATAAAAAGACAAAAAGGTTTGATTTGGGCATATTATAGAAACTTATAGAAATAAAAGGTTAGTATTGATACTTACATCTTATATAACCTCTTTAACTTATTGAACTCTGCTCTTGGAATGATATCACCAAACCCAAAATCATCTCCTAACTTATACTCGATCAATCTCTTCTCTTGTTCATTTCTCTTCTCTCCCAAGAATCCATGCTTGGATAATCCGCCTATCAATTGTTCATCTCCGATGTTTATATCCTTATCGCCATATGTAGCTACTGCAAGATCATGAAGAATGTTAGCAGTCAATCCCCACACATCATAAATCTTCAAGTCACCTTCTTTCCTCGTACCTAATCTTCCCCATTCAGAAAGATTCTTTTTATTCTTTTTGATGGTTTTAGGTTTCTTGGTAGGTGGTTCTGATTCTTCTTCGGGTTGTTCTTCAGGTTCCTCGGGTTCAGCATCTTGTTCAGCTTCCTTTTCACTTATAAAATCACTTTCATCACTATCACTCAAATTCTTAACCAGCTTTAACCATTCTGGTTCTCCTGCTACAACTTGAGGAAATGTAAAGGTTCTTAAAGCCCATGGGATTCCTCCCCATTTGACTTTATACCAATCATGTTCTACACACTCTTGACATCCTTTCATGACCTTAACATTTGTTGTTTCTGAATCTGTCACTTCTGATTCCAAGTCTTCTGGTTCCAGGTCCTTTGACAGGTCCGACCCCACCTCTCTCTCAGGGTATAAGAAATCTCTTAATGGTGCACTAAAAACACCAGAACTTTCACCAGGATTCAATTTCAATGCTAACCTTGAGAACTTCAGTTCGTCTGTTATCTTCAACATCCCTATAACCGGTTTAACTGCCAACAAAGTTCGTGATAAGTAGCTCGGCATGATATTGACCTGCTCAATTTCACATCCAAATTGTTGATTTAAAATCTTATTATTACCAGGGATTCCGATCTCTTCTTCCATTTCCCTCCTAGCAGTATGCCATTCAGACTCAAGACCGTTATCGGCCCTACCACCTGGTAAAGATATGTGGCCAGGGAAGTTTCTTAATTGGGACGATCTTTGAGTTAAGACTACCCTAATTTCGCCTAATTGTCCCACGAATAAAAGGATAAAAACTGCAGACCTTCGATAAATAGGAAGCTTATGCCATATAGACGGACTCAAGCAGAACTTGTTGAAATTGTATGAAGTTAATTGGTTCATAACTTTTGGATTTTGTGTTTGTGGTTGCTGTGGTTGATATGATCTATGGTTGAGTCTCGATCATATGAATCGCGGAGATGGACCTGTTAACTATAGAGCTACTTGAGGCGGTTGATAACTATGTGAAAGTTGTTAGTAAGGTTAAGGATAGTTATAATGATCTGTACTTTAGTTTGGGTAGGACGAGGTATTATGATGATGGGGTGAAGGTGATGGATTTAAGGAATTATGAGGCTATTAGGGTTGTTAAGTGTGGGAGTGAATTTGAGTTGATTGATAGGAGGGGAGCTAGTCAGGAAAGAGGTATGGGGGATGAAGATGTGAAGGATGTTACACAAAAGGAAGAAGAGGCACAAAAGGAAAAGGAGACACAAGCAGAATCAAAGAATGAATCATCATTAAGAAATAGAAAGGATAAGTCGAAAGACCTGACAGGTTTAATTGTAAACGAACACAAGGAGCAGGATGCCACAAAAGCAGAACACAAGGAAAAGCGCAAAGAACAAGATGACACAAAACCAAAATTCAAAGATCCTATTTACCAATTCGGGGGGTTTGTGTCGTCACATCTAAAAGACACACAACGCCAGTTTGTAAAGAGCTTAGAACAATCCATTGAGTTGATAAATCTTAAAGTAAAGATCGAACGATTAATTGAGAATATTGAAGCCATTGAGGCCCAGAACACCAATAAAGAGACTAAGGTAACCCAGGATTAATGTATATAGAATAAACTACTTCTCCATGTCACTAAATAAATCACTATCATTTTCATAATCGTCAGGATTGAGTTCACTGCCTTCATCGTCTTCTCCTTCATCTTCACTTTCACCTTCCCCTTCCTCCTCGTCACCAAACTTAACCTTCTTTGACTTCTTCCTAGCAATATTCTCAGCCTGTTTAGCTCTTCTCTCCTCTTTCAATTTCCTCTTTAAGCTTGCTTTCTTCTCTAACTGGTCAACTTGCTGCTTTGACTTGGAGATCTTGGAATGGTATATGGTCTTTGAAGATCCTACTAACCCTTCTTCGATCTTAACAAGAGACATTGAAATTCTAGGTCCAAGTTCAGTAAGTTTAATGGCTTTTTTAGTGGGTCCAGCATCTTTGACTTCCTCAGTAGTGGTAGTATTAACAATAGCATCTTCTTCAACTTCGGATTCACTGGTAACTATGGAATAAGGATCTAACACCAATTCACTTATATCTTCAGCACTACCTAGGTTAGGTAATTTTTTATTAATAAGTCTCTTAATACTCTTATTAGTATCAACCAATTTGGTATCAATACTATAATGTCTGATCTCAATATCATTACCGGATTTGTTAATCATCATAACTCTTCTAATTTGATCTAATTTTGTGAACTGGGGTTGAATAGGTGGGAAAAGGTTTTGAAACATTGTCACTAATAATTTTTCATGACTTTCTATCTCGGATACTTTACCGAATCCATTCATAACTAAGAGCGGAGGATTCAAATATTCGACTCCATCCTTACTTAAAGACTTTGGGTGCTTCAACAGTCTTGATACATCTTTCATTAACGAATACTGGTTGACCTGGAATTGTAACATTGGTCCTCTAGGGATTTTCCCGAACCTTAAACTAAGATTTCCTGATTCGCTTTGATTGAATATGAACAAATTTTGAACTCCCAAAGGTCCACACATGACAATGAAATCTTTAAGTTTGTTGGAATGACGTTCTCTTAAGTTTATGGCGGTATATGGTGACATAACAAGTCTAAAATCCTTAACAAGTTGAGTTAAACTGTGATTCTTGAGATTATCACCAAGACTTAATACCATTGATTTTGGTATTGATGCTTCTTCTTCCTCGGAAACTTTTTTATGAGTTCTTGTTTTGGTTCTTCTTTTAGCCATTTTATGTTTGTGTTGTTTGTGGTTGTCTTTGTGGTTGTCTAAGCCAGTGATCTAATGTCCTTTTGTAAAGTATGTGCTAGAAATGTATGGTAGAAAAATGCGATGAGGTGCGATGAGACAAAATTAATGAAGATAGACACAAAGGCCCTTGCCCAAAAAATCAAAGATAATGCTTTGAAAAAGCAATACAAGCAAAAGGTGAAACACAAAAAGGATAATGACACAAAGCCAGAATCACCTGAGCCAGCAAACGAAGAGTCAACCACAAACACAGATTCAACTACTTTTAAATCATTTAGTGAGTTGGACTTAGTACCGGACCTTTTAGAATCGATACAAAATATGAAGTATACCACCCCAACCCCCATTCAATGTGAAGCTATTCCCCATGCATTGGATGGTAAAGATGTCATTGGGCTTGCCCAAACCGGAAGTGGAAAAACTGCAGCATTTGCCATACCAATCCTTCAGAGTCTTTGGCATCACCAAAGTCCATATTACGGGTTAGTATTAGCCCCAACAAGAGAATTAGCATTTCAGATCAAACAGACATTCGATGCTTTAGGACTGTCAATGGGGTTAAGATCGGTTTGTGTGGTTGGAGGAATGGATATGATGGATCAAGCTAGAGATTTAATGAGAAAGCCTCATATTATAGTTGCCACTCCTGGTCGTATAATGGATCATTTAGAACACACAAAAGGATTCAATTTGAAGAATTTGAAGTACCTTGTTATGGATGAAGCCGATAGATTATTGGATATGGATTTTGGTCCAGCCTTAGATAAAATCTTAAAGAATATTCCCTTAGAGAGAACTACCTACTTATTCTCAGCTACCATGACCAATAAGATTGAAAAATTACAAAGAGCAAGTTTAAGGAATCCTGTTAGAGTGAGTGTATCACATAAGTATCAAACTGCTGACAATTTAGTACAGTCCATGATGTTAGTCAGCGATGGATATAAGAATACAATCTTAGTTCATATCCTTAATGAGTACTTAGGTAAGTCCATTATCATATTCACTAGAACTGTTGTCCATGCCCAACGTACGGCAATCTTGACCAAACTCTTAGGGTTCAATTCTGTACCATTACATGGACAATTAAGTCAAACCCAGAGATTGGGTGCTTTAAATAAATTCAAGTCAGGTAAGTCAAATATCCTTATAGCTACTGATGTTGCAGCCAGAGGGTTGGATATCCCATCAGTTGATATGGTTATAAACTACGATATACCCACGGACTCTAAAGCTTATATTCATAGGGTTGGTCGTACTGCAAGAGCTGGAAAGTCAGGTAAAAGTATTTCATTGGTCACCCAATATGATTTAGAGTTATATTTACGTATTGAAGCGGTTTTGGGTAAGAGGTTACCAAAGGACGAAAATCCCTCGAAGGAAGTGTTGGATACGTTGCACATCCATGTCGATAGGGCCATGGCTGAAGCTATAAGGCAAATGAAGGAGATCAATGATAGGAAGCGTAGGCACGATCCTGAGAGGCAATAATGATCCTAGAAGGAGTTTTCTAAGCTGATAACGATAGGAAGCGTAGACACGATCCTGAGAGGCAATAGTTACTATTAATATACCTTATTCTACAAATTCCCTAGTATTGTACATACTCTATCACACTGACCCAACCTATACCTACACAGCTGTCACTAGTCAATCTATAACCATACCAAATCATAACCGTTCCTAATCCCTACTATTTCAGCAAGTAATGCACAGGACACTCCCCATACCCCTTCCTATTAAACCAATCCTTTACACACTTATAATGAAAAATACAAAGACACTCTAACCTTCCAACCTTATCTCCCGGTTTTAACTCCTCTAAGCAAATCACACACTCATCGTCACTTATCTTCTCTTGGATGGTATTAGCTGATTGTACGGACCCTATGAAATCATCAGATTTCCCTTCTTCTAATTGGTTACTTAATTGCACCGTATCATAGGAATTAATCATCTCATATTTAGGGGTTGGAATCGGTGGTACTATATAAACCAACATCTTGTTCCTAGGATGATCTGAACTGTATCGTTGATGATTTTGGTTAAAATCAAACCTTGTAAGACAACTGTTGATATGAGTTTCTTTGAACATATCAAAATCACAATGTTTGTGTTCTAAAATGTATTGATCTGTAAGGTTTATGCCACAAATAGGACAAATGTTCAAATCACTTGTATCATCAACTGACGAGTCTCTTGAATATGTTGTGGTCCTTGTAAGGTTCTTACTAAGACTATCAGTACTATTAGTCACATGAGGATTGGTCATAACACTATCAACAATAGGAGTGTTGAGATCTGAATTCTGGTCTAATGCTCTACGTATCATACGAATCTCTTCAACACATTCATCACATGTTCTATAGATCTCTTGGGGATTCAGTCTTTCTATCCCTTCCACAGTTACCACCAAAGTTCTGGGGAAATACTTGATTGGCTGATTACTACAGTCTCCACAGATTATCCTACCGCATTTCCTACAGTGGTGCCTACGATGTATCCACGTGAATGGCTGATTACAAAGGTTACATGATCCAACATCATTATCGTCTTGCCATACTGGAAAGTCTGACATGTTTAGGGATTGAGCGGCGCGGATCATCGTGTGCTTTTAACGAAGTGTATGACTGATGCCAAGGTAGAGTGATCTATTATCCGAGGATACTGGTGGTGAGTGTTTGGGGTTTTGTGAAAAGTAAATGGGTTTGGTGGATACGAGAGATCTGTTTTGTGGTTTGTTGATGGATTAGTGGGTTGTTTACATTTTAGTATGATATGGCAATACTCATACCGGGTTTGGTGTAGTCTTAAGTAATTCTCATACCTGCTTAGGTCAATAAAAAAAGGGGGTACGAAAATCAACTTTTTTCAGCTAAATAGAAATTCAAACATCACCATGATATTCATGGAATCGGCAGCATTATTTTGATACTAATTTCATACATTTTCCCCTAGAAAACTGAAACCCCCCATGGACGTATATCATCTCTACCACACGACTTCGCACCACTTATACTACCACTTACACCACCACCAAGAGAGACTATGAGTGACAGACTTACCCAACTTCAAGTTTGTCTTGATCAACTTGTAGAACAATTCAATGCAGCTGTTAACTATGTGAATGTCAATAGCGAACCAGCATTACTCGATGAGGATCCAAAATCAATCATAAATATGGCAGCTGATGCTCCTGGTCCTGATACCCAAACTCCACAACCAACCAAACCAAATTTCAATAATACCCTAAATGAGTTATCCACAGATATAATATTGAAAAGTCGACAGATCACCATGTTGATTGACTCCTTGCCTGGTGTGGGGGTTGATGAAGAACTGCAGATTGAGTTGATCAAGCAGTTGAGTGTTGAATTAGCTGAAACTGAGAGGAAAAGAATAGAGAAGATTGAAGAAAAGGATAGGCTATTGAAGAAATGTGAAGATTTGATATTGGATGTTGCTCTGGGAATAAGTCGGACGAAGACATAGGGACCGAGAGCCAAAGAACAAATCGACTGTGTATATTATAAACAACTACCTCAGAACCTGCTCTAATACTTATATGCAAAACAATCAAAATCCCACGTCTCAAACCATCTCATGGCCCTACATTGGACATAAGTCCATTCGCCTCCGTATATCATAGGCAGGAACTTCACAAAACAGAATAAACTCAATCCACCTATGGATAACATCAAAAACCATCCGAATTGTCTTCTCTTCTTAAACTCAAACTCTATGAAGTACGTCATGGTTATTATGCCGAAATATAACGCTGGCAAGTAATGGTGTAAAAACAATTGACGATTCATATAAAAGTATGGGACATAGTTCACAGCAAATCCCAAGATCAGTTCTAATGTGGTTTGGTAGAACATTATGATATCTACAGGTTCATTATAAAGCTTAAAAGGGTTAAGATGATTTATAATGTATATCGCTTGTTTCAATCCAATAAGGACTACCAGCATTATTGATAAATAATAAATGGCTAAGTTACCTAATAAGTACACTTGACTTCCAGTTTCAGCATCGTTTTTAGGTCTAGCACTGCTCAGGAAGTACTTGACGCCATTTGTGGTAATTGGCCAAGTGATAGGGTCTGAAGCATAAGCATGATGATCTGTCAAATCTTGATTGACTCTCCATATAGTCTTATGATATTCCCAGAATTTCTTATAGAACGGATAATGGTACAAATCAGGAGTCTCATAACCTTTTTGTAAAGCTGGATGAACATTTTTCTCAATATACCATAAGGTATTTGGAATAGTAGCTTCGTTTATACAGAGGACTTCATTTTGTCCAAAGCCCCATTTAGGTAATTTCCCACTATGACTTAAAACATGACAACCAGTCTCTTGATGAACCAATTGGAAAATTGACTCGGTAGCTCTAAGTGTATTCATAGCATTCCGATGCTTAATATGGGGTTTCTGTGAAATGATTCTAACCCTGAACTCAAACTTTCTGTCTCCTAACATATCTCTTGTACCATTACAAGCAACTTCCTTAGCATAATCTTTCTCATTGATTGGTGGTCTGAAATCTCCGTTGACTTGTAAGAACTTCTTAGTGTGTCTATGGTAAAGACGAACAACATCACCATCTTTTATAGGAGTGAATTTCTCATGTAATTGTTCATCCGTTTTCTTGCTCTTAGGATGAATTTCCCATTCATTGGAGAAGTCCGTATGACTTCCATAAAGAGTAACTTGTTGGAGTTTTGATCCACCTTTATAATTAAAAGAATGTGAATGAAGATAACTTTCCATTTCATTGTGTTTGATAGTCACTCTACTACCGTAACCTACTTCAACTGGTTGTTTATGCAAAACTGAATCTCTGAATGAAGCTTTAAAGTTTGGACTCATCAATCCTGTACCACGGCCCTGGTACGGTAAATGGTCTAAATGTATGGCAAATACAATGGCATAAACACAGAAAGGAATTACTACAAGTCCTAAGACCCTGAAAAACACATGTTTCCACCATTTAATATCGGATATTTGTAAGTCGCCCAATAAGTACCATAAATTTATACCAGTTACTATACCAATCCAAACGTAGAATAAAAGTCCTGACAGTTTTGTGGATACTGCTAAACCTAAACTAATACCACAAACACAAAGATATTGGTACCATTGGAAAGAGAATTCTTTGGTTAATCTGAATTTGCCATACAAGTACCAAGTTGAACTCATAAAGAATAATAAAGCTGAATCTAAGAAGATAAATCTGGATTGAGTAATCATTGAGTTTTCAATTATCATCATTAATGCACCAAAAAATGCAACCACCGTCCCTACAAAATTCATACGAAGTCCCAAGTATGTGAATAATACTGAACCAACCCCAAATAACCCCGATACTAATCTCATAGCTATGAAAGGAACGTTATTATCGAATTGATCACCAATGTTGGCAAAGTCAAATTTACCATCCCATCCACATAATAAACCTACCCAGTAGTATATCAACTTGACTAATGCTGGATGAACATCTATGAAGAACTTACCATGGAAGTAATCCTGGGCAAACCCACCGAAATGAACTTCATCAAATACAACTTCATCAGGGATGGGAAGTTTGTATAATCGCACAATTGTGGCGATCGCTGAGATCACGAATATGTTGAAATGGTCCAAACGGTTGAGGGTGCTGTTGGCTATAGCAATTGGGTTTGTGGTGGTTGAGAAGTAGGGCCTTGATGGGCCATCTTTGTAACCTAATGGTTTCATAAGTGTGTTGAAGTCGCGCGTTGGGGTCGTATCATCCACGTACGTAGGTTGGCCCTAGAGGTAGTGAGCATAGACCCTCGCGGAGCCATTGCCTCATTAATATTTATTCGACATATGTACTATAATTGCACCGCTGGGTGTAACTACACAGCTGATTACACCGCTAGGTGTCCCCTCAATACCCTAAATATAATCCCCCATTCCTATCCTCTAATTCCTCAATAATCGTACTAACTAAATCACTATCAGGATCCCATCCTAATTTTGCCGTACATCTGATATTCTTTAAATTCGGCAACCTTCCATCAGTTAATGCTATAGCCAAGTCCAAAGGCTGTAATTTTGTACTGGTCCCTAACATACCACTGCTATCAATATAAAGAGCCTTCAAGGGCCTGTTCTCAATAAATGGTAAACAATCATCATCAAAAAAGCTACCGGAAACATAGTCAACGTATATCCATAGCACTGTAAGGTTCGGACAACATCTGAATACAATATCCAAAGAATCATCTTTAAGTTTTGGCATAGGGTATTCGATTTTAAGCAGTTTTAAATTATTACCAAATTTATATAGTAAGCTGTGTATACCGAATTCTTTGATTAAAGGACAATGAGCTAATTCTAAATGAGTTATGGTATTCGGTAGCTTTGTTCTCATCAAGAAATCATCATCAATACCTCCACTAATCCTCAATGCTGATAACTTTGGGGGCCAGATAATCTTATCTACTAACTCAGAACTCATCTCTATACTTGATCTAGGGAACGATAATTTCTCTAGCTGGTCTAAGTTCTTAATGCTTTGAAAAAGTTCGTTTAAATTCAAAGTTTCACTGACCAATCTAAGGTCTAGAATCTTTAAATTCTCACAATTCTTTAATGCTACTAACGGACCAAGTCCAAAACTTGTTTGTGGAGCAATAAACGTCCTCAAGTTCTTTTTACACCTCTTTAAGAGTTTTGCCACAAATGCATTTTTACCCAGTTGAATAATGTATGATAAGTCTAATTGTCGTACATTATCACCAATTTTTCTATTATTGGATATGGTATCCACAAATGCAAAGAAGTTGGTAGCCTTCAACTGGGGGTACGCATACACCATTGATACGGTTATGGAATAGAAAAGCTTGCTTACCAACATGAAACGAGGTTTGAGTTGTTGGTTATAATAAAGTATCTCCATTATGTAAGCTATGAGTTCCGTGGGTAGAATCATTTCATCTGATTGGGGTTTTGGCTGTGTTGATCCTGGCATTTTAATGGGCTGGTTTGTGCCTTTTATTAGTATATTGGCTTCTCGTAAGTCACTGTTGGGTGATATTTTGCCATTCTGTGGAGATAGCACAGTGGACTTGATATTTAGCTTGGTAATGTCGATCGGATCTTCATTTTCATCATCACTAACCTCTTCCTCCTCTTTTGTGTCTATAGCTCCATAGACGTACTTTCTATAGGGAGGACGACTCTTTTTGGGTCTTCTTTTGTTAGCCATAGTCAATACCTTAACTTGTAGTTAAGGTGTGAAGCGAGCGCTTTTGATGCGCCATAGTTAATGCGATGCCCTACGTGCTAGACTACTCAGGTACACTCTATATGGAATAGATGGACTACTAGCTCACGTGATGATTTCTATTCACATTCAATCTAGGATCGGCTATTAACGCCTAATCATTCCCTTCATATATCAACTCTATAGGCTCATCCTTATAAGAAGGCCCATTGATCCTATTATTCAACTTACCAATAATCATTCTCTTAGTTCTGAAATCTGGCTTGAATTGATCTTTCCTATTCAAATGAAACTCTCTCAACTCGCCATCGTTTCTCTTCAAAAATGGATGTACTATTACAACCTTCATCACAATCTTTGGTACAAAGAATATAACTGCCAAGCTGGTGGTTAGAAGGTTATATGGCAACTTCAAACTTACATATACAAAAGCTTTCCAACATTCCTTCATACCATAGATACAGGATAACGTATCCAAATAAGTGGTTATGGCATCAATGTTTCCTAGAATATATTTAGTGGTAAGCTCCCATCCTAAGACTTTCATCATAGTTAACTGTGATACCACACCTAAGAGTGAAGCATCTATTTTCTTAAACACTGGTAAAACATCTTTGGTTAATATGATCTTAACTATATAAGGATCAGTCAAAATTTGTTTAATCGAATATTCTGTGAGTATATGATAAATGACTTTACCAAGGGTTTGTAAAAGTTCACCAAGACTTTCGGTTCTGGTGTGAATTATGGTAGGTTCAAGCTTTAGATCGCTTTTATAATCCTCAATGGTAGGGTACTGCTTATGAGTTACAAGCTGTTTGAATTTGGAAGTACAAGGGATTCCATGTAATGAGTATTCGTTGATTTCATTTTCTTCAAAAATGGTTTCAAGTGACGATTGAATGGAATTGAATTTGGTGGTGCTTTGGTCTTTTATTTTGAACTGGGGACTTGGTTTGAGTTCTGTGTTTGGTGGAGGTTTGGCAGTTTCTTTGTTTGAAATAATTACAGGAGCTTGTTTTGGTAGAATTTCCATGGTTCTAAAAGCTTCCTTGGTTCTAGAAGTTTCCTTGGGTTTTGGTGGGAGTCTATGCTTCCTACTATAATTCAGCTCCCTGCTTTCATTCTTATGAATCCAAAGCTTCTGAAATTTTGAGCTACCCAAACTATTCGCCTCTAAGTTAAAAGGAAAAGGTTTAATATACTCAAGATCTTTTGTGATTTTTGGAGAACTCTCTTCTGATTTAATATCTCCATTTTTCATATCCTTTTCATCACTGTCACTTAAAACCCTACCAAAAGAATCCTTGTGTGCATCTTTCTGGGCTGTAAAGGAATCTTGTAACTCTTTAAGTTTATCTTTCATACCATCAATTTCAGTCCTATACTCAAAGTAAACCTCTTCATCGCCTTTGTGGTCAACACCCTCTGTCAGATTGATCAACTCATATTCTCTCTCACTCAATGACTTATTCTTTATCAGGTTCAATATCACCAATAATACTCTAAACCCACCAAAACCTACGAACAACCCGATATTCAAGTTGTTGAACACTATGGTCTTCCTAGCCTCTTCAACAATGATGTAATTTCTTGCTAACACCATCAACACTGAACATCCAATTATCCCTCCAATACAGGTACTTAGCGCTACAAGTTCATACTTGTGAAGTCGCTTAAGGATACTTATACTGTCTTCAAGGTTCAGTCTGGGTTTGTGTTCATGTGGGTTTGTGATTGTGGCATTGGTAAACACTTTCATCTTTGCTTCGTTGATTTGTTGGAGCCATTTCCAAGGCCATTGAATCGTGAACTTTATGACCCATGTTATAAGCATTATGATAAGACTATCAGTGATCAATACTGCCAAATCGTACTTGCTATTAGGAAGTACTGGAATGGTGATGGCAAGTATGGATGGAAGTATGACTATGGCCATAGTAAAGTAAAGGGATTTTTGATCATCATAGATATTCATTGGGAATTGGATAGATCCTGACATGGTTTGTGATAGATCAGATTTCGCAGCCAGGGATCTGGATAGAGCCGCACACTACCACTACTAATAACGACTATTCGTACTGCTTGTACCACTATTCGTACCGGTTCTCGTACTGCTGGTACTGCTGGTGTTCTTGTACTCCACTCCCATAATACTTACATTCTATTTACACTTTATACAATCTCAGGTCGTCTTAACCTTCCCCTTCTTCCTATACTCTTTACTTCTCTCTAAATTATCAACTATGACATCACTCATGTTCACTATATCATTGTCGAAATCCTTCTGCTCTCTGCTTATCAACTTCTTCCATTGCTTCTTCCTTTGTTCTCTAATAAAACTCTTCTTTTGGGTCTTGGCCAACGTATCCAATTTCCCTTTGACTTTATCACTCAATTGGTTCTTGGTGATGATGGATTTACTTCCAAGTCCCCACAAATCTCCTTGTTCAACTTTCCTAGCATCATGATACTCTTGCTTACCTAAGCTCTTGGGTATCTGCCAAGTTTCAACGTTTCCACTTGGACTACAAACATTTAATTTCACATTATGTTTGATCCTAGTAGGAATATCTAAGATCCTTGGCCAGTTGTTGATATCATCCTTATCAAGAACTTCTGATGTATTGTAATCTCTAGCATGTTGAATCTTACGGATCAGGTCCAGGTCATTGCTTGATCTTTGTGCTATAAGATAACTGAATGATCCATTCTCGGTATTATTACTTCCTGGTCTACCGGTCCCTTGTAATTGTGAACGAACTGACTTAGGTAAGTTTTCGGTCCCCATCCCGTCTTCTGAACTCTTATCCCAGCTTGTGGCTAACTTTTTACCTTTTTTGAGTTCCATAGTGAACTTAGGACGATGAACAATCTTATCAAATGAGCAGAAACTTAGTCTATGTTTGTGGGATGAGATTTTATAATATTTGGGGTCTCCTAGTTGTAGAGGGCATTTTGAATGGTGTGAACATGGTGCTATGATTTTGAGGTGGTAGTTCATTTCTTCGGGTTCTGGTTCTTGTGTTTGTTGTGGTTCTTGTGGTTGTGCCTCTTGTGCCTCTTGTGCCTCCTCTGGCTGTTCAGTCTTGGCTACTGTGCTCCTGGAATCCTCCAAAACTTCAACCTCATCTTCGAAATCAAACTTAAGATCGTCTTCTTCCACCTCTCCATACTTGTCGATTATATCTCTTTCGAAATCACTGATTTCTTCTTCTTCTCCAAGCTCTTTGTTGATCTCTCTTAACATCCTTTCTTCTTCTTGGACATGTTCTTCAGTAATCATTTGATCCACCTTTCTTATCTTTTGGGGTTTAACTGTTGATCCCTTTATGTATGGTCTTGGAATCTTCCCGTGCTCTTTACCATAGGATTCTGGTCTTATCATGAGTTGTCTAGCTCTTGCAATGGTTTCAAATCCAACAGAGTTTCCTCTCTCTACCAAAACTATATGACCTTCAGGATTAAGAAGTTTAAGGAGCATATGGATGTTGATATCCACATCACGAGGGAAATGATGCTCTTTGGTGAGTAAGGAATGATTGACGATTATGAGATCATATCTTTTTGAGGGCAAGGTTTCATGGATTTGAGTTTGAATTTTGATTCTTGATGTATCCACTGGTCCTATGTATTCTGGTTCGGTAGACTCTTCAACTGGTGGTCCGTTTTGTGCCTCCTCCTTGAACTCCTCTACCGATGGTTGTTCAACAGCCTGTGCCTGCTCAAGAACGTGCTCCTGCTCAAGAACCTGTCTTGATAAAATAATCTTTGCTCTTTTCTTCATCTCCCTATTATACCTCCCTACGATATAAGCGTCCTTAACCTTTGGTCTCCAGTCCCCCAACACTTCGTTCAATGCTACCATACCCGTAGCAGGACCATACCCAACTGTCAAAACGCTCTCTGGCTCCAAAGTTGTCCTGTTTGCCAACTCTGTTAACACTTGGTAGCAATGAGAATAGTCCTGTAGAAATAACGAAGCAATGTGAGCATCGGCTTCTAAGCCCAGGGTTGGTGCTACTTGTAGTTGCTCTTTCTGTAACGACTGATAAATTTGAGCTGCTTTGGTTCTTAGTCTTCCTGGAGTTGATAATCTTAAGATATTGTTATTGATGGCTCTAGCTATTTCCTCAGGTAATTCGATTACACTGTGATTCATACGTCCCTTAAGGGTCCTTTCATGTAACCTGGCTTCTTCTGAATTGTTTCCTTGAATGAACGACCCATCTTCATTCCTAAACCCTTTAACTACGTGACCAAATGAATTGTCTTGTACGGTTGCAAGATGAGGTATATGAGTACTTTTTAGTCTTCTATGGTATAACATCCAACTCTTGGGGGTTTGTGTAATATTTATACTGTGTCTTAGTTGACTCATCGGTACCTGATTAGGTCTAACCTTGTTCACCACCCTAAGCATAAGAAATACAGCTATAGTAGTTGAGATGAGATGAGGTTTACACGATTTTTGTCGCACTGTTTCTACTGTAGCACCGGTTTCCAGTGGATCGCACTACCGTCGTACAAATCCTCACAGAACCAACAAATCGCACTTTATCATTGGACGTTATAAACATGGCTAGAAACTTTTATGAAGATGAAAACATCAGTGCACTGATCCCAAACAAGAACGAAGAAGACGTTGCAATTGTAGCACCTCAAAGGTTCGTCAATGGAGTGTTGGTAGCATCACCACCACAAGTGGAAGCTCAGTTCAAGTCCATTAGAACTGCCATATACTCAGGGTATTCCAATACTATCGACTATATAAATAAAGGTTATGATAAGTACCATGCTACTGAACGTCAAGTGACTAATACTGTTAGTGAATTGCATGACAAAAATGAAGATTTATTCCCAAATGCTGCATATATCTTAATTGGGGGTTTAACCGGTACCATTTTTGCCCGTCAACGTTCAATATTTGCAAAGATAACCTTTCCATTGGTATTGGGTGTTGCATCATTTAAATACTTCCTTCCACATACTTTTGAAAGTACCAGGTCATTTGTGTGGAAGTTAGAGAAGGCTAAATTGCCAGAAATAGCTAATCAACAGGAAATCTTGGTACAAAAGTCCGAAGGTTTAGTTAAGAGTGTAGAAGAAACAAGTGCTAGTAGTTCGAAGAAAGTTGGGGACTGGGTAGATAGTTTGAAGTTTAATATTAAGAAGTATTCGGGGTTAAATGTTGATGAGGAAGCTACTAAGAAATAGAGTGTAGTGAGATAGATAATATATGACTGGTGTCTTTGTGGTTTTTGGGATTTTCTTTGTAAGTTTTCTTTGGAGGTGGTCTTTGGAGGTGGTCTTTGGAGGTGAATTTGAGTTGTTCTAGAGGGTTCGTAGTGGATAGAGAAGGTTATAGTACTTAATAAGGCTATTGAGTTTCCTTTTGGCCGTTTGGGTTGTCTCTAAGGGTGGACATACTTCGACGTGTAGTGGTGTACTAACTACAAGTCTAAGTGACAAACACTTCTTCTATATCATCATCCATTCTTAATATGTACATTATCCCACTCCCGAGCCGCATGGGTGCAAATGCTCACTAAATTTAAAACCACAAAAAGAACTTAGGAATCAAAACTCACAAACTCAAGTGGTACAAACACACTATGGATACAGAGAAAATGTTCATCAAATCATCAGGTACTAAATACGCTACAGCCTCCAAGTACTCAACTGCTTCATTACCAGGGCCAGTCCAGAAAGTATGGGATAAAGTAACTAGTTTCACCAATACATCAATTGAAACCGAAAACCAGTTTTGTGAACATGCCAAGAAGATATCCAATGAGTTTAAGAGAATTATCAGTGCAAATATGACCACCATCAAGGCAATGGAAGAATTAGAATTTGAGTTCAAGACATGGAGTTCCAATATTAATCATGAGTATAATAGTGAAATCATGAACCAAATGAGTCAAATTGTCACTACACAAAAGAGAAATGTTCAAGTGGTAAACCAAAGATACGATGATATGATTAGAACCTTAGGGATGGTTCAAGAGAAAGAGAAACAGGTCCTTGCCCTTTTAGAAACCAAGAGAAAGCACCTTAAACAATTGACCAGGAGTATTAACGATCATGGTGATAAGTCTTCAGGTTCACAAACCCAACAAGACAAGTTAGAGGAATTGTTATGGAACTACCAAGTTCTTGATCGTCAATATAATAGGACCATCACTCAGAATTTCCGGGAGACGGTTGTTGAGTATTTGTTGAGTTTACAAACCATGGGAAGTGTATTGGAGATCGAAAGTAAAAGAGGGTTTGACGTTTGTTATGGGGATTACAAGGATACTGAAGGTGAAAGAGTTCAAGAGGAAAGAGTTATCGATAACCCTGAAGAATATTCTATTGGTGTGGTTCCAATTGTGGAAAGGTCCAGATCTAGGTCTAGACAGAATGATGGGAAGGAGTTTAAGAAGGATAAAGGATATAGGCTTCCTAGTAGACTTGAGCCAGGGTTGGATGAGAATTGGGGGTAGCTGGAGGGGGAGCTTATACCCTGGCTGGGGTGGGGCTGAGGTGTTGCTGACCTTAAAGATTTGTTACTGATTTTTAGTATATAGAAGTATATACAGATCTATAATTCGATACTATGTACAAGCTGAGATCCATTATCTTCTGTTTATATGTATGGCGATGGTATGCACATGGTGATGGTATGTACAGAGTGATGATGACTTCATGGTACGGGCCTACCCTAATATCGTGCAAAAAACATCTTGGTAATCTCATATGACAGAATCATTATAGCACATGATGGTGCTACCTTCATCACCCTTGGCCCTAATCCTCCGAACAACGCCTTAGGGCCCTCATCTCTCATTATTTCATACAAAAATTTAAACATGCTAGCATCATTTGGCAGACTAATTTGTAATCTTGTCTTTCCCACGTCGAAAGGATGAGTGGCTATTGCTGCTATACTTCCAGCTATGGACCCTGATAAGAATGACGTTGTGAATACTTTGCCATGATCTTCATTACCATTGACTTTCAAATACCCTCCGATCTCCGATTTTGAATATTCATAAAGTGACCAATAAAGCCCTGAAAATGGCACATCACGCCAGAGAGTGATCTGGAGTCCTGTGTAAAGTGACAGTACACCACCACTTCTGGTCAGAACCCACAAATCTCTTATTATGTTGGTAGAAACGTTTTTGTCCACTGCAGGAATAGATTGAACTCTGGTCTTAATTAACTCTAATGGTGCTATGGCCGTTGCAGCAAAAAGCCTGGCAATGGAGCCACAAAGCAAAGAGTTCTTCCAACCAGTGATGGGTGAGTGGTCTCGTACATATTCGTACCCTGTGAAATAAACAACATTTGATGGGATTGCCATAATAAGATTCAACGACATTCCACGCCAAAGGGTCGATACTCCTTCATATTTACTTATAACTTGAAACCCTTGAAATGTCGATGTTATCTTAGCACAATTGTTGGAATTGCAGTACTTTTCCACCCAAAAAAGGGTATGGTCTGAATGTTTAGGTACAAATAGTTTGCTTGGTTTGACTTGATTTATTGAAGATGTGGGGGTTTTAGTGGGACCAAGTCCTATGGCTGGTCCTGGGGTAGGCCCAGTAGTTGTTGATGTAGTACCAGACACTTTAATGGTACTTCCCCCAGTCACTTTTGGTGCATTTGCTCCACAACATGGTAAAGACTCTGGCAAGATTTCTTGTTGTTGCATTCGAATTCTCACTACATCCAACGGTGTTAGGAAGAACGCCGTTAGTATTGATCCTACGCTTGCACTCATCATTCTCTGGGGAATGCTTAAGGATTCTGCTCCTGACATGACCGTTCGTGTCGGTGGTTGTGAAGGTTTATACGAGGTGGTAGACAGTACTGAGATGCTCATCTACCGGGTCGCAATTGCGATCGCTTTAGTGACTGGGCTTACGGAGAGTGGGGTGGTGTTTGTGCAGTAGTGGTGGGAATTAATGGCTTCATATTAATTGGGTGCAATGTGTATCGGTGTGGTTACTATATTATTGCTTTAAAGTACGTGTTCGCCGGTAAATCTTTGCTTATTAATAAATCTAGATCATTTACATTACTAATAGTCGCGTGACTTGTCACATGACTCCTTATGAAACCTACAAAGGTACTAGAAATCTACTAGAATCCTAATTTATATTAACCTCTATCTAATACTCTTGTATAATATCAACACAATTATAAACATTAATATGACTATCTTGAATATAATTTGTGGCCATCATCATCCTATGAGGATGTAACGTTACATTTGACAAATACCCAGGTCTACCTAAATAACTCTCTTGAGGATTCTTCAAACTGGTCAATAAATCACCCAGGGTTGTATAAAAATTCACAGCCTTTGAACCTGTGGCTATTATAGGAGCATGTTCATGAATCTCGAAACAACGAGTTGATTTCTCTGAAGATGTGAAACTGACTACTGGTTCATCATTACGAAGATCCCAAAGTTTAATAGTACCATCGCTTGAACCACTTGCTAATTCTCTATAACCACCTCTTTGCATATGAATGTTTCTGATTGAGGTCTTGGACTTTGGATGCCAGGTTTTGACCATTGATTCTCTGGAGTCCAACCTACGATCATAGACTCTTATACTACCATCATCAAACCCAGAAACAAAAATATCACCAGCCACTTGATCTGAGGTTATGGCTGTGATTGAAGATGTTGATCTAGCAGGAATATCAACCAAGCAAAGTTCACGAGGTGCATCCCAAATCTTGATGATTTTAACATCTCCACTAACAAGTAATGAACCTCTTGATTGTTGCCATTCAGATATAAGACCTGAAGATTTGGACGTCAATAAAAGATCTGGTAGTGCTCTAAATGCTGCAATAAGCTGAATCTGTTCATCTTCGTCGTTTGACTCTTGATGGAAATTCTTATATATCTTAATGACTCCATCACTACTACCTAAGAGTAACAATGGAAGATCGTCTTCATTCAAGAACTTTATATCGGTGATTTTCGTCCCTGAAGGATTCAAATTGGAGAATTTCTTAATGGTCTTACCCATTTCCCAATCCCAAATCAGCACATTATCTCTTTCATCACTGGCCACTAAGATCTTTTCAAACTGAGTGAACTTTATGAGCTTAGGTTGAGTCAAATTGTTTAATGACTTATGATTGGACCAATCTCCTCGTATAGCCAATTGTTTTTGAGCTTGTGTATGTTGAATAATCGACTCATTACGGTTTCTCCTCCATAATCTTTCAACGTACTGCTTAGATCCAGGCTCGTCGATTTCAGGCTTGGACATTTGAGGTTCTTGGAAATACTCTACAGAATATTCAAAGAACCCTGACTCGTTAGGTAAGTCAAACGATGAAAGATCTCTTGGTGTAAACCTAGGAGGTTTTGGATGATATTGTTGGCCGTAATTGGCAATTTCAGGATTATTCTGAAGTATACGGAAATTCTTAATATCGGTTTCTTCATTAAGGTGTAACGATTTTATAAGTTTTGAGAATGAAAGATTCTTTAATTTACTTGCAATTGATTCCTGGGAATTAATTGAATCTGTGTCATGGTTCATATGACCATTACCAGTAGATACGGCTCTTTTAGCACCAAAATTAGTACCATTGGCACCACCATTGGCACCAGCCCCACTGATTGTCAACACATTATTATTCCTTTGTATTAATCTACTATCAGTAGCATTCCTAACTCTGATCTCTACAGGTTTAACTGGTTGGAAATTGTCCATATTTATAGAACTCTTACTTAATAAGTAATCTTGCATTTCTTTGACTAAAGGACCCAATTCACTTTGGTTTAACTTGATCATAACATTGTCTATCAACGTTTCACTCAACTGCTTGACTTCTAGGTGTGGGTCTTCCGATAAGATCAATAATGCCTTCCAAATCGAACTGAAAATCGATCCGTAAGCTGGTGAATTCTTTCTAAACTCATTCAAATTGTTTGGCTGGTCTATTAACATGATTTCCTCTTGAAGCTGATTGAATGCTACCACTAAGAAGAATTTCCTATAATTTGAAATGAACTTAGATATGAAGAAGATGATTTGTTTTCTGACCATTGGCGATCCATCACTTATAAGTCCTACAATCAAATTCCCAAGCTTTAAATCCTGTTGCTTTAATTCGTCTTTTCTTGTTTCGTTATTGTTATGTTGCTGAATCAACTGTTGGGCTTGTGACTGGGTTGGCTGGATGGAATTATCTGACACAAACGAAGTCAAGGCTAAGATAATGGAAGTCCTAACTTCAGGAATTGGATCATTCACTAAACTACAAAGCTTCTGTAAGTACCCATCTTTATAGATGATCCATTTCCCATCAGGGTAATTGTTCCACAATTGGGATAATAATAAACAGCACCATTGTCTTAACAATGGGTTTTCACTGCTGCTGATGAACTTCATACAGTTATTGATAAGTTCAATGGAAAAGCAAAGTCTTTGCCCGTTCTTGAAGTCTTTGATGAATAAAGTCAAGATAAACGTACTCATGGCTTTGTGGTCATCATTAATGATCATTCCATTCTGATTGGCAGGTCCATTGACTATCTGATAGAAATAATTATACCCTTTGTCTTTACATAATTCTTGTTGAGTACTCTTATAGTCAATAGCCATGATTCTGGCCCAGATGAAAATAAGTACTGGTTTCAATTCTTGAGCTGGACTTTGAAGCAACTTAAGGACATATGGAAATATCCCAATTGATAATGATAAGTAAACAGCCCAAGGACCAAGGTCTAGAAATTTTGATAATAAAATAAGGGCTCTGAGTCTGTGGACTTGTGATAATAAAACTTGTAGAACTATAGGCAATTGTTCTGGAGGTTCTTTAGAAGAAGGGCCCGAATATTTCAACCAGATTTCGAATGCTGTTAGTTGTTGTTCAAAGAAGGTTGAGTGTTGATAATTTTTACTCAAGGTTGGAGGAGGTTGTGGTAATCCTGGTTGAGGTGTTGGAGGAAGTGGTGTTCTATCAATGGAGTCAGTGGATTGGATTTGTGGAACTCCTGATGATCCTGGACCTCCTGGTCCTGCTATTGGTGCTGGTGTGCTTGACACTGATAGATGTAAAGATCCAGGAACAGAAGGTTCTTGGTCTCTTATTAATTGACATAACACTTGGTCTATAGCCAAATCCCATGAATCCCACATCTTATGGAACCTTATGGATTCAGGTAATGGAGGATCACTGATTGGGTTACAGTTTAAGATTGGCATTATCCTTTTAGCTAATAAGAAGTTTCTAAATAATGCAGCAACCATTAAATCTTGACGAAACAATCGTTTAAAAATCGGTCTTGATAACGATGTCCATGCAATAGTATCAGTTATGGCCGTGAAAATCCAATTAAGTTCCCCTAAAGGAGTCCTACGTTCAGTTAATTTCCCTGGAATGATGACATTTCCTATGGAATTAGTGGGCAATTGATTATAATAATTGTTCTTCAACGGCGATTGCATGATGAACCATTTGATACTGATATCTATAGGACATGTCAAACAACAGGTGAATAAGTCAGCAGGTAATTCTGGATTCATTGGTAAAAGTTCATTACTTTTGCATGCAGCCAATTGAATACAATCCAAATATGCAGGGGTTGGTGAAGGTGATGATACGTCATGATTGCCATCATTGTCATCGTCAATTCTTTTTTGAACAAACTTTTTGAAATTATGAACTATATGACCAGCACTATTACAATCATAAACAAATATCACCGGTGCACCAAGCCAAGTCTGTAAATCGTATAATGATATAGGAATATATTGGGTATACCCTCGATTGAATACCCAAATCTCTCCTGAGCTGGTTGGTTGGGGTACACCATGACCATTGTAGTGGAATAAGATTCTTTCGTCTTTAGCATTACGTCTTAAAGTATTACAAAATCTCTTGACATCTTCAACACTTGGATCAAGACTAAGCTTGTACTTCGTTCTTAGCGTCAAGTTTTCATACTGACTTTGAAGATTCTTCCCTATCAATTCGATAGCTTTCTTTGTATCATTGAAATTGGATGGATCTATCCAAGATTCGAACTTTGCACATGGATAAGTCTTCATGACATCAGGAGGATCGACTCCAAGGTTAAGACATAACATAAGGATAGCACTGATGGTTTTCTGACGTTCCTTCATGATCTTCCAGTCCAATATTGGCTGATAGTTCTTATAGTACTTACCATGGATAAGTTCTTGGGGGAGGGGATTTCCATTTGTGTTATGGCGTTTGTCATCATAATAAATGTAAAAGTTGTTGGCTAAGTTAGTGAGGAATGATTCGTCGTAATCTTTGTCGAAGCCGTGACGGATTTTATCATTTAGGGGCGATATTTTGTAGAAGTTCATACCGTCGTACTAATCTGTGCGATAGCGATAGTTGTGTGATCGTCGTGCGATTGTGCAGCGATGCGATTCTGGCTGGCGGTAGTTAAGGTGGACGGGTGTTGTAGCTTTAACGTTTAACTGACGTCTCAGATACGTGAGTTGTCAGATACCTAAGAGTGGTCAGATACCTAAGAGTGGTCAGATACCTAAGAGTGCTCAAATAATTAGAGTAGATCTAAATGAATCACGTGACTATTCATATAAACTAAAGCCTTTCATCCTCGTCACTATCAACCATAAATGCATCGCTATTGGTCATACTTGGTGCTTTTCTTTGTGGTAATTCAGGTACTTTCTCTTTATCATCCAATTGAATCTTATCAAAGTTGTTTCCTATAATCTTTGGATCTTCGTCGAATTGGTTGCTGTTTTGTTTCTTGAATGATGAACCTCCTAAAGCTCCAAATAACTTATTGTCGTTCTTTGGCTCACCATCAAATTTCTTAGCAATTCCACTGACCCATCCATTCAAAGTTGTTCTTGCTTCTTCTAAACCTTCAGTGAAATTCTTTTTGATCTGCTCAAATTCATCTGGTGAATCTTCTTCATCATCGTATTGATGGTGGCGTTCTTGACGAGCCTTTCTTCTTCTACGTCTTTCTTCCAATTCAAATTCTTTTTGTAATTGCCTTGCAAGTTTTTCATCGTCGGTTTCCTTTCTAATTGGTTCAGGTACTTGAGAAGCTTGCGGTACAATTTGTGGTGCTTCCATTGTTTCATCATTCAAATAAAGTAAGGCATTGAATGAATTATCCAAGTTCCCTTGACTGGCGATTAATATAGCAGTAATAAGACGATCATCACTAGTTGGGAATGCTTCTTTAAGTGTATTCTTCAATGTTGTTGTAGGTGATACTGGACGTGGTGGTGCTTTTGGTGCATCTTCCTCGACTGATTCTGGTTTTGTGGCATCCTTGTCATCTTTAGTTTCAACCTTCTCAGTTTTAGTATCTTTTATATCTGGCTTTGTGTCAATTACTTCATCTTTTTCGGTCTTAGTTTCCTCTTTGGTTTCTTCTTTGGTTTCCTTTTTAGGATCTTGTTTTGATTCTTTGGTTTTTACTTCTTCATCCAAGTCAATTGGATCATTTGATACGATATTTAACTGTTCTTTCATTGCTCCTTATTTTCGCATTTCGAGTGTGTGTTGATATAGGGTAACGACCCGTCCACCATAGTCATGTGATTTGTAATGTGATATGCACGTGATACTTTTTGAATTAGATAGTATGAATACAAGGTAGACGCTGTGAATATTAGATTAAATAGAGTTGATCCTCTAAACCTTTTCATCTATCCCAGACATTTTCGTATAAGACTTCATACCTGGGGCCATGGTGTGCCATGACCACACACCTCCCCTACTTAACTCCCTCAGTGCGATAAAAATTTTCACTCTGCATTAGATAGAGCTTGATTATGATAGTTATAATTAATGTGTGGACAGCAGAGTGAAAATGACTGAAAGGTCACACGTCTTGGTTTATTATCAATACCACGTGACATTTTCAAACATTCACTTCTCTTAGTTGAAGTTTGTGCCTAAATCTGTTGATTTGGTGGTTGCGTACTTAACAGTATCTCTTGATTCTTTAGCTTCTGTGCACTGTAGGCACGTTGAAAAAGACGTTGGCGTGCTGCTAGATGTCTTTTAAGGCTGACAGGTGACCAAGACAGACCCAAGACACATCGTCTCCAACATCCTCTTCAAGCCAAATCTAGAGAAACAGATCAGTCTCCCAGTCTCTAAGACCCAGAGACACAGACCCGGTGCTTAAGCTACTCCTTCCATGTTATAACGTATATGCTACTCTATTTACCTACATGAATCGTAGAACTCCTTTGATCATTCTAATTTTTAGCTTGTTCTTTTAATTCTTGCAATTCCTTCCTTCTTCTGATTAAATCTAAGTTTTCACATTCTTCCCAGCTGTGCTTGTCACCTCCACAGTCTACTGACCCATTAGCACTTTGTCTGATCAAGCAAGTTTGATATAAAGCAAAATAAGCAGCACATCTATCTCTCCATTTTAATGGCACTTTATATTTTTGGAGATCATCTTCCGAGACTGAAATGTTAGTATTCGATGTTTTTGTGGTGATAGCCGTTGGGTCATAACGACATTATCAATGGGACTGATAGATACATACGAAGTGGTGGGAATTTTGTTACAGTCATGTTAACCAATGAAATTTTTGGTATTGCGAATAATTGAATTCGCGGTAGTGGGAGATGGTAGCGATGGCAGGCTCGTAGTACTGAGAGCGATACCGACTGAGACAGTAGACTTTATAAATATATTAAGTATATAGCTATACCCTGTTGTTACATGCACGTGACCTAGTTTTAATTGTTCAATGGTGATCTATTGACTCAACCTTAATTTCAAACTTTCATATTGACATTTGTAGAATTCATCTTTTGTCTTACTGCAAAAACTTGTTCCTTTATCGAGACATTTGTAGTAGTTGATTAAGTGGCTAGCACAATGATCTCTATGTAAGAATGGGACGTTATTATCGTCGAGTTCCTTTTGTGGTGCTAGTCGTTAGTATTGGTTTTTGTGGTAGGTTGGATGGGATTTAGTGGGTTTGGGCTTTGGAGAACCTTCTGACAATGAGCCTGATCAGTTCTTTTAATGAACGACTATGGACGATTCAATGACCATGCTCTTCAGCAATCCAACCATTTGTACATTGCCTATCCCCTATCCTTGCTAACCCTTCTCTAACCCTTTCTCTTTAGAATACATACGAATTTCAGGAAACGTATAAGCTTCAGCAGTCATGATTGGTGAGAAAATTTAGTGCGAAAAGTTTGTAGAGGACGTTAGTGAGAACCCGTAGGCTGTCGTAGGCTGTGGTCTCTGCGTAGAATGGCAGTGAGGTGACATGAGTTCGCAGTAATTAATGATGAAATTTTATATTGTCATGAGCCAAGGCGTTGAGTGCTAACAATAACAGGTGCATGGCTTGAATAGCTGTGGATATCCCGACAATTACATAACAGTATGGCTAAAACAGCATTCCAACAATGACAATAAAAGAATAACAGCTCTGTAGAGTGCCGGAAAAGTAACAATAAGTTACAAACATGGCTCGTTCGTTTGCATTCCACAACGGTTGCTTACCCAATTGCGGTACCTTTGCGTCAGGGGGTGGCTATCAATGCATTCTACATATCTCTATTTGGTTGGCTGCTAAGGGGAAGAGGAAATGTCAACAATTACCGGTTGGCGGTGTTGATCTTATTTGCTGAAGCCTCTTAGGGTATAAATACCTGGTGGATTACCGGTGGATCTCTTCATTAGTTTCAAATTATATAAGTCAAAAAATGAAATTAGCAGTTCTTTTATCTTTAGCTGCAGTTATTGCTGCTCTTCCAAATTCAATTATTCTTGAATCCATAGCACCAGCTCCATCTGGGCCAGTACCATCTGGTCCAGTACCATCTGGATCAGTTCCTCCACCTCCTCCATCTGGTGTCCCAGTTCCACCACAAAAGCGTGACGATGTTCCAGCCGGTTCAATCCCTCCACCACCACCTTCAGGATCAGTTCCACCACCTCCACCATCTGGTGCACCAGTTCCACCACAAAAGCGTGACGATGTTCCACCAGCTCCATCTGGTTCTATTCCTCCACCACCACCTTCAGGATCACTTCCACCACCACCACCATCAGGTGCTCCAGTTCCACCACAAAAGCGTGACGATGTTCCACCAGCTCCATCTGGTCCAGTACCATCTGGATCAGTTCCTCCACCTCCTCCATCTGGTGTCCCAGTTCCACCACAAAAACGTGATGACGTACCAGCTGGGTCTATTCCTCCACCACCACCTTCAGGATCAGTTCCACCACCTCCACCATCTGGTGCACCAGTTCCACCACAAAAGCGTGACGATGTTCCACCAGCTCCATCTGGTTCTATTCCTCCACCACCACCTTCAGGATCACTTCCACCACCACCACCATCAGGTGCTCCAGTTCCACCACAAAAACGTGATGACGTACCAGCTGGGTCTATTCCTCCACCACCACCTTCAGGATCAGTTCCTCCACCACCTCCATCTGGTGCTCCAAAACCTTCAGGATTCACCTATTTAGTTCGTAGAGGTGGTGAGCCAGTCCCAACTGGCTCCATTCCTCCAGCTGCTCCATCCGGGGTTCCTCCTCCACCACCATCTGGTATTCCACCAATCCAATAATTAGTATTGGTGTACCGGAGTTTGGTGAATCTGGTACCACTTCAGTGGTAACTAGTTCAAACAGTACGGATGTTGTATAGGGTTTGTTAAGTTTGATTTTAAATGTTTTACAGTTTTATAAATATATGGCCCTATTCACAGAGATCTGCCTCTAATTCTCGCTCTAGATCGTGGCTGCAGCATGGCATATTTTGATTCAAAACCGCAACTACTGAATTTTGACTTCGAAATCTTGGCCCACATAACATCATTTAAACCTAAATAAACTTTAACCTCCGCACGATCTGTTGATTTAAAGTTTGTAGTGGACTATAGCCGTAGAATGGTTCGGCAATAAAAAGGCAAGGCGGCAGTAAATTTGGTAGATTGTGCAATAGTTAAGGAATGATGCGTCATTCAAAAAGAAAAGTTTGATGATTGTAATTGTAAATTCTATTGCATTAAAATAATTGTTCTTGGTTTGTTTCATGTATACCTGTAATTTCAGGATATCACTGCTTCTTATGCATGAAAATTACTTGGCTTGTATGCAGGTGCGCGAATTTATGCATGAGCGATTTTTTCACTTTCTTTCTTTACCCCCCTTTGCTTATCTGACATAATCGTGAGGATGTCTGGGAGAGAAAAATGCGCTCATCTTAGCCAAATTAGGTCGCATTTACGATAAAATCTATTAAAGGATACATATAACTAATGAATTGCGTCCAATGATTGCTTATCACTGCAGAAAATAGGATAACATTGCTTTTGTGGTTTTAAGTTTAGACTGTGATTTTTAATTCTGCAATTCATCCCCAGTCAAATGTCAAACTTAGATTTAGTAACCACCTTGGGATTTTAATTTTATGGCTCATAAATTATTATATGAAACCTAAGAATATTTACATATTAACCTGATTTAATATTGTTTGAAATATACTCTATTACCTCCTATACTACCGACGTCATCTATTCGTCGGTTAAATGTATGTACTAATGTATTTTCACATCAAACCCTCGCTTAGGTAAAAAATCAAACCCTGTCTTCGGAAATCATTTGTTTTTCCCGTAAATTTCATTTCAGCCCAGTTTTCTTACACAAAAACGCAATTACTTAAACTTTACCTACATATTTATTTTTAACTCAAAACTTTAATATGATTTCTATAAATATGGACCGAAATCTTTCATAGATTAACTTCGATTATAAGTTTAACGGCCAAGGCATTCCATAAATTTTTGTATTTCAAAATCAAATAATTACATAGGCAATTATATTAAAAGTAAGGACATTTTATAGAAGTTTAGATTTGTTAGTTAGTTGTAATAGAATAAATGATGGCAGAAAAAATCAGATTACCACCAATCAGTGAGTTGACTAAAAAGAATTACATTACGTTACCATCAATAAGACCATTTTTAGGTAATGGTAATGGGAATGCTGTACATGGGGCAGTTAATTCTACTAGTTCAGGAAGCGTTGGAACATCACCAGGATCAATTTCTGGTCAAACTACCCCAACTCTTCCACCTATCCCCCAATCATATTCACCAGGTTATGAATATGGACCTAATTATTCCTACGGACCTCAAAATAATTCTCCACAGCCTGTACCATACCAGCAACCACCACCTCCAAGTCACCCAAATCACCCAAATCACCCCCATCACTTCCCAATACATAACCAACCTCAACCTCAAGTAGCTGGTGCTATTAATGGCTCTATGGCTGGTCCAAATGGTGTCAATTATTATTATAATTCAAATTATGTATACCCTTGTTATTATCCAGAAAATTATATGGTACCCGAAGTTATTAATAAACCTATTAATAAATGTCATAGATGTGGTACTACTGAAACTCCTGAATGGAGGAAAGGTCCAAATGGTGCTAGAACTTTATGTAATGCTTGTGGTTTATTCCATGCCAAATTAGTAAAACGTAAAGGTGCTGCTATTGCTGCTCAAGAGGTTTTGAATCATAGGGTTTGTAAGGGTAGAAATGGTAGAAGAATTGTAATAAAAAATTAATTAATGAATATATGCTTGTTTACAACAATTATGACATCTCTAACTAATTCTAGGTGCCTACATAAAAATTTCATTATAAGGGGGTGTCATATGTGAATGCAATGAATCTGGTTTAGAGAATTTACCCGGTACGGCAGTTTTAAGAGATCATCCTGTTAAAACTGCTAATTATCATTCCAGTTGTAGAGTTTACCTCTATTAACAAGAAATGTCGGGCGACATGTTTGTATGTTAATAATTGTAGTTGTAATTGGATTTGTTTGACATATACCATGTGATAGTGACAGTATTGGTTGCAGAGTAGTTGTCCTACTGGTTCAGTATCCTACTGGCTCGAATGGTACCACCGCCTCCTAGAACCCACCCAAAAACTTTACTAGTACTTGTACAATTGGTACTGTGACTAAAACGAAAGGTTTGTCCTTCCTACTGGCTTTCCATTTCTACTGTAACAGGTTCATCCCACCCAGCTAGTGGATCCAATAGTTCTTCATACATTGCCACGGTCGTCACAGTTGTCACTTGTCCTCCACCTCCTACCACAGTCTGGTGAAGCTCCAGCTCCAAACACTTACACCAGTACATTCATCTCTGGTGCTTAACTTCGAAGTTGTTGTCATTCCTTATATCCTACCACCATATCTTATACAACCGTTGCTACTGTATTACCTAGCCCCAGTGTTCCATATTCAACAATGGAGAAGAACTAAATAAACCAATCACCAAACCGTAAAATATATATTCATATATTCACACTAAGAGGATCAACCTTGGGTTATAATATCCTAAGAGTCTACGGTAAGCTGTCCTCTAATCATAAGACCTAAGAATGGGTGTGTTAACCTTGCAGAGTATTATTCAAAGGGGATACACTCAAATCGTTACAACGGAACTGTGCTATCTTCTATTTGTGTATCTTGAGCTTGGCCCTTGGTGAATGAACTATTAACACATGATCTAAGATAATCTTGGCTACTTCTGGAGATATGGCAAGTTTCTTACTGGAATCAATTGACAAAGGTGTAACGTCCCATTAAAGAAGTTGATCACCTGTTTGTTCAATTATAGCCAACTCCCTATAGGTCACATTATCACCATGAGTATAAACGATGGCATCGTCTCCTTTAGGATAAGTCTATGGACCTGTATAAGGATACTGTATATGTGTTTTGTAATGATGAATTCTGCATACCATTGAATAAGAATAAAAGTTTATAAGGAGGTGATTTTGAAGTTTATTATCTGTCTACTAAGTACTAACTACTAACTACTGTGAATGACATATTCATGATAATATTTTCTTAAAGTAAGATACAAGAATGTACTTCATTCTTATGGATGTGTACTACTTCATTATAAGTGTATAATACTTCAACATACAAAACTATCGAATCATTATTTAACGACATCCTTTTAATGTAGGTGCCATGGATTAATAGCTTCCAACTGCTGGTTTAAGCGAGGCGCGCACTACCCTGGCGATTTTGTTACCGAACTTGACATTCCACATGCACAGAAATGCCCAAGATTGTTCCACCAAGTACAAAAGATTCTAACTACTTAAAACGTTTTAATTTAAATCTAGATCATGGACTTATAGAAGAATTATCTTGACAAGTTTCACTTGCATCGATCGTTTATACCGATTCTAATAAAATATTATTATGTCACAAAATGAAATATGTCATCATTCTGAACTTAAATTCTGATAGGTCGATGGTAATCTAGATCTTCGGTCAATTATCGACGATACCCTTGAAGCGCAAATTCGATTGATGTAGCATTTAATTATAAATATTTAAATTAATGTTGTATTTCATGACCAAAGATCCTAAATAGTTTATCTTGGTCTATAAAAAGAATAAACCTTTGTTTTCAGGATGTATAGTCAGTTCTTTTGCGTTTAAAAATTGTGGTATTTTTTTTTATTTTATTTTTTATTTTTTTTAAATTTTTTTCTTAAATTTATTTGTTTCTTTTTCTGATTTACATTACCTAAAAACGGTATGCCAAGCGAAACTCTAACGTCAATATTGAGTAATGTGGTTTCATGCATTAGCGCTCCTTCATCTTTCTAACGGTGATTGCTATGCAAAAAAAGGATTTTAATTAACTACTACCTGGTTTAAGTTAAATCGACTGCCATGTGCCAGAACCCTGAGGCGTGTTACATATAAGGCTTAGGATTTTAAAGTTGTAACCACGATACCTTGGTGATTTTCAACTCCAGAACGATCGTTGCTGTGCGCTATTTCAAAAATCTCCCTAATAGGAATTATCTGATCATCCGGTTATTGTACCCAATTTTCGGCAACATATTTTCAGATCGTTCAAGAATGTCCTACGCGCAATGCATGCAGATTGTTAGACATTTGGAGATCTTCCACGCCATTTTTCAGACATTATCTGTAGTGCCTTAGTTCTCGGAGGAACACTAGTATAATAGACTGGGTTAACTATAGAGTTGATGTTGCATTTGTGATATTGAACTCTGACATAAAATCAATGAATGCCGCATAGAATTCTTATGTCCTAGAAATAGCATGTGCTGAAATTGAACAATGTTTTTTATTTTCTATTTATATTCTATATGTGATGAGCGGACTTTGTGGAGTTTACGGAGTTTATGCAACTGTAATTATTTTTTTTTCAGTCTGCGGAAACAAGAAAGAGTCAACCTTAGTAGCTCTAGTTATAACCACCAACCATACATTGCACCATAGTACAGCTTACATGACCTAAGCTCTAATTAGCTGAAATTTGCTACGTGTCTGATTTCCTCAAGGCTCAAATTAGTGAGCTATGATAGCATCAACGGCTTTTCCAACATCATCAAAAACTCCTAAACTACTAGTGTCCTCTTCACCATCTTTATAAACCCCAGTTCTAACTAATGCACTTTCCCAACCTACCAAATTGGCCCCTTCTATATCACTCTTTGGATTATCTCCAACCATATAAACACTGTCAGCGCCACCTACCAATTTAGACATGTAATCATATTGAATTTTGAACGGTTTTCCATAAATAGTTCTCTCTAAATCATGGCCCTGGTTGATCTCTTTGTATATGGTTTCAACCGTCATTCTGAAAACACCTTGGCCAAACCTTGGTAATGGAAACTCATTGGACCAGTAGAAATCATTATTTGAGAAGTAAATAGGTACACTTGGTTCACTACTATGATACTTTCTAATAGTACCATAAACACCTCTATCACTATTCAAATAATCCATAACTATTTGCAAGTCCGTACCCATATCTCTAGGATCATTAAACACCATAATAGCATCAATTGGCTGTGATTTATCAAAAGGCTTACCAAACTTTTCCAAGAATTCAGGCGTACCACAATGATGTGGTGTTATATTCTCATCATACTTAACGATATCAACAGGCATCACAACATTCTTAAACCCATAATCCAATGCGGCATATCTGCTTTTATCTTCTTTACCACCTACTACTAAAACTCTTTGGTATTTCAGAGTCAATGTTTGCATTGGGGTATGACTCTGGATCAATTGATTCAATCTGAAATCGTATCCAATCAACTTACTCAAATACTCTACTCTGTCTTTTTCACGGTATCCGCCACCGTTTGTAAGTAATAGAAATGGGATCTGATTAGTATCTAATAATTTCAACGCATTTTTGGCTTGAGGTATAGACTTATGACCCTTTATAAGTACACCATCTATATCAAACACCACTGCTTTCTTAGGATTGAAATGTGCTCTGGTGTTGACAAATGATCTTTTTGTGGTGTATGTTAAACATGAACCCCATGCATGATTGAATCTCGATCCAGGAACGGTTCTTATCATAGCCAAAGTCATTTTCCTTGATTGTGAGAGTCAATGCGGCTCGATTCGGGTCCTAATTTCTCACTCAACCATTCACATGACTGGTACGAAATACGTAGCTGCACCCACGGATATACCGACATATCAACAATAAGTCACTCATAAATTAAACAATCAAATGAATTTGCGTTTCTACTCGGGAGGTGCATGAATGAAATTTGCTTTGATAGATAATTAAGACTAAAATAGTGCTAAATTTAAACCTTAATTTCCAATGATTTACCCCCTTATCAGTACCCAATCGAAACTGATGAACTGTATATAATCAAATGGGGCTGCACAGGTGTGGAGGTAATTTACCACATAATATGGATAATAAGGATTGTGCCCAATAAAGAAAACAATCAAAAGTCTAAAGTGTCTGAGTTAAATTTCATTGAGTTTAAATGCCACAGTAATTTTATGTAGAACTAAAGTTTAAATCAATAATTGTTTAATTTGTGATCTCATTTTGATGTTAGGTGGTTTAGCCAATCGGTGGTATTATTGCGGTAATAATATTTAGCAACACCCGGAGCACAGTGAATGGACCTGAGTACAAACATATTGAAGTCAAATACTGGAACAAGGGGTTTTAATTATATCATGAGTTAATCTTAAAGCATCTTGGGACCAGCCGTTCATAGATCATTAACAAAATGTTAAGTTTTTACTGACCACGTTGCAAGCCTGAACGGGAAATCAGCCAAAAGGTTAAGCCTTCGGATAATGAATCGTTTTGGGTAACATCTGGGCCCTTGATGGCATTTCTGCAGTATCTAAAATTATGTCAGATGTAGCCTCTTGATTTGGTGGCTTCTGAAACGCATCATCATGTGAAATTAAAAGGCTTTGACTTTCCACGTGACGTTTCGTTGATTCAATTATTGCTGAGAGTTCTTACTGAGTAAATTCTTCTCCTGAGTTGATGAGTAGTGATACAATATCATCTGATACACCTATAGTAAAGGCAGATCACACAGCGCTTATAAGTTCGTAACCAAAATGCGAGACGTAACAATAAGCGACCCTTTTATAGTTCAGCAATGCGGGTAAATTCCGTAAGAGCATATCAAGTTCTACATATGTCCGCATAGAGCATCAAGTTCTACACATATCCGTATAAGAGCATATCGAAGATCCAAAGACTACACATCCGCTAATAAATATATTATAAATAACTACTCCTCAACAGTTTCCTCATCTCCATTCAATATGCCACAGGCATAACCTGTAACCACCAAACCTGGTGGTCTACTCCCATGTTTCTCTACTAATGCTGGTAATCTATGTAAAACAGTTCTTATGATTCTTTGGTCCGGACAATTGGCTCTTTCTACTATTGCTACAGGTAAATCTTTTGGCCAGTGATTATCAAGTAAAGAATCCGTGAACCTTTGAGCTCTATGAAGAGCCATTAAGAATATTGTAGTACGGCTCTTGACGAATTCCGGTGGTGTTGGTGCTGCTCCTTCCCGTCCTGTACCGGTACAAATAAGTACTTGGTCACTAACATCTCTATGGGTTACAGGAATGTTTGCTATCAATGGTGCACTTAAAGCACTGGTTATACCTGGAATGACTTCTATATCAAACCCATGATCTTTAAAGAATAAGAATTCTTCACCTCCACGTCCGAAAACGTAAGGATCTCCTTGTTTTAATCTGACGACTTTTTTTCCTTCTTTCAAAGCTTCTAATCCAAGGTCAAGCAATTGATTTTGTGCATTTTCAGCATTCCCTTTGAATTTTTGTGCTATGAAAAGCGTAGTGTGTTTCGGTACCAACTCTAATACTTGAGATGGTACTAACTTGTCAGCTAACACGAGATCAGCATTCAATATGGATGTAACTGCTGCTTGAGTAAGAAGATCAGCTGACCCTGGTCCTGCCCCTACAAGTGATATTTTCCCTTTTTGGCCCTTTGTACCATTTTTTTCGCTTTTCAATCTCTTATTTTCTCTCTCTTCGTTAATTTCCCTTGTCTTCCCATCCAAATCTTCAACTTTTATGTCCCTCAATTTCTCTAACGGATAATATTCAATAATTTCATTTAACCATCTTTGTCTTTTGACTTTCTTATCTTCCTCGGTCATATCAAATTCTTTGACCAATGCATTGAGTTTAGGATCAGGAATTTCGTCATCTTCACTACTATCAACCACATGATCGAGATCATGGATCTGTTGTCTTAAAAATCCAACATTATCAACAATGGTGTCAATATCTTTTGGTAAACTATTCAATAAATGTCTCTTGATCTTACTGCTGATTTTACACCCTTTGCCACCTGTAACAACTCCAACCTCTAAAGAACCCCTTACAAAACTGTTGACAATTGTAAAACTACAATATTCAGGTTTATCGGCAACATTAATAGGAACTCGAAGTTTTTTGCAGTCATTATATATCGTGGTTATTACCTCTTCATTATTACTACAAACAAACACTTTATCGACTATTTTATCTTCATTGTGCCCTTTATATAAGTCCTGAGTATCATATGGTTTGGTATATTGTTGACATTTTATATCAGCTACTGTTGTTTCACTTATAAGTATGGGAGTTGCATTACTTTGAATAATCTGTCTTAATCTATGAGCTATTATAGGAGAGTTCCCTATAACCAAATGAACCTCTCCTTCTGTCTTACTATTAATCAACATCTTTTAAGTGACCTCTTATAGTGTTAGACCTCTTTATTTACCAAGTCTTAGAAAAAACTTCAGATCTAATCTCTTCTACTCTTTACTATACAAACTCAAATGTGCGATAATTACACGTGACTTTACCTCACTTAACGTGGATGAACCGATGTCTATCCTGTATGTAACAAAATCATGAGATGAGACGTAGCGATAAATCGGCTCGATAAATCGACTGACTATAACGATCTATAACGATGAGTAAAAGGAAATTAGGATTAAGCAAGGCTAAGAAGAAGCAAAAATTAGAGACAGAATCCACAGAAGCAGTAGACACAAGTTCCACAAACCCAGAATCGAAAGAAGCTACAGAAACAACAGAATTGACTGTTGAATTGCCTGATGTTACTGATATGAATGATGGAATTGGACAAGTTAAAGGGTTATGGGAGAAATTTAAACAGGAAGGAAATGAACTAATCATCAATGGAATCATCCATGAGTGTGATAGGATTTTAAGAGCAAAGGAACCGGTCAATGATTTGTTTTATTGTTATTATGGGTTAGCATTGAACGAGTTGAATAAGTTCGAAACTGATGACTCGTCAGGTGATTTAATTGTTAATGAAGGGCTAGAGAGAATTGATGATGGACTCGAGAAGTATCCTGAATCAATAAATCTTTATTTCGTCAAAGCTAAAGTCGGTTTGGGTAAAAGTATAAGAGAAGTTGAAAATATAAAGAAAGATCTTGAACAGGAAGAACCAGCAAAGAAATTGAAAGCTTCCAAAACAGCATCATCAAAATTTAGCAAATCCTTAGAGAGTATTAAGGAGTACCTTAGCTTGTATGAAACAGGAGAAGCTCATAGTGAACTGCAAAAGTCTGAAGAGTTCTATAATGAAGAGACTTACGAAGTATTGGAATTATTTGATCATTACTTGCAGGAAATAGAAGAACACATAGAAATCGATGACGAGTTAAACCATTGGTGGAGAGATCACAATTTAATATTCATTGATCATATAAAACCTAAAGATCCTAACAACACTACTAAACTCTATAAGAGAGTTAGTAAGAACCTTGGGGTCAGTTATCTACAAGAAGCAGAAGAACCGTCAAATATTTATACAACATTAATGTATGATGATGACTTTGAAGGTGATAGTATCAATGGTATAAGCAAGGAAGGAGCCCAGAAAATTGCCATAGAACTATACGAAACTGCCATAAAGTATCTCAAACAAAACTGGGATGATGAAGACCCTGAAACTTGGGTAGGAGTTGCTGAAGCTATGATAGGATTAGGTAATTTGTATGAAGAAGAGAAACAAGAGGAATGTTATAAGGAAGCTGAAAATATATTGGTTAAGGCTAATAATGTTAGTAATGGTAAGTATAAAGAGATTTTAGATAATCTTCTAGAGGAGGAATAAGAGGCTTTAATACTTTAGAGGAGGAATAAGAGACTGTAAATCTCTAAAGAATAAAAGACTGTACCTGATTATATATTTCTAATCTCCTCTCATAATTTATTGCATTGTTCTTCATTTATCATCGATATGCTATCATATCATATTGTCATTAATAGATTCACACTTTGGACAGAATAGTACGTTCACTTTCTAATTTCATAGCATTCTTTTCATGGGCCAAATCTTTACATCCTTGTAATCCATTACAACAATGATCTTCTAATAATCTATGTTTAGCACAGAATTTCCCATTACAATGATGACAGTCCCCAACCAATCTTAATGGAGTGGAATTACAGTTACCGAATGAGCACTTCTTTTTCTTTTTGCGTGACTCATTATTCATTAAGATGATATCTTCAGATTGTAATTGTGAAAGTATGGTTGATGATGTTAATTTCTCCCCCTGGTTGATCAACTTAAAGGTGTTAGGAAGGTTAGGGATATTGGACTTGATGGTGGCATTTAAATCATCAAATGATGCATTATCGTTGACTTCGATTTTATATGATGATTCAGTATTTAATCTGATATTGAAATGCATTTCTAACCTGATGTGTGTTCTTTAGTTACGTGTACAATATCTGAGTCTATGTCAGGTATGTACGATATGAATATATGGTCCTGAAGCTGTTGACTATAGGACTTTATAAATAATGGAAATAACTGTGGTCTAACTATATAGTCTATAAATAGTCAGTGGGCGCTTAAAATCTAATACCTAAAAAATCACAAGTTGAGAACGTATGTGTATTTATAAGATTTAGTGACTAACTGGAATTTCGGATGATCTCATTTTGCCACTGATAAGCCTGTCGTGTGCGTACTCAGGAATCGTCACTTGTTGCCTTGATAGGATTGCGGCTGTAGTTGCGAAAATGAGGTACTTTAGGAGTTATGGTGAACCTACAAGTTTTTGTGTTGTTTGTTCGTATATTAATGCCTGAATACTATCATTACCTAATCCATTTCAGCCTGTTCTTATGCCTAATCATTTCAGCCTGTGCAGGCTAATCCATCTTCAACCTGTTCTTATAAGCTCTACGAATCTTCTCAGCAACATCTTTGGCCTTATCGACCTCTTCATCTTCATCATCACCTAAGATCAGAATTTCGTTCAAATTGATCATTCCTTCTTCAATATCATGATTGTTATACTTCTGGTAGAATGCTTGATAATCTTGGAAAATATCAGGCCCGTATTCGTGACAAAATTCCGTTACTCTTTCACTCAAACTTTGTCTCATTCCTTTCAATTCCTGAATTTGCTTAACTGAAGTCTTTTCACTTATAAGTGAATAAAATAACGGTAATAATGATTTATAATAATCCATACCGGTTTCCCCAATTCTAAGACTTGCAAATGTCGTAAAAACTGACCATAAATAACAAACAAAGAAAGTTACCAATACTGGCAATCTGATTCCGATATTTTCAACTAGAATGGGGTTGATATGCCTATTAAAGAAAAACGTAGCCAAGATCGACCAAAAAATATAAAGACTTGGTGCAATTACTAAAGCTACTAGAACTTTCCATGTCCCTAAAACATCTTTAGCTTTGATTTTGACAACTGAATTAGCTAAAGCTTCAGCTTGTTTCTGTTTACTGATCTTATTGGCTATGAAAAACACTGGAGAAAACATAATTATCCCCGGTAAACTAAGACAAAAGTACACCAAGACCTTAGCTAATCTTGTGGTAAATGCTACAAGACTATTCAAGAAACTCAGATGATCAATAGAATTAACTTGGTGATCGTGTAAGCCTAAAATCATCAATCTCTTTTGATATTCCAACACTGAATTCTTCAATTCAATAATATCGGGTTTTTCCTTATTCAACTGGTATCCTTTAATGAATCTTCTATTCATTTCGATCACCAAAGGTAAAGGAATTTTCTCTCTTGCTTCACTAGTAAATAATCTTCTGGCAGCTTGTAAAACCATTAATGTTTCATAATCATCACATGTAACACTCACTTGCTTCATACTAAGCGTTATATATTCCAATAACTTATTAACCTCTTGACGGTTGTTCTCATTATACCTCTTTCCCATTTCTTTAGTGATTTTTATAGGCTCACCAAACTCAATCACACATCTGGACCTGAACTTATGGGGATGGAAATAATTCATTCCTACTGGTATAATGTTAATTTCATCATTTGGTGGTGGATTGGTGTTTTGAGCCATAGCTCCTAATGCCATAATTGCAACTCCTGGTTTTAATGGTAATAAATCAGTGCGGTCATGTGACCCTCCCTCTGGGAATAATCCTAACACTTTACCATCATTTAAGAAATCGAAAACGTTCTGGAACAACTTATGATTGTCAACATGTGGTGCAACTTTGTACTTGGTATCTCGCAGTAAAGTTTCCCTTTTAGAATTAGATGCAGCATCATCACCATTGATTGGTTTGATTGTCAAATGAGTATCATCTTCAATGCTTTCAATAACAAAATTTCCTTTGGAGCTTGGTAATCCGATTAACCCTTTAATTTCACAGTCTTTGGTGAATTTAGTGCCAGTACCAATGATTTTATCATTAGAGTTTGGTTCAAGTTTTATCGTACCATTTGCCAGTTTCAATAAATCTTGAGCTCTTTCAACAGGAATTGCCCCAGCTAATCTTGCCATCAATCCAATGAATGCTCTACGATATGACTTACCTGCTATTAAGTACAGAATTCTTCTACTACTGAATTCACGTACTTTTGCAATAGTGATACTGGCATCTAAGAATTGATTATGATGAGGGCCAATAACGAAGATAATTGGGCCCAGTTTGGGAATGTTGAAACTCCCACGAACCTTGATGTCTCTAAAGAATGTGTGGATGACACAATTGCAGAAGAGAATCACAAGTTGGTAGAATATTGATTGAAGTTGTTGGATCATTGCTGCGAGTTTCACTGTGTTCCCCAGATGCGTAGGGGGTATCTCCTCAGATCGACGGGCTGATCAGGGGCGATAGCACGAGACGAGGAGTGCTGCCTTAGGTGATTACTAGCTTACGTGTGAGTACTACCTTACGGGTGAGTACTACCTTAGAAGGACCTTACGATAGGTGTTGCCTTACGAGGAAGTCACCACATGGTTAAAGAGAAGAGATGACCTTAGTATTTCTGTGTATGTTCAATATGATTCATGTGTAATGTTTGACTATTCACGTTTATGATAGCGTAGGACTGACTCAGTGTGGTACTGGCCCATTGAAGTACTATTACTGTATAGGCCTACTCAGTTTAGAACTACCGCGTAAAACTACTACCGAAAACTCACACCAACTCCTACTCCTCCCCAGCAGGTACTTCATCCTTCAAAATCTTATTCAATTTCAACCTTAACTCAGTATGTTCATCCCCCCTTAAACTATCCTTAATAAACCAACACTCACAATCCATTTGTACCATTTGTAACGCTCCTCTTAATACTCCACATAACACTTGACTATACCATAAATTACTTCTGACTTTATCATCAAAAGGCAACTCTACGAACTCCGTCAACGGGTTATCCATTATTATCAACAGGAACTGTTTACCATCATTACTCCAATTAGCAACCAATGGTTGTATATTAAGAAACATCTTGAATCCTAACTTGGAAATAACCTCAGCTGTATCTTTAAAAGTCTGACATCTTTGGATCCCAGTTTTGGCAAGAAACTCTTCAATCAATCGAATCCCAATATTGTATCCCATTTTGTCTAGTTGTGTGTTTACTTGAGCATAGTCATTGTTATAATCTCTACATAATTGGACTACTACTGATCCATACGTAAGAGTAAATAACTCAGAATTCTGTTGTTAGTAAGTGTTTGAAAACTTGGTCACCTAGGTACCTGTAATGTGATTGGTTGATGAACCATTCGTTTGTTGATCCTGTTTGTGTACATACGATTTTCTCAGTATTGTTCTTCCATATATCATCACCTTTGGTCTTTGACATGGCTATTATCGCGATTTTCTAAGAGTAAGTTTAGGTGATGTAATGATTCGGGTAGGATGAATTTTTTATTGGACACTTGGGTATTTTATTGTTTTATGATGTTATTTGGATGATTAGAAATATTATGGTTTTTTTAAATTTGTTTAATCATAGCTGGTTAGAAAGTTAGTTGTAAGTCTTTCAATATTCACCTATATCACCCAAGATTTTCAACCAACTCATATTCATGTAAAACGAACCATAATACCAAATTTCAATAAATTTCATTTAATCCTTTAACAGATACTGCCCAGTACTACCTATCACCACCTTATCTCAAACCGCACACTAACTCCACTCACTCACCCATACCCTACAAACCTCCACAAATGTACAACTTCAATAGTCCAATTGGTTATTCCAAACGACCCCTTATATACACAACAATCACAAACACAAATTCCCAACCACAAAAGCAAATCAAACTCCCTTCCCTAGAATCATTATCTCCAGATATAATTATCTTGATTTCCCAATTCCTTAATCAATCAAGCATACTAAGTGTTTTGAAAGTCAATAAACTGTTATATAGACTTGTCAAGCCTTGCTTATACAATACAGTGATCATAGATCGAAATTACAGTGCATTCGATAAAGAAATGGACCATTATCATGGTACTTATATAAACAGTACATATAATTTTAAACAGTTTTTGCATAATGATAACGACAGCTTAATAAGACATTTCAAGTGTATGACACTACCGGATTCAATACTGATATTCGACAGAGACTTAGAGTCAAAACTTGAAAACTTCTTTTCGAAATTGGCAATAACAGAGCTTGTATGGTTACCTGAGAACTTCAAACTCAAGTTTCTAAGTATTCTAAACCACAAACACGAACTCACGAATTTGACTATTAACATAAAATCCGACATTTACTTAACAAATGTTAGGTTTGATGTTCTAGGGCAGTTTACCAATTTAGAACATTTTTCAATAAAGCCGTATATGAGCAAAAACATTTTGCAGCCAATTGTTAGGGGACTAAATAGTGAAAAACTAACGACATTGATGATTAATAAATTCGATAAGGAGTTAATTGAGCCCAAGCCTAGAAATCTAAGGGTATCAACTGTGCAAGACTTGGATTATGATATCACAGAAATCAGAGATATAAGTATAATCTTTGATAGGAGGTACCCTCATTTACGTACGCTAGGTCTTAATGGACTTGTGTTATGCCATAGAGACATGAAGTATTTCAAAACATCGTTGAATTTTGACTTGATCACAAGGTTGCATTTGTGTAACATAATCGAATACAGTTTTGGTGATAATCAAAGTATTCTAACCGATTTGAAATTCCCAAACTTGACCGATCTTTCTTTGGACATCAAACAAGGATATCAAGATTTAGTACCGATCTTCCTAACAACCCATAAAAAACTTCAAAGTCTTGATCTTATCATACGGTTGAATGAAACTTGTCAATTTGATGAACCTTCGTATTCCATGGCTATAAATGGATTATTTAACTTGAATGATCTTTCCATTGATATACGACAAGATCGAAATTTGACTCACACAAATTTGCCTTTGAACTTACCAAACTTCAATTACTTCCAACACATCCCATTGAAGTTCATAAGGTTCAATTCCGGTAATCATCAGCATACTCTTACGTTAATTAGAAGTTTGCAAAGTTTACAATACTTAAATGTGTTTGGCTTGAAAGCTGGTGGTGCTCCTAATTTTGCTTTAGGAACAGAACATCCTAATGTGTTTGATGAATGGTTTAAGGTGCAACATGTTGCATTGATTTATCTACAAAATAGTAAAGGGTTACAGCATATAAAGATAAATGATTGCCTATTTGAATGTGTTGAGGATAGAGTTATCCCCATTAGGAAGTGACGGAATTACCAAAAAAGATTTTGATGAAAATCTTAGTCGTTTGTATGACTCAAATCAAGTCTGGAGATATATTCCAAGACCCTATAGGTCATGTCCGGGTGGCATGAACATGCATTATGAAATATGTAAATATATGTATAATTACGATATCAGCATACGTTAACATTGACATAAAACATTAACACTCGAATACTTCTATGCGTAATCCTTAACCTTCAACATCTAACCATGCATTTATAAGCATATCCTAAATTAACCCTACATGACTAAACATCATTCTTCTAGAACCTTACCCGTAAATTGGACTCCGCGTTAAGTCCGATAATCACGAGACGATATTCGCATCGCAAATAATAGGAGGTAAACAATTGTAACGTCATTTAAATCTTTAACAAAAAACATCACCTCATAACTTTAAATCTTTAGTTGAAGTATTTAACGTGTAAGTTATCAGAGCCAATATATTGTCAAGGTCAGTTAGTACTTTGAAGGTAATAAGAAACCCCATATTATTGAAATAAGGGTTCAAAAGACGAGCATATAAAGGTCATCGAGAACTGCCATTGTTTAGTAATACGGTTTTAACGAGAAGGAAAGTATCAAGAAATCGATAATTTTCATTACTTTCAAAGGCTGGAATTAATACTACATATCTTAGAAGTTCACTACTAATCAAAAAACCCAAAAAACACGAATAATAAACACTTTTGATATGCAAAATTTAACAATAATAAGTCAAGCTACTGAACCACCAGTATTTATTAGTAGGAAACCTGATCTTATCGAAGGTATACCAGATGGAATTCTTTCATTGATAGCTCCAGTTGCACTTTATTGGATTTACTCAAGTATTTTCCACATTATTGATGTTTATCAATTAGCTGAAAAATATAGAATTCATCCAAGTGAAGAAGAGTTGGCTAAAAACAAAGCTAAAATTAAAGATGTTATTTATGATGTTATACTTCAACATATTATTCAATCTTTTGCTGGTTTAGTCCTTTTCTATTTCGATAAAGTTCCTACTACAGGGTATGAAGTGTTTGAAATGTGGAAATTAAAACGTAACTTTTCATTCCTACCAAATTTTATGATTTATGGGTTATACATGTATGGATGGCCATTAGCCAAAATAATAATTGCGTTTGTAATCATTGATACTTGGCAATACTGTTTACATAGAACCATGCATGTGAATAGATGGTTATATGTAAGATTTCATTCAAGACACCATAGATTACAAGTACCTTATGCATTTGGTGCCCTTTATAATGATCCAGTAGAAGGATTCTTATTGGATACTTGTGGGACTGGGTTGGCATCAATTCTAATGGGCCTTTCAGCAAGAGAAAGTATGGTCTTGTATAGTTTTTCAACTATGAAGACTATTGATGATCATTGTGGTTATAGGTTACCATTTGACCCATTTCAAATCATTTTCCCTAACAATTCAGTTTATCATGATATTCATCATCAATCATGGGGATTCAAGAGTAATTTCAGTCAACCGTTCTTTACATGGTGGGATCAATTCTTTGGTACTAAGTATCAATTCATCAATGAGTATAAGGAATTACAAAATAAAATCACTTTGGAGAAGTACAGGGCTTTCTTGAATGATAAGACAAAAGGTAAATATAAGAAGGACAAGGCTGAGTAAGTAAAGCCTTCAATCAATAATTAATTTTTCTGTATAGGTTAATGTTTAATGTTAATGTAAATAAGAGTAAATTCGCGTTTGGGCCGATATAGGGGAAAGATCCGATACCGGCGTGAATCTATGACACATTTAAGATTGTGGGGAGATTGTAAATGCCATATATAAGGGTCTGACATTAAGCAAAGTTACATAGACTGAAAATGGCGACTTATTCTGATAAGACATTTAACACCCAACAATATAATGAGGCAAGACCGAATTATCCTGATGCTTTATATCAGACAATCATTGACTATCATAAAGGAAGTAAATCTTTAGCAATTGATGTAGGATGTGGATCTGGGTTTGTGGCATTCAAATTGACGGAATTCTTTGATAATGTAATTGGGACTGACATATCACCAGTTATGATAGAGCAGTGTAATTCAACCGTCAAGGATAAGAAGAACATTGAGTTCAAAGTATGTCCTGGAGAAGCCTTAAGCTTTGAAGATCAGAGTGTTGATTTGATTGGATCTGCTGAAGCTTTACATTGGGTTGATACTTCGAAATTTTTCGCTGAAGCTTATAGGATATTAAAGCCAAATGGTACGTTGGGGTATTGGTTTTATAAAGAACCGATTTGGATTGATCACCATGAAGCTAATGCATTATATGATGAATTCTGTTATGGACCAAAGCACTTAGGTCCGTATTGGGAACAACCTGGAAAGAATCGTCTTAGAACAATGTTAAGACAAGAAACTCCAGCTGATTTTGGGTTTGTGGATGTTATTAGGAAAGAGTATGATCCCGATCCTTCAGTATCTGATTTCAAGCAACCTACGAGTCTTCATATATCCAAGACTATCAAGCTTGATGGGATGAGGACTTATTTATTGAGTTGGAGTGCTTATCATAGCTGGAAGGTTAAAAACGGAGATAAGCCTGATATTGTGGAGGAGTTTATTGAGAACTTAAGAAAAATAGTTGGTGATGATGAATTTACAGTTGAATGGGCGACTGTTTATACTTTAGCCAGGAAGCCAGGTAATTAGTAAGAGGCATGCATATGCATATGCATCTAGTTATTTTATTTTAGTGTTCATTTATATGCATCGAGTTATTTTATTTTTAGTGTTCATTTATTTTTGTGTCAATCTAGTTCAAACTATATTATGCAAGTTGAAGTATTTCTTCGCTTATTGTTACTCATTTGTTTCTTTTGTTCCTTAATACCTTAAATTATTGACGTACATTTGACGCTCTTAAGGCGTTTGCGGCTCTCACTTTTGCAGCTTATGTCTGTGATCTCATAGCTCATCATTTGCAACCAAGGATAAATGCTTTGTGGTTCTATTGTTACTAACCTGGAATAACATAAACCTCACAATAGTGTCTTAGTAACACAATATGCATTTAAGCCAATTTAACCCAAAAAGGAAAAGTAATTATGCTACCATTCTAAGGCCAACCACTAAGATTGAGGAAAACCACTAATATTGTGGAAAACCACTATTGTCATATCTATTAGATCTGGAACAATACACCACAAACAATCAAATCACAGAATCTCATCTCTGGAAATACCATAATTCGCCTATGCAAGACAATGCACCTATACGTTTAAGCCAATGGCAGCTTCCCAGTTCTGGACCTCTTGAGTCGAACAATAATCCAAGCCTCAATATCATTATTCCAGAATCACAATATGGTTGAGATACACTGGTAGAGGAACACTGGTTCTGAATTGGCTCAGTACTAAAGAAAATAAGCGACCGTTGTCAAGAGTTCCAAACCGCATTGTAACGATAAGGAGGTGTTCTCTATATAATGAAATTTTGAAGTGTTCGCTTAGAATGATCCAGTAGTAGTTAAGTGAGGTTAAAAGTTTTTCCGAAGGTTTTTGGTTTAGTATCATCGAGTACGTTTCATGTACCATGAACCTTACTGCCTGCAACTTAAAGCTCAATCACAAGAAACTCTCATTAGATATGAACTGTCAGTCCTTCACAGCTTGCAACCTGTAACCTGCAACCCTCCTAATGTTCCTTATAAGTTGCTTAATAAACCTTAAGTTTAAGCCTACCAGCATTAAGGTAAGATCCACAATTAATTTGCTCTTACATATGACCGCTATTTGTCGAAAAATGATAAGTAATAGATTACATAAAATTTATCCTATTTAGAAAAAACCGTCTTACATAATTTCTCAAGGTTACTAGTAGATACTAACAATAAGGTGATAAGGTTTAAATACTAGTTTGATTTGAGTCCGTGGTTCATAATAAGAGTGATATAAATTGGCATGATTCTTGGTTTATAATTTCATAGAATTTTATAGATCTACTTTAAGTCTTAATTAGACCGGTTTGGAAACTTATACACTTATAGAAATACTTACAGTACACACACATACAAAAAAAAATGCAATTGCACTCAATTTTAGTTTCATTTCTTTGCTTAATGTTAGTTAATAGTGCCTTTATTAACTTAGCTCCAAGAAACTTCACCTTACCATCATTGGAAAAAAGATCTGTTGATGACTTGCGTGCAAGATTCAATACCACATTACCTTTCAAGAGAAGTTATAAAGATAATGCTAAAAGAGAAGTCAACTCCACTGACGAAGCTATCAAGAAAAGATTTGCTGGTAAAGATGCTTTAAGAAGAGCTAGATTATACAATTAGAGAATTTATCGGCTAGCGCTGCTGACCTCAACTGATTTTTTTCTTCTGCTTGACTTTAAACTGGATGTTTTTGTTCTTAAATCTTTTAGTTTCGATAACCTCTCTTATATAAAATATATATGAGTTATTTTCTAAAATGTGGAAATCATCTATAGCTGCGAAAATAAAAAAAGAAAAAAACGTTCCTGCACTTAAAAAGTGAAAAATGCCCCTCCAACTGTAATAATGCGTCAATCGCTATAAAACCTAGAAACAATAAACGTCTAGAGGAAATCAATAAAGTTCGTTATAAGCGTTTGCCTTATAATAACAATCTTAATAATAGCAAGTCTAACAATAAGACGGTATTTTTACCAGCAAGCGATTTTGTGTGACGAAAGATGAGGTAGTGTCTTTTACAGCAATTTGGCTTATAAGATAAGAAAACGTGTAGTTGCCAAAATGAAGATCAGAGTGCCCCTGAATGTCAGAATCAAAAATGATGCCACATTTATTAGATCTTGTCAGGTTTGCTGCATGTTCATATATTACAGTATCAGTTGGCTGCGTTTACGGCATATGGGAAGGGAGGGATTTCAGGGACCCTAGGAAGCGTAATTTCAATTCTCTCCTTCTCAATCGTTTCATATCTTAGACTTCTAGGCTTCTCTGTGCACCTGGTGCTGATGTTGGTGCTGGTGCTAGTGCTAGTGCTGGTGCTGGTACCATATTGTACTATAATCCAGACAATATTAGCGAACTCTGGTTCGTCTCTTACTCGACAATATGGCTTTGTAATACTTAGGTTTCTATTACTTCGGCTATTGTTATAATAATTACATGAATTACTTTTGTCGGGATGAAGATTCCGGTGTATAACCACTAATGTTCTGATTAGTCGATGCAAATCTGTGTCTGCCTTTATATTGCTCATTTGGTGGAATGATCTACAGGGTTTCGATATGAGAATGAAAATCTTGTTGTAAGATTGGACTATGTTGTGTTGAGTCATTTGTGTGAATTCGTGTTTCGCTTGTGTTTCATCTGTGTTTCCCTTGTGTTTCATCTGTATCTGGTGAGTATCTGGCGGATATCTGACGATACAATGGCCTAGATCCTCAATAAAACCCAGGCTACTCCAATATAGATCCTCTTCCATCTTAGTCTTAACATATTACCAGAATTCCTTATTGTTCACATTGTTATTACGGTTACGAAACACGGTCTGCCTCCTTACAATACGTCGATGAATTCTGTATTGTCTGGAATAGGAGCCACCAGATTCCAACAAAGAACGGATTATATAAGCAACGTTTTGCAATTTCTCAGCCAAATGCTGCCAAAACATTCCTGTCCCAAATGCTGCAAAACTTATGCAGATCTATTAACTTATGAATCACTTGCCGTTCAATTCTAGACACTTGAACACACTGGAGGGCACAACTTTTTGGTTGTGTTAAACAATGGAATTTTTCTTAGGCTCTGGAAATGGTTCTGTATTTAATTAATGTTCCAAATTTGCTTTTGTGAAACCTAAGAACCCACCTAGAACCACCCAAGAACCCCCTTATCTTCCTTTAATTAGCTCATCTCCTTTTTTCAAGGAGGCATTTAAATTAAGCCATTCCCTTGACTTTTCTCTTCAACCAAATCATGAAATTCTCAATTGCTTTCACTGCTATCTTAGCTGTTGCTTTATCCAACCCAGTGGTTGATATTAAATTCAAAGAAGCTGTGGCTAAGAGAAATGTATACAACAACTTGAATGCTATTTTTCAAGAATTGCCAGCTTTAGTTAAGAAGGAGCTCGAAGCTGGTGATGCTGATATTGAAAAGAGACAAGTTGAACCAAAATGGTATGGTGATGTAGTTAAACGTAATGGCGGACAAGGTTGGGGTCAAGGAGAAGGTCAGGGCTGGGGTCAAGGAGGTTGGGGCCAAGGGGGCCATGAACAACCGTCCCCAACTCACCCATCATGGCCCACTGATAAACCATCCCCATCATGGCCAACCGATTTCCCATGGCCTTCATGGCCCTCATGGCCAACTGATAAGCCCTGGCCATGGCCTAAACCAACTGGGTACCCAGATTTTCCATGGCCATCAGACTTTCCACATCACCCTCACAATGGTTCATTTCCTTGGTGGGGTCATCATGGCGGACATGGAAATAAACCGGGCCATGATCAAGGTGGACACGGTAACGGCCAAGGTGGACACGGTGGTAGCGGTCAAGGTGGCCACGGTGGTAAACCAGGCCATGGTTGGGTTAAAAGAAGTACTGGTTCATTAGATGAAATCAATTCCATTATTGATGCCATTACTTTGAAAGTCAGATCATTAGCTGCTTTGACCAAAAGAGATAATGAACCATCACCAGTGGGTTTTACTTCAGTTATTGAATTGTTCGATGCTAAGCATGAGTTACTTATGAAGTTCTTGAATCTTTTCCAAGACTCCTACTTAAATAGTGCTAAGAAGACTGACGTCAAGGCTAAAGTTAATGACTTACTTGATACTTTATCAGCAAGTTTTAATGCTTTAGTTAAGCAAGCTGTTGATTCTGAAGACAACGAAACGTTGAAGAAGTTCAATTCATTGTTAGATGAATCAAGTAGTATCATCTCCGATAGATTAGTACAAGTCAATGCCAAATTAAGTGACAACACTTATTAGGTATTGTTTATCGTTTATTCTTTATTTCTTCTTTTTGTTGATTTCGACCAATTAGATTTTTAGTTTATAGAATGTATTTGAGTTTAGTTGTAGACTCTGTAACGTAATCTGGGACAGGTTTATTAAATGCGTTATACAATCTGTTTTGCCATTGCTGCTGCATTACATATACTCTTAAGTAAAGATTTACAGATAGTTGATCTTTAGATCTAGGGTAAAGTTTCTTGAGAAGTGGTTTGCTACTGCATGTAATTCGCAGACATTGCAGCATATTTGTCTTATCTAATCTATTATGCGACACCTGAAGAAATACGCCTAAGAGTCAATGCCCGGCCCTTAGTAGTTATAAATGTCACAAAAACCATGTGATGTAAGCATTTCTAGAGATTCAGGTGCCACAAGAAGTTACAGAAGGTATAACTTTTATCATATATTCATAAATTTATTAAGCCTGAGTTAATCCTAGACCAACACCTATCATAGCCAAAATTATACTAAACCAAAACAATCCAATACAGAAACTGATAATTTTTTGGGTAGTTGAAAACTTCACCAATTTACTATGATTTATCAGGTACTGCTTCTTATAGTATATACCGCTATAGTAATTTTTAGTACTAGCTAACTTATCGAAAATCCCTAACGAAAGCAAAAAATAAATCGGTGGTAATATAAGGCCACACAACATCATGATAATGAAGAATGTCCATGAGTATGTCTTATGTGGGGTGATAAGATCTTCTGAAGAATCGTACATAGAGAACGACGTCTCAGACTTTACTACTGGAAACCCACTGACCAATGAATTTGGACTTGGTTTATCGTTGGCAACGGATTTTTCATTCCACATGTTTTCATGCACTTTCAGTCTCATAGTGGAGTCTTGGGTAGGAATGCTTGGTGGTGGTCTTCTTGCTTTACCACTATATGCTTGATAATATTCATGATCAAAATCTCCAGTCGGTGACGGTATATCACTAGAATATGAACTATGGGAACTAATGTCTGAATCATGATAATGAGCCGGCTCTAATTCCGATATTTGGTTGGGGTAGAATTGTGGACTTTTGGTTTTGGTTGCAACTAAATGAGGTGATTGGTTATCTTTGAGTTTGAACACATGAACTTTGTCTACTGTTTGCTCTGATAATTCGTTTATGGTAGAATTACCGATCTTGGTTAGGAGTTCACCTGAACTGGTGGATATCATTGTGTTTTGCACATTAGGGTATAATACTCTTTCCAGAGTTTCATTTGCAAATGATGTGGTATCATAGAACATGTCTGATTTTCTGGATGATACGCTTGAGCCTCTATTTGAGTGTGGTTGGGTTTTAGGCAACAGATCTGAGGTTTTGTTATCAGGGACTTTGTGTTGATCTGGGGCTTTGTGTTGATCTGGGGCTTTGTATTGATCTGAGGTTTTGAATCCCATGTTTCCATTAGTATCATCAACTTTAAGTTTATCCTGGGTGGAATTTCCGAGAATCATATCATTAGAACCCATAGTTATATGGTTCTGGGTATCATCTAAATCTTCTTGGAATATGAATGACATATGCTTATCACGATAGATATTGAAAACACTATCGATAGAATCAGCATCCATCTCCTGTTGGCTCTTGGCATTACTTTCATCTGATGTATCAGCAAAATCTCTAATAGATGCAGTGTCATTGATATTCTGATTCGATAATGATATCTGCTGGTCTAGATACATCTGGTGACTATGATCTAAGGTAGGATGATAAAGTGGCAACTGGACATTTTCACTGGACTTTGCAAATTTCGGTAATAGGAAACTCTTGACTTTTGATCTTCTTGATGGTGATGAACTTGGTGATGATATACTGTCAGTAGAATTTCGGAAAATGTTCTGAATTGATTTGGTGGGTGATACCCAATCTTCACTCATGTCTGACTTAAAAGAATGACGTTATGAAATCAACACCGAAGTTTAAAGAAGGATGACGATGAAGAAGATGATGAGGAAATGAATAAATTAGAGTTAACGGCCTATCAAATAAAACATATAAGAGACTGTTGACAAATAATCCTAATGGGGATGTTTTTCGCAGCTAATTATAATTCCTAATTAGGAAAAAATAATTCATGCTCACACATGGAATTTGTCAGACATACAGAAATTTTGTTACAACTTTTACGCGTGTATCATTAAACAAAGGTATACATATTATAGATAGGGTGACCTCACAGGTTCTTCATTCTTAATAATTATAAGTGGTTCTTCTTCTTCTTCTTCTTCTCTTTTTACAAGGGTTAGTAGCGGCATTAGTTCCTGAACCTGAGCCTGAACTTCCTGAACCACTTGAACCTGAACCTGAACCACTACTACTTCCATCAGCACACTTACCTGAAGCAGCAGCAAATGCATTAGTAACAACGGTGGAAAAGGTTTGAGCATTTAATACAGATTTCAACAAATCTGGAGCTAAGTTGGTGTTTTCAACAGCACTGATAACTTCATTAATATCTAAAGCATTTGAAGCTAAAACAGCAGTAATTAAATCTTTAGCAAATGGAATATAACTTGAATCAGTGATAATAGATTTAACAACTGAAGAAGCTAAACCAGAGTTAGCTAATGATTGTAATAAGTTGATAACAACGGTATCTAAATCAAGTCTTGCTTCTAATTGAGGAGCTTCATATTTAACTGGTAATACTTCAGGTTCAGCATCTCTCTTCTTTAAGTTGTTGATGGCATCTTGAACTTTGTCAACTAAATTACCAATGATAGATTCAGCAGTTCTAAATAATGAAACATATAAAGAACAATCGCTAATTAAATCTTGAACAACGGTAGTAACTAAACCTGATCTATCTAAAGCATCAAATAAAGTGGTCATGTTTAATAAACCAGATTTCAATACAGCAACAATAGTAGAAACTGCAATTGGTTCTAAAGTTTCATTAGTAGCTAAGTAATGAATAATTCTTGGAGCTAATTCAGTATCATTTAAAGCACTTAAAACTTCGGTAACAATTTGATATTCTCTTTCATTTAATTGACTTAAATGATCTTCTCTTTTAGCTTTGTAATTGTTTAATTGTGATAATAATTCTTGTAATTCGGTATCCGATCTTTTACTAACTTCTTTACTATTAGATTGATTATCAGATGTAGTTGGAGCAGCTGCTACTAAACAAGCAATGGAAACTAAAGTAACTGTAGATAATTTCATAACGATTGAATTTAACACCTGGTTATTAATCTAACTAATTATTAAGAGTTGTAGGTTAGAAATTTTCTTCGAAATTAAAGCCCTTTTCCACCTTATATAGTTTTAGCAGCCAATGTAAAAAAAATTAATTACATTTCCTAATTAGGAAATTATATTAAAAATGTTTAATTTTCGGTACGCGCACTTTCAAAAATTGGGTAACAAAACACCTCAAAAAGGTAATTATATATTATGATGAGGAGTACATACTCTTTTGAGTAATTATTTGACAAAGAAGCCAAGATTTTTAAGTTTATAGCGGTTTAAGCTTTAAGCGTAATGAGACAAACTTTTATCTTTGTTTACCAAAGAATGACATAACTGACGGTTGTTTGGATTTTTGTTTGGAATTACTTGAATTAGTTGATGGTTTGGTTGGTTTTGTGGCCAGCTTGACAGGTTTAGTGTCATCTGATTTTGTGTCTACTGGTTTCTTTGACTTTGGTTTAGGTTTGCTTGGTTTGGAATATGTAATAAGGTAACCATCTTCATCGTATTTAGGTTTTGGCGGAATTTGAGATTGGGGTTGTTCTACTTCTTCTACTTCCTGTTCTGGTTCTTCATTAAGCTTTAAAATTTCATCTCCTTCTAGCTCGGGTTCGGGTTCTATGTTTGTTTGGGATTCATCTTCATTTGCCATTGATTCTATATCTTCTATTTGTTCTGCTTCTGGTTCTGGTTCCAATTCTTGTTCTCCTTCATTTTCTTCGTCGTCATCATCAAAAATATCACTGATTTTAGTCTTGGGCTTACCAGGTTTTACATCTTGTTGCACATCGTCAACATCCATTAAATCATCATCAAACGGATCTTCTGAAACTACCACTTTGTCTTTCTTATTATCTAACTTACGAGACTTGTATTGATATTTCTCCTTAGGTGGCTCTTTAGCTTCAATGGGCCTTTTAGCTTCCATGGGCCTCTTGGCTTCTTTACGTGAAACATAATTTGACATCAAACTAGTAGTTGATTTTTTAGGTTTTGGATCAGACTTTATATCCTTTGAAGGTTTTGCAGTTGCCTTAAGAGGTTCCTGTTTAATATTGGTAGTTCTATAGTTTGCAGCAGCCACTAATTCAGGTCCTTTGATCATTCCTATGTCATAGTACTTTTGTAAATCATTTTTATCAATTGAATATTTCAAATTTTCGAGTACTAAATCATGGATTTCATAATTAAACTCTTTGGAGCTAATGCTGTACATAAAGACTTCATCCACATTATCAAAATCCTTGATTTCATCATCGATGGTACTTTCATCAACTAATTGTAATACAATTTGATTTTGTTTTGTCCCATCTATTATCAATTTACCATTCAAATTAGACCTATTCTTATTGAAAAAGTTATATAAAATCACTTTTGCATTTTTATATGTGATACTAAGTTCGTGTGCTAATCCTTGGTATGTTACAATTTGATTTGATTTCAATTTATTAGAAATGAATTCAACCTCTTTCATTGATTCCATAGTCATAACGCGTTCGCGTAGGTTAGTGCTAGTACTGATGATAACAGTACTGAGGGTGCGAATTTACTGAAGAGTCGAAGTAATCTAGTGAGTTGTGAATAGACGTTAGAAGTTGGCTGTGTATGTTAAGAAGTTGATTCGGTACAGAAGGGCTATGCTCATTCCCATTTCAAGGACTGTATTCAACTATTGCAACATTCAAACAGTCTATCAAATACAAAACTTGAAATCACGTGCCATACCTCTTATCAGATAATCTGTTACTGTATGAATTATACCACCAAACATCATGGCAAACACTTTAACGGTTTAACACCTCCTTGGTTTGAATCCTTTATCCTTGCATAGAAGAAACTAAATGCTTAATTTATCTCGGACCGCAGATGAGTAGCGGTCATATCATGTCTCATATTAAGAGGCTTATACGATAACACAAATACAAAGAAACCAATTATTGCACCCAAAAACAAGGCGAATAAAGGCCATTATTTCTTATGATACGTTATAAGCATATGGTTCACAACAACTGTACCTTAACCTTCACCTCTAAGTAAATGGCCCCACGATATACTCCTAGACCAGTGTCAGTTCCCCTTTGTTCCGCATATAGGGGATCTGGGGATGTCGTGCGAGCCAAGTGCGCATGGATCTTGTGTCAACTGAGCAAACTTAAGGAGTTATATATAATTAATCAAAAGTAATTATATAAGAATTCAAGGTACATAGATTCGAAGTTAAGAGTTGGATTTTGTGGTTGATTCAAACATCAGGTAAAAAATTCGGAGAAATTACGAAGTTCATATAAAACGTTAGGTTTAACCGACCCTTTGTACATAGACTGATAGAATAAGGAAGTTAGGAGGTATAGTCCCATTAAAAACCACTGAACACAAAAAGGTTTATAAAGTCAAATATTTCATATAGTATCGTATAGTACAACCAATACCGAACAGTTGATCAATAACAAATGGGTAATACTGTAACTAAAGAGAGTAGACCAAGATCGAATACTTATTCATCTTCATCGTCAACAGGGTATGGATATGAAAGGAACAGGAGAAATACCATGTTTGGTAATGGTAGTGATTACAAGAAATCTAAAAAGCAAGAAGAGAAGGATAAACTTCGAGAAGATCATTACATGAAACTTATCATAAAGTATGATGAGAATGTTGATGGTGGATATTTAGCACCACATGGAATTTATAAGTCGAATTTGGATTTCAATATTGACATAGTAAGAGATTTGATCATAAATAGAAAATTAGCCCCTTTTTATACTCCATTACAGGATTTTAATGAAGATTGGAATCAAGAAGAATTATTGATCATTTTAAGGCAATTACAATTACATTCGATTGAAATCGCTTATGAGGAAGAAGAGGAAGAAGATGATATTGACAATCATAAAATTCATAAATCTTCCAATTACTATAAACGTCAAGAGCAAAAACTTAAATTAAAAGCATTGATTGCTAAAGTTAAAGATTTACAAAAACAACAAGATACTAAATTCTTAGAATCAAAAATGAATAATGAAGCTGACGATAATTTACCATCTGATGATTTACTTTTGACTTTATACAAAAATTCTATTGAATGTCCAATTTGTTTCTTATATTATCCTGATAATTTGAATTTATCGAGATGTTGTTTGCAACCAATTTGTACTGAATGTTTTGTTCAAATCAAAAGGTTAGAACCACATCCACCTCATGATCAACCTGATCAATCAACACAACCAACTCAATCAGGTGAAGAACTTCCTCATACTTTAATATCTGAACCTGCCAATTGTCCATATTGTGCTATGAATGATTTTGGTATAACATTTGAAAAGAATATATCCATCAATACCGGAATAAGTGGAATCAAGCCAAGGCAATTTTCTGTGAAAAATTCTGGTATAAAGTCAGATAATCAATTAGATCAATCACATCCATCTTCAAGTCCTGGTGCTATTTCTGGTAATGGCAGTGGAGTACCAGGAAAATCTGGTGCATTTAAAGGTATTACAGATATAATTAATGAACAGACTGATGAAGTTGCAATATCATCTTCATCATCACCAACTGATGATATTTTAAAGTTTAAAGAAAAATCTAAAAGAAGAAATTCTATGCCAGCTAATTCACCAAAAGTTATAACTATTGATCAAATCAGACCAGATTGGGAAAATAAGTTAGCGTCAGCAAAGAATAAATTAGCAAGGAAAGCTGCAGCTGCAAGTGCAATTCATGCTTCCAATTTGATCATAAATCCTCAAACTGATTTAGCTGAATATGATACAAGAAGAAGAAATAATACAAGGTATCAAACCATTGAAGATAGAATGATTGAAGAAGCTTTAAGGTTAAGTATTTTAGATGAAGAGGATCGAGTAAGAAGACAAGGAACGCCACAGCTGGAGTCTTCAGTATAGCAGTACAATCTTTAGGGTAGTACTCGAGGTAGTAAGTGTCAGGAGGACTGGGTAGTGGCTGGGTGCCTATAAAGGAACTATATTTCATTCTTTAAATAGCTAACGTAATATACAACTCGACATGATTCTACAGGTTACATAAACAAGCATTTTATTTACCTAATTCGTCAATAAAGTATTTTTTTAAGAACCAACCTGATAAAGATTATTCTAAAATGGTATGATTCATGCAAAGATTATTTTTAGATGAAACGGTTCGTAAAACAAAGTTTAACATTTAAACTTTGATTGAGACTCGTACTATTTCAAATTTAGAAAGTCCTGCCGTTTTCAACCATGGGATCCATACATCGATCACCCCCTTTATTTCAGTTTTTAAACGATTCACATAGGTTGACAGTTGAAGTGTAGTTAAGCGAAATTTAAAAATATTATTATGCAGGTAATTTGCCCTAATTGAGAACTCGAAAAAATAAAAAAAATTTAACCCTAGTGGCATTTAACCGAGTCTAGTTAAATTTATGTCCACTGGTAGGGACGTTAGATATTGCATGGCCGTTTATAAAGATTTCCAATCGACTGAGGTTTAAGATTCACATTTTTTATTTCATTTTCCTTTGCATATATGACTTTTAGCATCTAACATTTTGCATTACTGACTTTCATACATATAGACACGTCCATATTGATCAAAATATGTCATTACCAATCAAAAAGGTTTATGACTATAAATTAAATAAAATAAAAGAAATCACAAAACTACCAAAAGAATTCGAATTAAATGATAATGAAGTCCTTTTTAACATAAAATTGATAAGTGTGAACTATTATAAAGATTTTCAATTACTTAAGAATTGTGAACGTAACATAGTACCAGGCAATAAATTCATAGGCAAAGTATTTGGATGCAGTGATAACTTCAACTCCAAATACTTTGACACGTTAACTCGTGATAAATATATGATCTTCCCATATTCCAATTGCATTCAACAACGTACTGAATTGTGTGATAATTGTAAGATAGTAAATAATGGTGATAATAAGCAATCATTAACATGCTTAAAAAATCTAGAATATGGATTAAACATCAATGGAGGGTTTCAACAGTTTATAAAGATCCCAAACTTCCATCAAATAGGCATTAAAATCCCTTATAATGTTAGTTGTCATGATGCTATGTTTCTAATCGATGTAGCGTTACCATTTTATCTGTGTTTGAAAAAATACTTTGGGAATAGGATAGATGAGTTTAATGGAAGTTACCGAAAGTTGGTGATCCTTAATGATTATGATATCGAATTAAATGATATTTTAATTGTTATGAAGCTTCTAGAACTTGATGAACAAAGTCTTGATATCTTAGATGTAAGAGCAATTCAATCAATGACTGATGATGAGCAACGAAATCATCATTTCAAATATGATCAAGTATACCTATTCAACTTTGATGTTCATATCATTGAGTTTGCTATGAAATGTTCAATGGCAATGGGATTACAAGCATGTAAGTCAAGGTATCATACGTTCTTGTTCAATCAATATAATCCATCAAGTCTTGTAGCATTAGATGCTATGAATGATGATGATTTGAATGATAAGATAATCATCCAATTCAAATTGAATTGGTTTAATAGAACTGATTTCATCGAATTATTAGAATATGTATCATATTTGAATGAATCAGTTGACCCATCTGATTGTTCAATAAGATCAGCTTCAACTGGTACTACTTCAACATTTTCTACCTATCCGTCACCGCAATTATCAAATAATGGGAAAGAACCTAAAAATCACTGGTTATGGTATGAAAAGGATAATAATCAAATTGATATCAAGAGTGTCAACAAAATGATTAGAGATGGAACTTTTACGAGGGTTTGTTATAATAACAGACAGGTTAAACAAGATTTGAATGCTTTAGTATACAAATCGTTTAATGACTAATGATATAAATATGTATTGTATGTATGATAATGTAGGATAAGAAGTCTAGGTGTCGTCTCTTATATGTATCATATGACTTATGCTTTAAACCTCTATCTGTTGAGCTTCATTCAATTTATTAACGTCTGATAAACACAACAAAATATCCCTGAAGATATCTTTGACTTTGAATAAATTAACTATCCTTAATCTTTCATCTTTTAAATGTGCATTATCACTAGCTTGACCACATGGAATTTGACATGCTTTTGCATTTAGGATTTTCTCTAAAAACCTTATGGTAGGTATTGAACCTCCTTCTCTTATAAGCAACGGTTCCAAATTCCAATTTGATTTGATTTTGGCATAAACTATTCTATAAATCATATCACTATAATCTCCTAACCAAGGTTCGACTTCATGGAAGATATTCAAATCTAAAGTATTGGTAGTGTTGAGATTTTGGAAATGATTAGTCAAATGATTTATTAATGAAGTTTTGATGAATTCTAGGTCTTGATTTGGAACAATTCTAATTGATAATGAACATTCAATTGACTTTGGAATCACTGTATCATTATTAGGACCACTGACTTCAAACTTATGAATGGTTAAAGAAGGTTTAGTCCATTTTTTGATCAATTCTTCAAGTTTAAACTTGGGATTATAATTTGTAATTTTTTCGAAATTATTCAATTCTTTTGAATCAAGTTCTTTAACGTTATTATAGAATCCTTCGATATTGATCTCTTGTTGATCATTAGTTAAAGTTGATAATAATTGAATCAAGTCCATAGTAGGTTCTTTCAGGACACCACCATCAACACCTGAATGTCTATCTGGTTTATCACTTTCAATCTTAATTGAGCAATTAATAACACCTCTTAATCCATAATTCAAACACGGTCTTTCATCATCTAACCAATAACTATTAGATAAGAAAATATAATCAATTTCTCCAATCAAGTCTAAATGCTTGGTGATATGGGATTTGAAATTTCTAGACCCATTCTCTTCTTCTCCCTCAATTATAAATACAACGTCACAACCTAATTGCTGCTTAGAATATAACTCGGCAACTGATTGAATTACGGCTAAAGTTGGACCTTTATTATCACTAACACCTCTACCATATAAGAATCCATTTTTACTTAACATTTCAAAAGGATTAGATGACCAATTATCTTGATCTTCAATGGCATCAACTATATCATAATGTCCATAATAAACAACTCTAAAAGTCTTATCATTTGGTTTACTTGGAGCATTAGCCTTGAATGTGGATATTATGATCGGGTTACTACCTTCAATTGGAATCAAATTAGATGTAGCTCCATATTCATCTAATAATTTGATTAAATATTTAGTGCAATTACCCAAATCATGTAAATAGAATTCATTAAACTTCAGAATGGTCTTAAAGCTTATGAATTTGGATAAGTTCTTTATAAGTGAATCATTATCCAAACCTATGTTATGGAATTTTTGAGTGGAATCATTGACCGTGGTTTTGAAATAATTTATACTATTCTTACCACCTGAAATTATATGGTGTTCATCATTGACTTTCAATATATATAAAGTTAACGAAGATTTAGTGTTTATAGGTTGAATCTTACCGTTTGGTGATAAAAAGTTCAACCCAAATTTATTACCAAATATGACACAATTGGAATCTAAAACCACTAAACAACTGATTTCTTTACCATTAGGAGATTTAAAAGTTTTAATGAGTTGGTTTGTAAGTAAATCCCATACATTCATCAATCCATTAGATAACCCAACATATAGGTAAGTGTTTTGGATATAGATTGATAATATAGACTCTTCATTTGTGAGAGTTTTAATCTTAGTTAAGGTGATTGAGCCTTGTGATCTTTGGGTCTGTTTTTGAATTCCCCACAAATGGATTAAACCATCACCTCCACAACTTATCAAAATCTTCAAGTATTCAGGATACTTAAATTTTAAGAATTCGTTTTCACTAATAGTGATATTATATACATAACCATAATGAGCAAATTTGATAGAATCGTTAGGTTTGATTTCACATAATGAAATTGAATTTAATAAATCTGACTTCTTTTCTTTAGTATGGTTTGATTTCCCAGATGGACTTCTAGAATCGAAGAATTTGTTATATCTTAAATGTGGTAAATTCTCTCTGCTAACAACATCTACAACTTGATCATCATTATCGTTTTCTATGATAGAAGCCACAGTTTTTAAATTGATTTCACACCAAATTAAACTTGCATTCTGAGCTCCAATGAAAAGTACTCCTAATTCATTACAATAATGAATCGAAAATATATCACCTATATCTATTGCCAGGTAAATTATCTTAATACATTTGACATTTTGTAAATCACTTATATTATAAACTTTGATTAACAGATCAGAACCACCGGTGAAAACCAAATTTTCGTCTTCTGAAATGATAAGACACAAATTGGAACCTTGCATTTCTTCTTCACTAATAGAATTGATGATTTTGTAGTTCTTTAAATCAATTATAAGTAATTTACCATTCTGAGTACCACAAATGACTAATTGTCGTTTAGGAGCAATCACTGAGGAAATGATTGAATCATTTGAATCCCAAGAATGAACTAGGTTAGGTGGTTCGTATTCCATGTTGAAAGGAGACGGAGATGGGATATATGGAATATTTTTGTATTTTTCTCCCATTGTGGTGTTATGATGTTATCTGATATTTCGCAGACGATGCCAGAGAACATTAACTTAGAGCGAACTTAAGACTAAGCTGAGCACTACATTGGGATACGAACCTTGCCATTGACAAATCAATTTGATTCACATAACCACCTAACATGATTAAGGATACTCTTAATATGCTATAGTTAGCATCAATTGTTTTTTTTTGTTCTTTTTTTTTAACATTTATTTTTATTATTTGTTAAAAGTTTATACTGTGATTATCACAAAGCTGTAAAAAAAGATTAATAAAAATAAACATTTGCTAAAATATTTTGTGAACTGTAACTCATGTAAAAGGGTACAAAACCAAATATGTCACATATGTAAAGAAATTTAAGCATCATGTATAATGCATAATGTATTAACACATTAAGTAGTAAATCTTAAATTCATAACTCTCATTTTAACCCACTCAGTTTAAGTACTGAGATTCTCAGATCGAATTCACAAGGACACATTTCCACAAGAACTTCGCATTAACTTATCCCAACAATGTTGAAATTTGCTAGCATTGACAATACATTTGTATTGGTTAATAATCAAACAACTATCATCATTGAAGATGGTAAAGCTGAGCAATTAAATGAATTGCCAGGCACTTATAAATCCTTAACTTTTAAAGCAATCAGCTCAATAATTGGGGTTGTTAAGTTGAAATTGGGTAATTATTTAATCATAGTTGATGGCCATGAAATCACTGGAGAAATCTTAGGTCATAGAATTGGTCAAATCAAATCCTACAAGATTATCCCATTGAATGGTTCAAAATCTACCAATGATAGTAATGAAGAACAAGAGTATTTGAAGTTAATTAAGAAACATTTAGATAGGAATCAATTCTTCTTTGCTATTAACAATGACTTTGATTTAACTAATAACTTACAATATAAGTATTCTAAGAATCCTGGAATCAATTCTGAATTTTGGTGGAATAAGTATTTAACTGAAAATGCTCAAGATTTAGGAATTCCTTCATCATTAGTAACTCCAATTATTAATGGATATTTCAAGAGTCAAGAAATTAACTTCAATAACCAAAATCGTTTAAATTACATATTAATTACTAGAAAATCAATCAACAGATCAGGTACAAGATATTTCAGAAGAGGTATCGATGACAATGGTAATGTTGCCAATTTCAATGAAACTGAACAAGTGATTATTAGTAACAATGAAATAAAGAGTTTCTTACAAATTAGAGGTTCTGTACCAATTTATTGGTCAGAAATTAATAATTTGAGGTACAAACCAAATTTAATCATCAGTTCAAAGAATTCTTTAGATTCAACTACTAAGCATTTCACTAAATTAGTAGAAGATTATGGTGATATTTATTGTGTTAATTTGGTTAACAATAAAGGCTATGAATTACCAGTTAAACAAGGTTATGAACTGATCATTAATAGTTTGACTCAAACCTTGAAACAAAAAATCACTTACGTTTATTTTGATTTTCATCACGAATGTAAGAATATGCAATTTCAAAATGTTGAAAAGTTAATCGACCATTTACAAAAATTAGGATTTCATCAATCAAATTATTTCCATATTGATTTGAATACAAATTCTATTAAGAATTTACAAACTAAGATCATTAGAACTAATTGTATGGATTGTTTAGATCGTACTAATGTTGTACAATCGATTTTTTCAAGATGGATTTTACAAAAACAATTGGAAAATTTTGGTTATTTAAATCCTGGACAAATTTGGAAAATTGTTGACCCAAAGTTCAATTACATTTTTCAAAATGTTTGGGCTGACAATGCCGATGTTGTCTCAAATTCCTATAGTTCAACCCCAGCTTTAAAAACTGATTTTACTAGATTAGGTAAAAGAACGATTTTAGGATCATTAAATGATTTATCAAATTCAATTACAAGATATTATAACAACAATTTAACTGATGGTTCAAGACAAGATTCATTTGACTTATTCTTAGGTAATTTTAGACCTTTTGAGTCTCCAACTAATCCATTCATTGATTATAGACCAAATTATGTCCAACTTTTACCATATATGATATTCACATCATTCTTGATTTTATTTTCATTGGTGTTCTATCCAAAGGGTTCAATTTTCTCTATAAGAAATTTATTAACCATATCATGTTGTTTATTATTCCAATTCAAGTCAATCAATTATATTTCATCAAATTCCTATCAATACGTAAACTGGCCAAGTTTGGTTGGATTAGATTTCTTGAACAAGTCAAGAGTTAATGATAATGATGGTAATGCAATTGGGGTAAAATATGAACATTCAAGAGATTTCAAAGTACAAGCTAAGAGTAAGTCTACTTAGATTGTCTTTTATCAGGTGTTTTCATTAATATAGATGTTGTATAGATGCAAATGTATATGTTTGAAATTGTCATTTGTATGTGTCTGAGAGATTCCTCAGTTCTCTCAGTAATCTCTCACGCTCACTGAAAAATTATACCATGTCAGAACAATCAGAACAACCAGAACAACCACAAACACAAACACAAACGCAACCACAACAACAAGAAAACTTAAATGTTGGTTTAGAAGAACAAGATCCACAAATGGATATTGAACCTGAAAATACCGAACCTTCTACCCAATCTCAAGAAGCTGATTCAAATGTATGTATATAAGCACTTCATATTTATGTCCATATACTAACAAATAGGTCCCATCATTCATCAAGGAAATCACTTCAAAACCAGTTTTAAGAATCAAAAACATCCATCATGAATTATCAGAAGAAGACTTGAAATCATTGTTTTCGAAAATAGCTGAAATTGAGTTCATTAAGTTCGATAATGAAAATAAGTCAATTGCCTATGTAGGATTTGAAGGAGAACCACAAGATATTGAAAAGTTCATTAGAGAATCTATCAAAAGGTTCGATGGTAAGAAAGCTATGGGAAAGATCTTAATAGTAGAAGATACAAAGAAAAGATCATTGTTGGATAGAATTAAACCTAAATTTAATGGACATAATGGACGTAATGGCAATAGAAATGGATATGGATCAAGACAAGGACAAAGACCTATTAATAACCATGGAAAGAACAGAGGAAATGCCAAATTCGGGAATAGGAAACCTAAAAGAAGTCATAAGACTGCAGAACAATTGGATGCTGAATTAAATGATTATATGAATCAGTAGATATGTAGATGAAGAAAATCAAAGTCTAGGATATGGGTGTAAGAAGTATACGATAGTAAATAATAGTGTATAATAAATACAGTGTATTATCAAAAATCGTCTCAAAATGATTATGATGTGTTTTTGTGTTAGGTTACACAAACACATATCATGATACCGAACATATTTTCAAAAATCGCACTATGGACTTGATTAAGTGGACTGAAGATTTGACTCAAGTCAAGGGAAATGTTAGTCAACTCCAAGCAACAATCCTTAAAATTATAGATAAAACACCCGATATCCAACAACTTGATTCATTGCTTGAAGCGATCAACAAGGGAAATGATAATGAAAAATTTTTATTCGAAAGGGTTTCATCATTGATAGATTCACCACAAATCAAAATTGGAATTAAATTCAAGAAACTATTCGATGAAGGTCAATTACCATTTATAAAGATGATGTGTGCAGTAAATTTCAAAGGAAAACTTGAAGATTCCATTGATTATATCTTGGATTATACTCCAAATTCTGAAGTGCTTGATGAGATAGTTCATGACAAAGATAGTGAATTACCAGAATTATTACCCATAAAAGATCATAAACTCTTCAAAAAAATCTTTCTTGATAAGCTGTTTGTGGATCCTATAATGAACTTACAAAACATAACCGACATCAATAATCTTAATAATAGTAAATTGATCATAAAAGGTGAATTTGTATTAAAATCAATTCTTGTTGACATTTTGAATGACAAATTTCCGAATTTGTATCATATAGATTTACAACTCATAATAGAAAGACTTATTAGCCAAGAAATCTTATTTAGGATATCATTGGTTTATGGATTAGTATCAACTTTGAAGTATAAGTTATCAACCAAATCTTCAGAAGAGGCTAAAATTAAACTTGTTGGTGAATTATTCTTAAGTTATTTAGGTGGGTTAAGTTTAGAGTATAAGTTCATAACTTTAAAACTTTGGATCAAAGCCATCTATTCCAAGATCTTTGATAAATTCTTTGCATTGAATGAAAACTTAACATCAAACCTGCATTTATTGAATCTTCTTTTTGACAATGAATTTCGATTCCTTTTCACAAATTCAGAATTCAATGTTTTGGATAATGATCCATTTGTGGTTAGACTTTTGATCGATGGTGAAAACGTATCAATTGGAACCAATTCCGAATCTGAAGAATTAGCTAAACAAAATGCTATAAAAGAGTTATTAAATAATCCGAAATTGAAGAGAAAGATTCTTTCTAGTTATCTTTCGGAAGAGATCGAAAATGCCGATATAAAATCAAAGAGTAATAATTTCAAATCTTTGGTTACAAAAGAGAACTTACAAGTTGACTATGAGGAATCTAAGGTTTTGAATGTGTTCCTGATAACTATAAAAGCTGATGGATTTATCTTAGGAAGTTGTTTGAATAAAGACAAGAACTTGTGTAGGTTAAAATGTGAAGCTATGGCCTTTGATAATTTCCAAGAGCTTTTGAATTCAGTTTCTTAAGAAGACAACCCAAACATGGCGATTATACCAATACAACAAGTCAAACGGTGCCAAGAAAGATCTATCATAGAAAAATAATGAGACTTAGCACCAAATCCACTGAATCCATAATATTGCTAGTTCATTACAGAATCGTCTAGTTTAATGGTGTTATGTTATTGTAAATTTGCCAAATGTTGATTATCTTGTATGCGGTAAATTAAAAACTGTTATGGATTTATGGATATTCACTGCTTCATTAACTACCACAATCACTAATCCATCCACAACTCAATTCATTGCATAATCTATTGCTTGAATATCCTACAACTTGATACAACTTTGCTAAGCTTATACATCCAAGCTAATTAGGTAACTCAAATTGTAAACCTGTGTAAATCATTCTTCTCCTCTTTTATTAATAGATAAGATAAGCACACATGTGTACACTATTATAATACATAAAACTTAATACGATAACGTCTATGACCAACATCCTAACCTAGGTCCTTCTACCTGACCATCCAAGCCTTTAATTGATAGACTTTCCGTTAAAAACCGTGAAGATCATACACGGTGTATCCACATATCATCTCAATGGTTTTGATCGTGGCTGCAAATCGCAACGATAACCGGTGGTTAAGCTTAAAAACGGAAGTCAACCAATACTTTCATTTTAACATCAAGATGAATTTAATTACACCATCATGATCTACAAGACCTCTGATATCCAAGCCATTAATTTGTTTTTGTTCCGGTAAAAGAAAATGGCCAAAAGACCGTCAAGTAATTTTATATTATCAAATCGGGTTTAAGGTCACCCGGCCATGATCGGATACTTCACGTTGCGCTTGTCGAATGAAAAAATTTCAATTTAAAAATTTTCGTTCACAAAACTTTCCAAGTTTGTTATCATAATATCTTATAGACATGAGTTTACCAAATTATAGTGTAGGTGATTATGCCTCTTTTGCTTTAGCAGGTGCCATTGGTTGTGGTGTTACCCATGGTGCTATGACTCCAATTGATGTCATTAAAACTAGAATCCAATTAGAACCAACTGTTTATAATACCGGTATGGTTGGATCATTCAGAAAAATTGTTGCTAGTGAAGGTGCTGGTGCTTTATTAACTGGTTTAGGACCAACCATCTTAGGTTACTCATTACAAGGTGCTTTCAAATTCGGTGGTTACGAATTATTCAAAAAACAATTTATTGAATACTTAGGTTTAGATACTGCTAGACAATATAAAGATGCTATCTATATTGGATCATCAGCTTTAGCTGAATTTTTTGCTGATATTGCTTTATGTCCATTAGAAGCTACCAGAATTAGATTAGTTTCTCAACCAAACTTTGCCAATGGTTTAGTTGGTGGTTTCTCCAGAATTTTTAAAGAAGAAGGTGTTGGTTCATTCTATAACGGTTTCACTCCAATCTTATTCAAACAAATTCCTTATAATATTGCTAAGTTCTTAGTTTTCGAAAGAGCTTCCCAAGCTATTTACTCAACTATCTCAACTCCAAAAGATCAATTATCAGCTTCATCAAAAACCGGTGTTGATTTGTTAGGTGGTATCATTGCTGGTTGTACCGCTGCTTTTGTTTCACAACCTGCTGATACTTTATTATCTAAAGTTAACAAAACTAAGAAAGCTCCAGGTCAATCAACTGTTGGTTTATTAATCCAATTAGCTGGTCAATTAGGTATTAGAGGTTCATTTGCTGGTTTACCAACAAGATTGATTATGGTCGGTACTTTAACTTCATTACAATTCACCATCTACGGTCAAATTAAAGGTGCTTTAAATTGTCCACCTGCTGTTTCTTTATAAGTTAGATCTAGAGAGAATTAGGTGAATAGATTGTAAATAGGTTTATTGTTTTATATATTCTATTACTATTAAGTTGTATGGAGTTTAAGCATCAGTAAATTTCTTTACCTGGTTGAAAACTGCTTTACCTCCTTTATAAAGAAGTGAATGCTCATAAAATTTCTTATTGTGGGTTCCGTCTTTCTTGCCATCGGGTTGGGCTTCATCACTTGATTCATCAAATGGATTTTCAACTTGACCTTTCAGTTCTGTACCATTTGTAGCGTTTGGTTTTGTGTCATTCGTAGTCTTGGACTCTTCTACAAAGAAGTTCTCGTCACTTTTGTCATTTTGCAACCTTTTAACCCAATAAATATTTAATAAAATAGTTGCTGCTAAAAATTCCATTGTTGTACCTAATACATATTCAAAGATCGTAACTTGTCTATGACGTGATTCACTCAAATAATTGGTAATTTCGAAATAATTCATCTTTTCAATATAAACGGACATAACTCCATAAACCCCTCTAACAAAGAAGAAAGGTATAACTAAAAGTAAGCATTTCATAGTATTGTTCGTTAAACCTTGAGTATAAGAATGTATAGTTAAAGCACTTGATGTCATACTTAAAGCTAAGAACATTGCTTGGCCTGCACATCTAAGAGCTTTTGCAGTATTGACCTTGCTAACATCATTTTCTAATTCTTCAGCCGTAAGACCGGATAATTGACTACCCCCAACAATAATTAAAACATTTGCTGGGATTAAAAGGGCATGAAAAATTGGTTGAAATCCAATATTGAGAAATATTGGTTTTTTCAATTTAGAATGTCCATAATAATTTTTTTGTTCGTTACTTAAATAGTAAACTGAGGTTAATACAAGTACGAAATAACCTTCAGCTGACAATACAACATATGCCACTAACCATTGCCAATGAGCATAACCTTTAATACCATAACCAACCCCGGAGATCTGTCCACCCAATCTAATCAAGCCGTAGATGAATAGAGTAGTGTATAAACTTCTAAATCCCTTTTGAGATAATATGAACGCACTATTGACAGTATAAATAAAATAAAGTGCCAAAAAAACTGCAGCCGCAATTCCTAAATCTTCGATTTCGAATGCCATTGTAAACTTAGGGTTCAAAGCGGATTGTTGTGGTTATTTATATATTATTAACCACGATACTTTTATCGCTGATCTCCCCTCCTTTCGTATGATCAATTGCGGTCTATTCACCAAAAAGTAAAAAGGCTGAGTGCCGCATCTGCATACTAATATTACGAGCCTGTGAGGCGCATAAGCCGTCCCGTCACAATCTCTGGCTTATATAATCGAATGGAATTAAGTTTCGGAACTTTAATATATATATCTAATGACTAACTTATACGCTCCAAACCTTAATGACCAATATCAATAACGTACTAATTGTGTTCACCTTCTAGAAATCCATTTATAAAGTTTATAGATGATTAAATATTCATAGAATTGTTTCTTTGGTGGATTCTGAGGAACTGAACGTTCATCTTGAGATTCTATATTTAGCTTTTCTTCATCTGGATTCGTAATTGGTTGGGTTTCCATGTCAAAATTTGGCACCTCGTTTCTTTTGAGCCAGTAGATTGTCACCAAAAAACTAGCAGCCACAAATTCCATACTGATGGCTAACACGTATTCGTAAATGGTAATTTTCCTGCTTGATTCTGCTGTCTTATAATTATCAAAGATAAAATAATTCATGGCACTAATATAAATGGATAAAATCCCATAAACTCCTCTAACTAATAAGAATGGTATAGCTGCCATCATGACATACATGGATTTGGTTCTGAGTCCTTTGAAGTAGGCTCTGAAAATTAATACACAAACACTGATGGATTGGACTAAAAATATAGCTTGACCTGCAGTTCTAAGACCTTTGGAAACTTGAGCTTGTCCCGTTCCATTAACAATATCATCATAATCTACTCCGGTTAACATAGTACCACCAGCAATAAGAATGGCATTTGCTGGAATCAAAACAAAATGGAAAATTCTTTGGTAACTCAATCCTAAAATCAATGGCTCTGATAATGATGATCTTCCATAATATGACTTTTGTTCTTTGATAAGGAAATACAATGATGCTAAAACCAACACAAAATAACCTTCAGCTCCTAATACTAAATAGGCAATTAACCATTGCCAATGATCAAGACCTACAATTGAAAGTCCTAAACCTGATACTTGACCCCCAATTCTGAAAAGTCCATAAGTCGCTAATAAAGTGAAAAGACTTTTGAACCCTTTTTTATATACAATATAAAGTACGTGTGCTTCAAATAACACAAATATTCCTAAAAATACACTTGCAGCAATACCTAAATCTTCAATTTTGAATCCCATTTTTTGTGCTTGTAAACTCTGATCTGATTCTTATTGATTTCCAACTCAAGGATATTCGTCCATTTATATAGCTGTGGGATAGTTATGGGCTGGTCGTAAACATAATGGCTTATCATGGCTTACCGTATAATAACATCGTGTAGAGAACGCTTACATAATCGTCGGTCTGCCAGATCTGAAAAAGACGCTTATGTAATCGATTCATTTTTGACGTGAGTATACGATTAGTGGCTCTAAAATTTTATCGATCCGAACAGTGATCATCAATTATTTTGTGAAATGACTATAGCCGTGCCAGGAAGGGCTATGTTTAAATTAGCTCCAATGAATATTCTAATCAAAATTTTTGATGGTTGGTATCTTTGGTCTCAAAACAATTACGATGAGATTACATAAGCGTTGAACTTCATGTCAGGGATAGTATTAGTAATTTGTGCCTATTACACAAAACCAAAAATGTATGAGATAAACCCAAAGGAAGGCTTAAATCAATTCCCAACTCAGTTCATAATGATATTTGTTAATAACCCCCTAGTTAAATCGAATTATTTGAAATGTTAGACACGAATTTTGGTAACTGGTAGTAAGCAGGCTTAATTTTCTCATAGTTAAGGAAAGTCGCGATGCTCATCTAAAAAAGTTTTTAAGTTATCGACTATGGCAGTTAAATCAGATAAATACGTTAATGATGATTCTGACAGTGACTCAGAACCAGAAGATTTCACATATGAACCACCAAAGCATTTCAAACCGACTATAGGTAAACCTGTAAATTTCAAATCTGAACAAGTTTGGTTAATCAAATATCCTAAGAATTTAAATATAAGTAGTTTACCAAAATTACCAATAAATTTCGGATCAAGTAGTATTTTGAAAATCCAAGACATTCACAAGATAGATGATTCCAATGGCAGTAATCTCAAACCATCAAAAAACTTGGAATATGAAATAAACGAAGAAATCAATGGTGGTAATTACCAAATATTTTTAAATGATTCTAAGTCTTACAAGAGGAAGAATGTCAAAGTAGACAAAATTTACAATATCAGCGAGTTAACCAGTATTCCAAAAATTGATTTACACAAAGTCAAGAAACCAAGAACTGATGTTCCTGTAGTGAAGGGATTAAGAATGAGACATTTCCCTACTGGGTATGATCAAAATGATTATGATGAAGCTAAACCTGGTGAAGTGGTTATAGAGAAGAAGGAAAAGAAGGACAAGAAGGAGAAGAAAGAGAAAAAGGATAAAAAGGAGAAGAAGGACAAAAAAGAAAAGAAGGATAAGAAAGATAAGAAGAAGGATAAGAATTAGCATAGCATGTATATTTAATAGAAATTTACGAATTAAGAAATGGATTTAAGGTATGAAGAATTGAGGGATTTGATTAAGATAGTAATGTTCATACCGTTTGCTTGTAAGTATTCCCCAGTTATGGCTTTAGTTGGCTCCAACTAGCTCCAATTGGCTCCAATCGTCTACGCTAGGTGGTGATTCTCTTCTGCGTGGAGTGAACTTGATCTCTTCGCACCTCACTAATTATCAAAGGATATTCATTGAAACCCATAGATTTACGCAAAGACGTAGCTTAGACCACAAAAGCAGAAATGGGACAGAAAGCTTCAACTGCTAGGAAGTTTCAAAACACAATTATAAGTGATATAACGAGATCAAAGATAAACCAATTACCATCAGATGAGCTTAAGTTAAAATGGCAACAACATCATCAAGAGAATAGACAACCAGTAGGGAGTGAAAACGGTGAACCACAACCAGAATCTGCAAATGATAATGTATCAAAAGAACCAGAGAGTGATAAGAGCCATCAAATAAATCCACAAACCCAAAGTAGTACACAAGATGATAGTAAAGGTGCAACTAAAGAAACCAGAAGTTTTAGCCAAACACAAAACCAACCTGAAGGTAAAGATGGGGGAGATCCAGATTTTATAAGAGCATTCTCTCAACTCGGTAGGGTTGTTGAAAGTACTACTACAGCAGAATTCCAAGAATCAACTGCTATTAAATCACTCCGTAACAGAAACTTAATCGATGAACAGAACAAGACCAATCCAAATATCATTGATCCCAAAACACTCACACAATTATTGAATGATTTAAATGACTCCAGGTACGAGGATCTGAAGGTGTTGAAAGATTATGGTATTACTAAAGAATGGATACCGATTTTAAGTCATTTTAAGCCAGCAACAAATTATGTTGTAGTTAAAGATACAATTAATAAGGACGAAATTGGACACCAAGGAACTTTTGAAAAGCCTACATTGATGGATCAAGAGATTAAGAAAGATCAAGTTGATAGTGGTGTAGAGAACTTAAGAAAGAGAATTTCTGTTGATTAAGTGTCAGGTGGACGGGTGCAGAAACATTGGGTGTAATGAAGTTCTGGAGAATTATGTTACTGAATGATTTCAACAAATGTAAATAGTACGATCAAGAAGTAATTATACGTATATAATATTAGAGTCCAAAATCACATTCACTCTTGCGAGCGCAGGTCCTAGGGCCGCTACACAGCACAAAACTAGCTATTGCGAAATCCGGGGTCAACATGGATCTTAAAACACTCTTAAAATACAGCATTTGTGACATATCTGATGCATTGGTCAAATATGGAGTCAACGACGGAGGATACATACCTAACTTGACTCTTCAATCGGTCGATAAAACCATAATTGGTAAAGCGTATACTGTTCTATATGCACATAAGTCTGATCCTAGACCTGCCATTAAGACAAGTTATATTGACAACATCCCACCAGATTCAGTTTTGGTTATGGCATTAACACCAGAATTACAAATGATTAATGCTCCTTATGTCAAACCTACCAATGCTATGTATGGAGGACTTATGTCCACCAGAGCACAATATTTAAAATGTCAAGGATCAATTATTTTGGGTAGAATTAGAGATTTAGATGAACATAGAGATTTAGAGTATCCAGTTTGGTCTTATGGAGTTGGACTGACTGCTCCATCGGTTTTGAAAGTGATTGGAATCAACGTTGATTTAGAAGTTAAGATCCCTAGTCTTGAAGGCAAAGAACATGACTTGATAACCATTAGAGCTGGTGATGTAATTATGGGGGATAAGAATGGGGTAGTCAAAGTTGAAGAGGAGAAGTTGAAGGAGATTGCTGAGTATATTCCAAAAAGAGTTGAAGCTGATCAGAATGTTGCAAAAGATATCAAGAACGGTAGGGAAGCTAAAGAAGCACAGAATGATTGGAGGTCTAAGATTTGATGGGTGGTGGTTCAAGGCTCAGGTGGAAGCTTCTCCAAGGTATTGTAGCTATCCAAGGTCTGACATTGACGAGTTTCGATTTTCAATATAGATAACAGTTGTTTCTTATCTTTAAATAGCCTTTAGTGCCTTTACTCTCCCTGCGGTGATGCGTACTCCAGAACTCGCACTATCGTTCCCTATCACCTCCGCAACCACAGAACCATGGAAGATATCAATAAACTTCGAATCCAATTGATTGGTAACAAAGATTTAAAGTTCAAGTTGATCTCCAACACAACATTTCTTACCAGCCTTGTTGAGTCATTGAAATCTAAAGACGACCATTTACTTGACAAATTAATAATCCTTAGGTTCTTATTGAAGTTCAATGATTCATGTTTAAATGAACAATTAAAACAACAACTAAGTCAACAATTGGTCGAAATCACTAATGAGTTCATAAATGATTTGACCATCAACTTCAGTGACATGAATTTGAAAATTTTATCAATTTCTATGGACATAGTTCAAATTATTCAAATCCCTAATGACAATTTCACCAAGCTTATCTTGATATTATTACAAATCAATGAAATAGAATTATTAGAAAATGGTTTAAATCTTCTTAACTTAATACCTATAACTGAAGATATCATTTTCAACTTGATTAAGAGATTAAAATATGAGATTATTGATAAATTCAATATAAGATTGATATATAAACTCATATTAAACTTGAATTATTACCTTACAGAAGATATAATCAATAAGTTAGACATCAAGCTTGATGGTGATGATATAAATAATCTTTTAAGTATCTTAAATCAAGATAATAAGTTACTAAACTTGAACATATTGAACCTTTTATATTTACTCAAATTTGAAGTCAATATCAATAAGTTGATAGAACTTTTAGAGTTCAGTAACTATTCAATAAATTCCTTCAAAATCATAAGCCTTAAGATCATTAAAGATGAACTGTTGATCAATGAATTATCAAAGATTAAAATTGATCAGAAACTTATAAGTCACATGATCAAATTGAATATTAAATCATCTAAGGATTTCAGTTTAAACCAATTATTTCAAACCAATTTCAAAGACATAATTTTACTTATAAGTTTATTAACGTCCACAAATGAAGATTTCAGGTTAAACTTTGCCAATGGGAAATTTAACTTACGAGGCTTGTTGTATAACATTATTAATAGTTATAGAATCTTGTTGATAAAGTTCAAGAACTTTGATCAAAGATTGATACCAATATTAACTGATGAATTGTTCACAAACACACTTTACTTAATAAGATCATTATCTAGATCAATTAGTTTATTGAGAACCTTCTTTATAGATTGTCATTTAGTTGATAATTTGATTGATATACTTAAATTACTTGAGGTCTTTGAACTTTCAACCACAAATAAGACGTTGGTGATGGCAATCTTAGCAAACCTAATCCTTGATTTTACATCTTTTAGATATAATTTGATATCGAATTCAAATTTCTTTACCAATTTGTTATTGGTTTATAACAATTCGTTGGTTGTAGAGAGTTCTGATAATGATAAGATTAGATTGAATTTCTTACAGATTATCAAGAACTTGATGTATAATGAGAATGAGGATAAGAAGATCAAATTGATCGAGCAGTATTTTAATTTGGATATGTTTTTACGGTATTTGAATTATGGAGATGATACAGGAGCCGTAGAAGTTACAGAGACTAATACTGCTTCTTCAGGAAACAGTCCTATGGCTAACTCCCACTTAAAACTCCAGCAAAAAATCATCTGTTTTGATATCTTCCGTAATTTATCATCAAATTCAAACCATTTCAATAATCAATTATCATCTATAGTATCATCAAATCTCCATATCAATTGGGACACTTTCCTTATAAATAACATCACCAATCTCAAACTATTTGATCCAGCTTTGACCAAATTTAATAACTCAAGTATTATCAAACTTATGCTGAATAATGATTATGTATCGTTGATTTTGAGTGTAAATTACATCGAGAACCATAAATTCCTTTCCATAAGCTCAATTAACTTGAATCACCAACTTCTTCAAATATGGTTGAATTTTCTTAAACTTCCAATGCCTAAGAAATCCTCCAATAATGTTAAAACCAACTTGTACTCAATCAAATTGTCAGTAATTTGGATATTGATAAATCTTACATGGCAGAATAATCTTTTTGATGTCAAGTTGTATGATCTGATCAAACCTCATGAATTCATTGAATGTGACGATCGCCATTATGATAATCAAGATGTGGATCAAATGGAACAAAACCTAGAAGACTTGTCTGATCATATTAAGAGAGCTATTTTCTTGAGGAAGTTCGGGTTCATAAAGGTATTGAAGAATTTACAGGTGCAATTGAAATCGGATTTAGGTGATTCTTTAGTCAATGATATGTTGGAAAAGATAAAAACGGTATTGTATCATTTCGATAACATTTTAAATCCTAATGAAGCCCGTCAAGAAGATGACGAAAAAGTCCCTGAAAGATTAGATGAAAGTTTCAAGGAAGAGAAAGAAGATTCTGATGGTTATAATGAACTGTTTCAACCTTTCGGGTATCAATCTGAGTATAATAGTTCTGATGATGATTATTGGATAAGGTAAGCCAGGTAGGTATTGGGTGTAGGTATTTACTTTTAATGTATGTTATGAGTCATAGAGGTATTCAGACTATAGGGGCTCGCAAGACCATAGACTCGCAAGACCATAGGCCAAGACCATCTCTAAATAAACTTCGTGAGATCCTCGTTAATTGTCATCACCAGATCCAACCGTTGCTCGAACCTTAGATACAAGTTCCTAACACTAAATCTATGGCCTGGAGTCACTGAGGACTAGGGAGGGCTTATCGTGCCATTGCTAGGTATAGCTTACTCGGAGGACAATATTAAGATCGATTAAACCAAACTTACGATTTATATGGACCAATTAGAAACTTCATAAATAATTAAATCTCACTAGGCACTACCTCATACTAAAATGGTCAGTTGCTTTCCAATTTCTCGGTTAAATCAGAAACTATGAAGTAACAAAGGCTCAAAAGGGTCAGAAAACATGAGGTCCAAGTATCTGCACGCATTAAAAAATACTCTAAAAATAACTAAAATCGCTAAAACCAGGACCCTTGCTCTCCCAACACAAACCACAAAACCAAAACCCAATTTGACGTTTCTTATTAACATGAAATCTCATGAGATACTTTTAGGAAATCCAACAAACCCATTGGCTATTGTTTAATGCCAACCGTCAACTAAAAGCAACCGTTGACGTTAGTTATGCAGTGACAAAAGCGCGCATCGATGAAAATTTTTACCCAAGGACCATGTCAGATACTAAGAAGCTAAGCAAACATTTAGATAAAGACACAAAGACAAAAGGAAAATATACATTAAATGACTTCCAAATCTTACGTACACTTGGTACAGGATCATTTGGAAGAGTTCATTTAGCAAGATCTATTCATAATGGTAGGTTTTATGCTATGAAAACTTTAAAGAAAGAAAGAGTTGTTAATATGAAACAAGTTGAACATACCAATGATGAACGTAGAATGTTAAAACTAGCTCGACATCCATTTATAATACGAATGTGGGGGACCTTTCAAGATTGTCATAATTTATTCATGATTATGGATTATATTGAAGGAGGTGAATTGTTTTCACTTTTAAGAAAATCTCAACGGTTCCCAATCCCAGTTGCTAAATTTTATGCAGCAGAAGTGTTCTTAGCTATTGAATATTTACATAAACTTGATATCATATATAGAGATTTAAAGCCTGAAAATATTTTGTTAGACAAAAATGGTCATATAAAATTAACTGATTTTGGATTCGCAAAAGAAGTAATTGATGTTACTTATACTTTATGTGGTACTCCAGATTATATAGCACCTGAAGTTGTAGCCACCAAACCTTATAATAAATCAGTTGATTGGTGGTCCTTTGGAATTTTGATTTTTGAAATGTTAACTGGGTATACCCCATTTTATGATCCAACTCCTATGAAAACTTATGAAAACATTTTAAATGGTACTATAACTTATCCTGATTACTTACCACCGGACATTTTGGATTTATTACAAAAATTAATTGTTAAAGATTTAACTAGTAGATTAGGTAATTTACAAAATGGTAGTGATGATGTAAAGAATCATCAATGGTTTAAGGAAGTTATTTGGGAGAGATTATTGTCAAGAGATATTGAGACTCCTTATGAACCTCCTATAACTAGTGGGATTGGTGATACTAGTCAATTCGATAGGTATCCTGAAGACAAGGATTTAGATTATGGTATATCGGGAGTGAATGATCCTTATGGAAGTATGTTTACTGACTTTTAGATTGGACTAAACTTATCCTTCTCATTCATGTCTTGAGCAGTTGATTACCGTCAGTGGAACACATGACTTCCAATTTCAGCCAGGGACTTTTGTCCTTTATGACAGTACTTTGTACTTTAATGATAACGATGTATATTATGTATATAAATTAATAATTTAGCTAGTTAGTCTCTCTTTTAAGGCGTGGGTACTATGTGCATAATGTGCATATGAAGATCAGAAGCATGAGCATAAGGGGCGTGATGGGCCTAAGGGGAATAATGTCTACACATCTCCTGGCAGACCAATTAACTTAAGTAACCGTGCTTTACTTATAAACGTCGATGTCATTACGTAGCTCCATCATTTACCCGTGTTCATATGAGAATCCCACCCCAGTGTGTCTTATCCGAAAAAATAATACGCGTTTAGCGAACCCCTTCTACGCCCAAATCTAAATAAACGAAAATATTTATAACTCACAAAACCAAGTGATTTATTAAACACATCGTTGTCATAAAGTCCGGTAAGTTTATTGTAGGATCAGGATATTCAAGCAGGTGATTTTGTGGATTATAATCATTAGATCTTAGTTTTTGATACTGGACATAAATAACCTAAAGTGTTTATTACGTCTCATTGATTATAGACGATTTTGCATTTATAGACATAACAGGTTAAAAATTTTTTTTATAGAACACAAACCTGAATCAAAATAATTAGACATATACAAAACGGAAAGAAGTGTTCGAACATACAATGACCACAATTTATACTTCAGATATCAAGCATCATAGAAAAGCACCACCTCCTCCTTCATTAAATGCTACTACAAGTTCCAATCTAAAACCTAGTTCAAAGCCACAACCTACTTTGACATCAAGTAGTTCTAAAAGAGGATGGGTTCAATTGAAAGATGATGGGATCTTTACTAGTTTTAGATGGAATAAAAGGTATATGGTTATTACTGATAAGACTTTAAACTTTTATAAGACAGATCAAACCAACGAAGCTCCCGATTTATCGTTCCCTTTGAATTTGATCCATGCTATAAACTTGAAAGATTTGGGACCTAAAAATGCATACAACTTCGAAATCATTCCAAAAAATGGTAAACCAATGATGATCTCAGTTAAGCTGAATAATGATTATTTGGATTGGTTAGATGCGTTTACGATCAAATGTCCATTTATTCAGATCAATCAAGTAAATACGGCGGCTACAACTACTGCAAGTGAAGTATCAAACCCTATAAATTTCACTCATAAAGTTCATGTTGGGTTTGATCCAAGTTCTGGGAATTTTACTGGGCTACCTGATACTTGGAAGAGCTTATTACAACATTCTAAAATCACCAATGAAGATTGGAAAAAAGATCCAGTTGCCGTTATTGAGGTTTTAGAGTTTTATAGTGATATCAATACTCCAAGTTTAGATTATAAACCCGATTTTAAAGAGAGTCCCAAATTAAATAATTTTTCAAATTTGACTCAACCACCAAAAACTTATAAACCAGCAAGAGCTGCACCAAAACCTCCAGTTCCATATCATTTGGCTAAAAGTAGCTCAAATAATTCACCAAATGGTACACCGGGTGGAACACCTAATGGGTCTAGTACTAATTTAAGTGCACCAACTACCACTACCACTAATAATGGGGTTAGTCCTCTTAATAATCTTCAATCTAAGGATGGGTTAAAACCAATTAGAAAAGCGCCAGCTCCACCTTTAGGACCATCAACTTCAGCACCTAAGCAAATCCCACCATCATTACCAAGTCAAAATGGTGGTCAAGGTATGAAGAGTTTTAATTTGAAGAAACCAACTCAATACAATCAAACCCCTCCTCAATATAATGGACCTCAACAAATTGCTAATATACCTTTGCAACCAAGATATCCAAATAACGTAGGACAAGGACAACAAGTACCACAACAACAACCAAAGGTGAATTATAAACCACAAAATCAAATTCAAAAAGGACAATATCACCCACAAGGACAAACTCTCAAACAACCAGTTCAATTACAAAGTCAAACAAAACCACAAAACCAATTACAACCACAAACCCAACCTTCGAATTACAATCCACAAATACAACATTCCCAACCACAAACACAAATACAACCACAACCGCAGTCACAAACACAACAAGTTCCTCAAAGTCCTAATGAGACCCTTCCACTACAAATTAAAAAGACCCCCAAACAAATCAAACGTGAAAAAGAAAAACTTAAAGAACAACAAATTCTTCAAAAGCTTAAAACCGTGGTCAACAATAATGATCCAACTTCATTGTTCACCATAATTGAAAAGGCAGGACAAGGAGCAAGTGGATCAGTTTATTTAGCAGAAAGTGTTAAGGATAATAACCAAAAAGTTGCTATTAAACAAATGGATTTAGCAGTACAACCTCATAAAGATTTACTTATCAATGAAATTCTTATTATGAAAGATTCTCAACATCCTAACATTGTTAATTTCTTAGATAGTTACTTACGTAATAATAATGATTTATGGGTTATCATGGAATATATGGAAGGAGGATCATTATATGAGGTTATCGAGAACAATGATTTCAAATTAAGTGAATTACAAATCTCAGTGATATGTAAAGGAACTTTACAAGGGTTGCAACATTTACATCAAAAGAATATCATTCATAGAGATATTAAGAGTGACAATGTATTGTTAGATTCCAAGGGGAATGTTAAGATTACTGATTTTGGATTCTGTGCCAAATTAACTGAAAAAAGAGCCAAGAGGGCAACAATGGTTGGTACACCATATTGGATGGCACCTGAAGTTGTTAAACAAAAAGAATATGATGCAAAAGTTGATGTTTGGTCTTTAGGAATTATGACCATTGAAATGATTGAAGGTGAACCACCTTATTTGAATGAAGAACCATTGAAAGCCTTGTATTTAATTGCCACAAATGGAACTCCAAAATTGAAGAATCCTGAAACGTTATCAAATAGTATTAAGAAATTTTTATCGATTTGTTTATGTGTTGATGTTAGATTCAGGGCCCTGACTGAAGAATTGATCAATCATAGTTTCATAACTAGTAGTGGTGGTACTGCCAAAGACTTGATACCTTTATTTAATTGGAAGAATCCTGTTTCGTAGGTAACTTTGATTGTATGGTTTGAAGTAGTAAGATCGTGGCTTAAGATCTATGGTTAGATTCAAGATTTGGAAACTTTGAAACAAGCTTTGGAAGGTTTGGAAACTTGGAAAGGTTTGAAAGGAAAGAATTGAACCATGGCACAAATTGAAGCTGTTAATTGTTCCCATTCCAAAACACATGGACATCATGGAAATGACCGAGATTATAAACGAAACACTTAACAAGGTAAACATATACATAGAGGTAGTGACTTCTTAAACGCATAATTATTGCATTGTTGGGGTTACATGAATTCCCCCGAAACTTGTTATTAAAAGTACTGGTTACATAATATAAAATATATACACAAGCCAATAAGAACAAAGTTATTTTAATCGTGAACCTCTGCTCCACCTTGAAACCACTTCTATAAAGGACCTTCTTGTATGAAGGAGGTTAAATTTTTTTCTGGTTATTGTCTACTTAGACAACCGTGCATAGTGACAAACGTCATTAGGTAATTTGTTTTAAGAATTTGAGCCGAGCTATTTATAAATCGGGGCAAATATGAGTGGTTCAATCATTTGCTAATTTTAAATGTTTTGATATGCTTGGCTGGTTTATTTTCTGATTGTACCCACCCATATAACTTGTTACCAGAATGTCCTTCATATAATTCTTTGAAAGAAGGTTTAAACGAGGTTTTCTTCCTAAAATGATCCAGTGAGAAAATTTTTTTAACTTCGGATTTGACGCTTATAATAGAATTTTTAAATAAATTTTGCCTTCTTGAGTAGGATGTCGGATTTGGTTGGTGGCATTCGTTGGGTTGGCGGGGCCACACATTTGCACTATATACCAACATTTCCGCCCTAGATAAACTGAATAATAAAATTTTTTTTATTTTACAGCCTTTGATTTTAGTTCCGACTACGATTTTTTTTTTATATTTAATCGACGACTTTTTGTTGAGTTTAAGCCAATGTTTAAAATCATATTCAGATATTACTTTTTGTGTGATTGCCTCATTCCCAAGTCTTTATGATGTTTTTGTTATTTAAGCGAAATTGAAAATACACATGCACGAAACTGTAAAAAGCTGATTACGACATCTTATGCATTAATCATTCTGACTACACTAAATACATAAACACAAGTACATCTCAAGATCCGGGCCTATATTCGTGTTTGATACGGCCCTTCTTCTTTTCACCTGAACAATCGGCATATCCAAGTGCATTGTTATTTGTTTTTCCTCTTAAAGCAACCATGGCTTAAAAATCGGTGGTAAGGGTCGGGAATAAATCAAAGGTTTGCGGGTTACCTCATGTTCTGTTTTTAGTAGACACCGAACAAAATAAAAAGATTTTTTTAAAAAAAAAAGGCTCATGCGACTTAACTTGTAAAAAAAGACATTTTTACGAATTCTTAGTTTTTTATTTTTATCCATCTGAGAATTGTTTCAGGTATTGGCGCAATTGGCCGGTACCCTGTTAATTGATGCTATTTGATGTTCATATCCCCTGTAGGTGCATATTCTTTATTTATTTAATACATATACTGACATTTCGTCAGTTTCCAACAAAAAAATTGATCATGCGATACTTTGGGTCTTGAGACTTTTTGTAATCGATTTTCTTATTTTCTTACTTTTGATTAGCCTATTTTTTTACACAATGCTCAGCGGTTTTTGTGTTAAGGACATGTCATAAAAACTGACAGGTTGTTAAAAATAAACTTCACAAGGAAGCGAATAAAAACAACTTATTTTGAAATAGGAGAGCAAAGAAAATCAAGAGTGTCAAGTTTTAACTAAGTTTTGAACACTTCACAACCATTAAAGGCTCTTCCGGGTTCCCGTAATATACATTTCATCTTAGATGATCGATTAAATACTCTATATGTTTGATAACCTTCTTTCCAATAACAAAGTCTTGTAAGCCATTGCAATAGGAATAAAATGGTATCACTTCAGCAAAACTAACCCTCTCAGGCAGCTTTGCTGTGGCCCAATTGTTTTATCACCAAAGGGTCCCTGGGCTATTATGCTTATCTCAGCCTGCAAACCACGGCTTAGTTTTAACCCACTATGCCTTATGATTTTCAATAATTCTGAGCTATGAAATGTCCATCATCAAGATGGTACATATGATCATCCATTTTATACCTCTTACCACTATAATTACTCTTTAAAGAAGAAATGGAATTGCCAGCATTAGAAAACTCGGAATTAACTGTTGAGACTGAATTATGATAAGGAGGGTAATAATATTGTTGATATGGCATATAATTTTGAGCTTGTACCGCTTGACCTTGCGTTTGTGATTGACCTTGTGCTTGTGCTTGTCCTTGTCCTTGAGGTTGTGCCTGTGCTTGTGGTTGACTTGGGGTTTGTGTTTGGTTTTGGTTTTGTGGTTGACCATAAGGTAATTGAGGTGTTTGATTTGGGGTTTGAGTTAATGATTGAGGTGGTTGGCCAAGGGCTGATTCATGGTAAAAACTGTTCAAATTTGAAGATATATTGAAACTTGAAGTGAATGGATTTACAAAGGTGATATCATCTTCATCACGTTTGTAATAATCATAATTTGAAGGCATTGGTAACATATAATTCTGTTTATTTGGATAGAATAATGGTGGTACTCCATTTGAAGCTGCTCCGGCATTATTGCTACCATTATTACCAACACCTGGACCAGCAGTAATACCAGGATTGAGTCCAGGATTTCTACCTAATGTAGACATATTTTGTAATTGGTAATTATTATCCAAGAAATAGAATGCTTCATCTTCAATCTTGATTTTCCCACCCAAATTACTCTCTTTTATAGCATTCCATAAATAGCTATTTATAGTAATATTTTTCAAGTCCCCTTCACATGGGCGGCTTAATTTTCCTTCTACTACATCATTAGCATTATAATATGATATTAAATGAATGGTTTGCTTTTCAGCTTTCCCTCTTACATTCAACTCTTTCAAATTGGTAGTTATGGATAATGTCTTCTTAATAAGACCTTGATCTTTGAATCCATGTTGAGTATTATTGATTTCGAAATCATCACTTAATCTTTTCTTCTTCTTTCTTTGTCCCAAGTTGTTGTTATTCATTGATCCATTGATTCCTCCCATATTGGGATTTTCAACTTCTTTATCCAATTCCCTATATACTAAGAATCTTCCTAAAATTCTTGATGGACTCCAACTAATCCCATCAGTCCATCTTTTAATTCCACTTTGTTCTTCTATGAAAATGAAGACATTACCACTCTTGATGAGATCCATTCTTTCTCTTTCATGAGGTCTTCTTGAAATCAAATTCAATTGTCGATTTAAGATCGCTTGTATAATTAACAATGCGTCTTTTGTACTACCAACATACCCTGTATAAGATGGTGCTAATTTATTTGACATTTTTTGACAATATTATTATACTATGTATAAAGCTGAGTGAAATTGATGTAATGTACAACTTTTCTATTATAAACAAATGCACTTCGAACTTTTATAATGATATATAGTGTGTAACTAAATTCACAAATGGATTCATTTGATAATTTATATTTTTTGGTATCTAAAAAAAGAAAATTAAAAAAAAATAATGAATATACAATAAAAATCATAACATGTAAAAACGCAACTCAATTTTTATGAAAAATCAAAAAATCAAAAAAAATTTAAAAATAACTTGAGAAAAAAATAAAAAAAAATAATATAGATTACCACAGCGATTGACATCATTTCTTTTAATTGTATGAAATTCAAAAAAAAAAATATTGGCATTATCAAAGGGTTCACTATTAAGATTTATCGATATAATGACAATACCAAGTCCTGGTAAGCTTTGTACAGTGTTATAAAAACGAATGGAGAACTTGACACTTTTCCGTACTTTATGCTTCGTAATAGAGTTTTACAGTTTCACACTATTCTCAATAGACGACGCAACATAAGGGGTCCACAATTTAAAGTTTTGTTTTACGGTATTGATTATACACAAGAATATTCTATTGCTTTTCTTATATAATCTTTGTACTGTGAATTTATGATTTACATATGGATATTTCAATTTACACATGCATAATGCATATCAAATCCGTTCAAGTTTTTTATATAACAAACCACCCCTTATCATTATTATGTCCACATCATCCTCATCGATGGATGAAACAAAGCACCCTGTATAAACAAAGCTTATCTTGGAATCTTATGATTCGAAACCAGCCAGGAGTGAATATCCAAAAAAAGACATTTTGCTGGGAAAAAAAAAAATGGCGCATCGAAGCGGGATTCTAGAATCAAATTTTGGCTGAACTGAGGGGGCGGTAAATGTTGGATCGTAAATATGTACTTTTGGGGAGTCTGCTTAAATACCCGAAATAATAGCCTTCATTTCTGAAACTTTAAGTTACAACTAGGTTTCAAAATTTTTACATAATTCCGCTCTGACAGATATTCTTAACAACTCTAAACTGCAAAGGTGCTAAAGAGGTTGGAAAAGATTATGATGTGGTAATTTCGACAAGATTGCCTTGGATTGACTCGTAGGATTTAACGCATTTCTTTGATGTGTCTGATGCACAGTGGTTACCTCATGACTACGGACCACCGAAATTCTATGAGACTTAATAAAATTCTTGAATTATTGCATATGCTTCATAACCAAGTTTCTGTGCATATGTATTTCCTTTTTAGCTCGCTATTCAATCCCTTTGCAACCCAATCTACACAAACAAAGTTTTTTAGCCAAACCCTTCTTGTCAATTTGAAACCAAAATGTACAGAACACTTATTGATGTTGAACAATAACCTAGGAATGTATTCTTATTGTATTTTAATAAAGTCTTAGAGTATTTTGTATATAAGGTCGAGAACTATTGGCTTGAAAAATTAAAAAAAAAAAAATCAAATTTCATAATAAAACCTTTATCTCCTAAACATGCGAAAAAAAACACAAGAAAAAAAAAAAAATCGAACCAGGCTTCGCTTATGGCAACCTCAAATCACAAAATTTTATGTCTATTGAAATTCGAATTTGCGTATTTAACTTTTAGTGCAGTTACGATTTACGCGCGGTGCAGTTACGGTGAATTTTTTTACATTTTGGACTATTTTGGTATTTTTTAAATGCATGGATAACTCATACTATTTTTAACACTAATCGAAGCTGTGAAGGACTCGCTGTTCGCTTACGGCTGCAAGTTGCAATGATCATAACCATTTTGGATAGCTGCCTTTTTTGTAAATTGCCTAGAAAAATTCGTCTAACTCTAAATTAAAAATAACTACATCACTTATTGGTTTCTAGTTAAAACTGTGTACGGGTATTAACTCAATTTGGAAGTCTCGATGTACGCTTAAATATGGTATGATCCTATACCTACCTCCAATTAATGGTTTTGATACCTTTTAAGACTATTTTGAGTCAATGTGTCAATAACTCTTTTTACATTCCACGTCATCCACTAAGAGTAGAGGATTTGTTGTCTTTACTGGACTTTCTTTTTGCCTCTTAGGGATGACTAAACATGTCAGTTCTAAAGAGTATGTGAAGAGCAAGTTATAAGTTTCAATGTGCCGATGATTTACCATAGCGTTTTTTTTTTTGATCATCTGTTTGTACATAGGCATCTGGTAATAGTTGCTTCCATAAACTGTAACTTATCATAAATTGAAAGTTTTGTTAGGACAATTTCAGATATGATTAAGGTTTGTTATCTAGGTTTACTTACCAGATTAGGTTAACCTTTTACTAATGCTTGTAAAAATTTTTTTTGACATATATTTATATCAAAGTTGATTTGACAGATTTGAGAGGTCAAATGTTTGTGTGTCTGAACCATTTTCACCTTAAGTTTTATGGGGAAAGGCTTGGGTGCTATTAGGGGTCGACGAAAAAAAAAGATAGAAAAATAATCGTCGAAATCAAACAGTTACGTGTAAATATACGACAAGGTTGCATTATTTGACCAAGCTGAAATAGCCCTGATTTGTGAATAAAGAGGCTAGGCTGATCTCCTTATTGTTAGGAGTATGCAAAAAAGTCTGAGGGGGGTCATTTAAAGCCAATGCTCCTCCCCCAAGTTTTAGAAATCACACGAGTATCCTAGTAGTAAAGCGGTTGCGGAATTTTTACTGAGGCTTGGGCCTCTTGTCGCAGTAATCATGGTAGTAACCGCACCACCATACAGTACTATTCTTAGCCGCAGTGATCTATAACGGGGGTCTGAAACACCGCACACGATAAAGATCCCCCTATCTTTTAAAAGCTTAGGTCAAATTATCCAACACTTATTTTTATAGAGAGTTCTACAAATTCATTTTTGGGAAATTAGTAATAGCAATATAGATAAAAGAACAAAAATTTCATAACTGAAATTTATTTTAAAGTGTCCAGGCAAAGCAATTTTTAGATATTTAAGACCACAATAGGGATCAGACCATTGAAATATAAGTTTTGAATAGTTCAACAAGGGGTTCATAGAAGAGTTGAGCTTACATATCTATAAGACACCTCCGTATAAGCATATCGGGTGGAACAGAAAGTAAAATCTGATAGGTAATTGATTTCGGAGTAACAAACCACCGCAATATACGAATTACCAAGAATTCATAATTTTCCCCCAAAATAAAGAATAGATAACATTCCCAAACACAAATAGGATTTCATTTGAATAAAGCAACTGAAAAAGCACAAAGATATTAGAATCAGATAACAGAAGAGGACAAGCTAATGATAACTAATATTGATTATCATAATTATTTACCTCCATATAGATCACTTCTAACACCAAATGCTAGATATGATTATCAACTTCATTCGTTAATTCCATTGAGTCAAAATGAGTTGAACAGGCTTCAACTCGAACACTTGCAAAATCTAAAACCAAAACCCCCTAGTGTAAGAATGAAATATAAAAGTTTACTAAATGATGTTAATAGGAAATTGTCGATGAAGTTTGGCAATACAAGTGCACCATTTTCTATAAGTACACCCTCAAATTATGGATATAGTGATTTTAAGTCATTACCAATTGAAATTCAAAATTATATCTTTAACTTACTTGATTTGAAAACTTTGAAAATTTGCTTAGTTTTAAATAGGCACTTCTACAAATTGCTGAAACCATTCATATATAGGCATTTAGAATTTGATTCAACATACAGGTTTGCTCAATTCATAACCTTACTTCGGATTAATCCCAAACTAGGAACATTGGTCAAATCAATAGATTTATCAAATTTGAAACCTTGTAATTATGAAATAGCAGAAGTAAGTGAAGAGGACGATATGGATGAAGATGAAAATGAAAATGAAAATGAAATTAAAGCTGGTTGGAGGGATTGGAAATTCATGAAAAATCCTTTATATTGTAACAGTTTGACCAGAATTCATTCAAATAATCATTCAAGCAATTCAGTATCAAGTGATGGTAGAACTTTGAATTCCCCTAGTGGCTCTGGAAGTCCAAGTATTTCTAACACAACGGCTGCTAGCTTCTTTGGTGTCAATAGTGGTAAAAAAAGAATGAAGTTCTCCTTCCTTAAGTCCAAAAAGAAACCAGATTTATCACCAATCCCTATTGTTCATAATCATCCAATGATCAACAAGTTTCTTTTGAACTTTTCCAACACTAAAGATATACCAATGGGATACATTCTTCATCTTTTAAATCTTTGTCCCAATCTTATATCTATTAACTTGGGGAATCTATCATTACTGACTGATTACGAAATATCTACCAATTTTATTCATAAATTCCATACATATGATATTATCAATAATTACCCAAAGAACCTTCTTTGGAATCTTAATGACATCGATGATTCAAATTCAATTTACAATATGAACTTGAATGATTTTGACGATACATTATCCTTATATTCTCACAAATCCCATAAATCATTTAACATATCATCAACTTCTAATCCTGCTTGGAAATATAATTCACTTTTAACTCCGGCTCCAAATTTATCATATTTAAGCAACAATGATGGCAAAGTTTATTTGAGTGATTTGAGTTTGAAGTCAATTAATAATCTTTATTTGAAAAGATGTAAAGAATCAGATATTCTCAATCTTATTATAAAATCTCATAGTACTAACGACCATTTCAAATATTTAAATTTATCATCAATGATTTGGTTAGATAAAGACTTGGTCAAACTGTTCTTGGATAAATTCTTACGGACAACCGTTCATAATTATATTTTAAGAGATCATTACAAAAATCTTGTTATTGATTTCACTAACTCGGGAATGTATAAAGATTTGGCGTGGGCAAAAATAATTGATTTGAATGGTGCCGAAGGCTTTGATTTGGTCTTCGATATTTTCAATGATGAATTATTTGATGACCTTCAAAGGTTTATGATAAATGAGAGGAATAGAAGAGGAAGAATTGCTGAAAACTATTTTTGATAGAACGATCGGAGTTATTGCTGTTCTTGCATGCTTTTGGTATACTATATTTGTACTGGATATAATTTGTTCCCCGTTCAATCAAGTTTATATTTAATTCTACTATATGTTTTATTAATTATGTTTCACGAACACTCTTCGACTCTCTATATATCAACTAGAAATCAGCTACAATGTGGATCATAGTAAGCTATCTCAGTGAATCGTCCTATCTAACTGGCCAATAAATAACGTGATCACAAAACCACAAAACCATAAAACAAGTTGAATTCAACCGACTCCAAATTAGCTAATATGTACATCATAACTATTAAACATATTTGAGAATTGGTGATTCGTTCATGTTTTTTTTTTCAATCTGAATGTGATCAATTTGCTGTTTATTTAGTAAGTTAATAGAGTAGTAAACACTTCTGTGTCCAATTACAAGCAAAAGAGTATATTTTTCGAATTTCATGGTCAATTAAATGTGTGGCAACAATTATCACTCTTGACTATAATGTTAATTTAACATTGTGCACAAACTAATTTTTTTCAATATGCAAATTTCACAGATTATAGTAATAGCTCAATAGAAGATGTCCCAGTTATCAGGTCATCACCATTTCATGGGTCAGCTAAAAAGCGACCTCCAACAGCGATGGTTTTAAAACTGCATTTTAATCTAATTCAACATTTACTTAAATATTATTATCCTCTTTATACATTGGTATCAACTAATATTAACTAAACATTGAATACTGAAAAAAAAATTTTCTCATCAAACTTGAGGCCCTAATAGTGATCTAGGTTACCCGCATAAAGTGCGATAATATAGTGAGGAACTTTTATTTCTGTCATTACTGGACTTTCCTGTACTTCATATTATATCAATTTTTAATACACCAACTATAGAAAGGATACCGTAATGTCTGATTTATCATCACAATTGTCTGCTTTCAAGAATAGAATCAGAAATGGTCCTTCAGTGGTTCCTAAACGGTTTATTAGTGAGAAACCAGTTAAAAGGACAATTGATGAAGTTGATAATAGTAATAAAAATAATAATCAAAATATAGGAAATAGAGTCAACAATAGTTCAAGTAATAATAATGGTAATGGTATTGGAGCTAGTGGGAGCGAGAAAATAGGAATTAATGAAGCTATTAAAAGGCATAAAGCCAATTTATCAAATATGCCAGGATCTCATTTAGCCACCCAATTACATTTGGCTGTAGAATTTATAAAGCATCAAGATAAACCAGTAAGCATCACAGATTTAAGGAACTACTTACAATCAGTTGATGTTACCGAAACGTTAATACCATTATTAAAGGATGTTGATAGAATCAAATATAATGCAGCCACTCATCTGTTTGAATATGCCAGTTTACATGATATTAAATCCAGCGAATCATTATTAGCATTTTTGAAAGATCAGGGGACTTTCAAAGGCATACCGGTTAAAGAATTAAAAGATGGTTGGCCAAATTGTTTAAAATCAATTAATGAGCTAGAGCAGGAAGATAAAATTCTTGTATTAAGAACTAAAAAGGAAAATGCCCCAAGGTTGATTTGGATCAACAAGGGTGGGAATTTAAATTTAATTGATGAAGAATTTAAGACCATGTGGAATCAAGTTAAGATTCCAGAACAAGGTGAATTATATAAATCCTTAATTGATCAAAGTTTAAAACCTACTGGTGCCGATCCAAATATTATCAAAAGAAGACCTGCCAACGAGGAAAAGAAACAAAAGAAAGTTAGAAGAGGAAAGATCACAAATACTCATATGAAAGGAATTTTAAAAGATTATTCCCAATTTTAATAGGACTCTTGAGTCTTGAAGTCAAAAGTTTACAAACGTTAGTGTGCACAAACGGAGGGTTTAAAGGGTGAAGTGTACAGTATGATATTCATAGTTTATATTTAAATACAGTTGCATCTAATTTCGTTCAATTCCTTTCAATCTCCTAATCTACTCTCTTGGCTAATGATAAGGAAACCCTTATCATGCGATGTAGACACTATGGAAGCGTGTAGAATACAAATGTTGAGAATCAAAAAATTTTCCCTCTACACCAATAACTTCAATCATGTCAGGTATGTAGACTTGGATATAATTGCCACATAGTTGGACAGCATCAATCAATGCATATTACATAATAAGCAGTCTATACTAACTTACTAGAATTTCAAAACGTTGCTCAAGAATTTTGTAATTTCTACTATCAATTATTCGATAGTGATAAATCTCAATTATCCAACTTATACAGAGAACAATCTATGTTAACTTTTGAAACAACTCAATGCCAAGGTGTTAAAGATATCATTGAAAAATTAACTAGTTTACCATTCCAAAAAGTTGCCCATAGAATTTCCACCTTAGATGCCCAACCTGCTTCTCCTCAAGGTGATATTTTAGTCATGGTCACTGGTGAATTGTTGGTCGATGAAGAACAAAATGCTCAACGTTATTCACAAGTTTTCCATTTAATTCCAGAAAGTGGAAGTTATTACGTATTTAATGACATCTTCAGATTAAACTACAGTTAGATAACCAACTTTGTTCTTGATTGGTCTTGGTATCCCATCCATTTAGTTACAGGTGGGGGCATAGAGGCTCTTTATAATATATATAATAATTGCTTGATGTACGTTTTTTTATCTCTTAGTTTCTGAAATGCAGATTATAAATGATGAGCCCTTTTTGTATGATTTAGAAACTCCATACCCATGTTCTCCCAGAAAATCGCGATCCTTAATGCAGCCTGTTATTCCTAAGAGACCAAGTAAAACAGCATCAACTGAAGAGTCAAAGTTACCTGAGCCTCAATCAGAGCCTTTTGAATTATCCAATGAGGAGCCAAATGAAGCTGTTTCTCAAGCAGCTCCAATTATTCCTGGTAGACCCAAAAGTAAACAACAACAGCAACAACAACAAACTGAAGAAGTTCAGACCAAGGAGCAATTAGACAAAACCAAGCCTTCAATTACAGATGAAATTACAACGTCAGAGGCAACAAAAGTCTCAGAAATGAAGGAAACTAATGAGGACTTCATTGAAAAAGAGCCTGAATCAATTGAAGATGAGGAATTGAAGATAGAATCAGAAAATATGGAACCTGAACAAGTTAAAGACGCTGATCTTAAGGGACATGTCACAAAATCAGACAAACCAGCAAATGAAGAGAATAAAGATAGTAGTTCTTTGCCATTGATACCTCCTAGACCTAAATTAAAGACCGGTTTCAGTGAATTGAACTCTTCAAGTTCTGTTAAAGATTTAACAAAAGAAGATCAAGACGGCGATAAAACTCCTGGGACCTTTAATACCAGAACATCTTTCAAGGAGGAACTACCATCTGAAAGTGAGAACGTTGTTGGGGATGATTCCAGCTTCAATGATGATCAAGAAACTATTCAAGAGAAAGAGATTGAAGCTCGAAGTAATGTAATATCATTGGAAACAAATGAAGAATCAGCGGTAAATTCTATGCCTATCATTCCTAAACGTCCAAACAAGTCACAAAGGTCTTCTGTAGAGCCTACAAGTGCTAAAGAAACCGACCAAGAAGATTCTTCTCTGCCTATAGTCACCGAAGTTCAAGATAAAGACACGATTAAAGATACCATTGAAGATAACAAATCTGATGTTATGGAAGACCCAGCACAGCTGATCGAAAAAAATGAAACAAAGGAGGAACCAAATTTGAAATCAAGTGAAGAACCAGTAGTACCGCAAAGACCCAAGAAGCCACCACCAAAACCTAAGAAGTTGTCTTCGAAAATTGCTGCATTTCAACAGTTACTTAGTCAACCACAGGAATCCTCCGACGAAAGTCATACAAAGCCCAAGACAGCAAGTAAATCATCAGAAACAGAACCTAAAGGAAAGTTATCTTCATCGCATATGAAATTTGCTCAGAATTTACAAGGTATAATGGGAAGAGGTATTGCATTACCAGGAATGGTCGATCCAAGTAAATTGAAGGCTTCTGCAGCAGGCGAAGAGGATATTTCCAAAGAAGCAGAAAATGACCTGGCCGGAAGTAAGATTGAAGACAAGCCTGTCAGACGTGCCAAGGGGCCCAAAGGTAAAAGGTTACCCAAAAATTTATCCACACCTGTTAATATCGAACTGGAGTCTAAATTCAAGGTCTATAGTGATAACCTTTGGAGTATAGAATTCAAAAATCATGCAGCTGAAAAGGAGTCAGTTAATTCTACAGGAGAAGAAGTCAACAGTTCAAAACCGTTGTATAGTCAACAAGCTGAAAAAGAATTATTCAATCTGTCTGAAGTTCAAGATGAAGATAAAGAAACACCGATAGCCTTCACTGAACAAGACCTTAAACATTATGGGACTATCAAAGGGGAATTACTGACTCAACTTGTAGGTAATGAACATGCTGGTGGCCCAAGTGAAAAAGAGGAACCAGGTGAAAAAGAACCAAGAGAAAAAGAGGAAAGAGCCAATGAAGAAATCAAACTCGAAGATTCCGCCATCAAGAGTCATTTAGTAAACGACGAAGACAAAGTTTCCAGGACTGAGAAAGTTTCAAGTGAAATTCCACCTAAAGTTGAAGATGGTGATGGTTTTGAAGATGTCATAATTAAGAGCGAAGATTCCAAGGACTTAAATCAAGATGAAATTTCCGAAATAGTGAATGAAGACTTAGAAGAAGATGAAAGTTTCATACAAAAGGTTAGGACACAAGTTGGAGAATCACAAGAAAATCCAGTGGACACAAAGACAGAATTGAGTATAGATAAAGAGGAAGATAGTAATGAACATGAAGATAAAAGTAAACAAGAAGAAATAGATCAAATTGAACTCGAAAGCCAAGAAATTGAAGCTTGATGTTATCATTAGGTGCTATATAATAAATTAAATAAGATATCTTTGCTCTATCGATTACCTTTTCCTTTCCCTTTCCTTGTGCAATGGTTTATATTCGGATAATTCCACTCTGGTGTTCTTTTTATCGTTATTTCCAGTACCATGGTTACTACTACTTAATTTTTCGTTAGCCTTGTCATCAGAATATTCATTTTTCGCATTATTACCTTTATCACTTTCTTCTTGGCTCTCTTTCAGTAACGTTTCTCGTAACTCATCAACTTTTTTCTCAATTTCATCTTCATTTATCTCATCATCTTCCAACTTTATCCTTAATTTCATACATATTAATTCAATTTCTCGTTTGCTCTTGTATTTTTGTAAATCTTCAGAATTTTCCAGTCTGATTTTGTCTTTTAAAATTCGCTTATTTTCATTTTCTTGTCGTTTAGCCTTACGTTTTCTTTGAGATTCTTTATATTCATCATATTCGAGTTTATCCCCCACATTACTCAAGCTTTTCTGAACATACCCAGAAGTACCAGATCCCCTTGTTGACAGACCTAGCCCCATTTGTGTAGTGTTTAGTACTTCGAGTGATTAATTTACGCTGATTTACGCTGTAAATGTACTACGTTTTCTTGCCTCATCAAGACGCGAAAAAATACTTCCCATTAAAACTTCAAACAACAGTCAAAGACTTCATGTTAACAAGCATAAAAATATGAGATTTAGAGTAAGATTATCAATTCTTGTTTCCTTGTTCTTCTTGATTTTATACGTCTTGTATATAAGCATTGGAGGATATGACAATGTAGACTACCTTGATAGAATAAAGCCGTATATATATCAAGATGATGATTTTGATTCAAAACCTATAGTGGGTCAGGTACAAGTTGATCCAAGACACCAGTTCTGGGATAAGATATTTGATATTTTCAATAATGGTAAAATATCTTTACCTGACTTCAACTTAGACGAAGCTATTAGATATATTGATAGAAGTGAACAATTGCAGGGCCCAAATACTAAGAATGTTTTAATATCCAAGGCTGTAGTAAAACCTGAGGTTCAGAATGAGTTAAGAAATAAACATGCTTTAGTCAAAAACCAATTACCGAAGAAGTTGGATAAAACAACTTTCAAGGCGGGCTCCAATGGTATTGTATTAATTGGAGGTGCCAGATTTTCATGGTTATCATATTTATCATTAATGTCACTAAGGAAAGCTGGATCCACCTCACCTGTAGAGATAATTATGCCACAACATGATGATTTTGTAAAAGAAAGAGAGTTTTGTACGGAGGTTTTACCGAGATTAAATGCTGCCTGTGTAGTATTACCTGATGTATTAGGAGCTTCAGTTATGAATAAATGGACAGGAGAAATTGCAAATTACCAGTTCAAATCATTAGCTTTAATGGTTTCTAGTTTTCAAAATGTTTTACTTTTGGATTCTGATAATATAGTTCTTGATAATCCTGATAAATTGTTCGAAAGTAAATTATTTAAATCATATGGAATGGTAACTTGGCCAGATTATTGGGAAAGAACGGTAAGTCCAACTTTTTACGATGTTGCTGGAATAAATGTGAACGATGATAAAAGAATTAGATTCAACAGATTTCCATTAGCAGTTGATCCAAGCATCAAGGCCAACGTAGTTCAACAAGAAGATGAAGAGAAAAACGTTCCTTATCATGATTTAGAAGGCAGTATACCAAATTTATCAACAGAGTCTGGACAATTTCTCATCAATAAAGAAACTCATGCTTGCACATTATTATTGTCTATGTATTATAATATGTTGGGCCCTAAGTTATACTATAAATTACTTTCTTTAGGTGCACAAGGAGAAGGAGACAAAGATACCTTCCCTGCTGCAGCTTTCGTTTGTAAAGAGAAATTTTATCAAGTCAAGTCATTCATAAAAACTTTAGGTTATCTTGATAATGCTGGTACCTTCCAAGGTGTGGCCATGGGTCAAAAGAATCCCTTAAATGATTACCAAAATTTTGAAACACAATTCAACAAATTTATTTCATCCCCAGAAATTAAAGGTTTACCCATCGAAAAACAGATAGAACAAATCCAAGATATCGAGAAGGAATTTTTCAGTCAAGAATCTACCGCAAGTCCATTATTCACTATTCATTGTAACTATCCTAAATTGGACCCAATAAATTTAATGGAAAGAGAAGACATGTATGATTCTTCACTTAATAGATTAAAGTATAGAACTTATGGAGGATTGACATATAACGACCCTGTAATTAAGAATAAGGTCTTGGACTTTGAATTGGAACAATGGAGGAATATTGAAAAAGCTTTATGTGAAAATTCTATTTATTTCGTTCATTTCAAGAAAGTAAATGTTGAAGAAATTTGTGTTTTTGTCAAAAATCAAGTTAAATTCTTACAATCGAGCTGATTGTTTTGTAGCCTTATCATTTAATATATTACCTTTATACTTCCGCTAGAATAATGCTCTGAAATTGAAAATTGTCCATTTCAGTACGAGAGTTTTGGTGGCCATCTTAATAAGAACTTCAAGTGAACTTCTATGCCTAGCTTTGAAACCCAGTACCATTTTCTTGTACTCTTCTAACAATATTAAAAATAAATAGAAAATGCCTCATCGACATAAGGGCCAATGATAACATCTTTATTATGAAATATTCCTAGATCAGATAAAACTTGTTTCATTTGAGGTCAATAGGTTGGTAAGCTTAGTATTCCACATTGATGGAGCCTCTTTTAAACCATAGATCCCTCTATTAAGCTTGCAAACATAATCTGGGTTTTCCTCATCGATGAAACCCTCTCGCTGCTTCATATAAATAATGATGATAGGATGTCTCCAATATTTGTTTAGCTCTCATATTTGTTGAATATAGAAACAACTATAATCTAAGTATACGAGTTAGCTAAATAAGATGAGTATACAATACGATGAAGAGAATCATAAGGAACCACAACCAGTGAACAATAAAAAGGGGAAGAATTAAATACATAAGAACTACTGAATACTACACCAATGATAAAATTTAGAAAACTGCATTGAATGCTTCCTTACTCCTGATTCACCTGTGAAGCAGGCTCCTCCGAGAGGCCCCTTACCACAGATTGTAACAATACATGAATTAAAACTTCTCCTCTTCATACTTCTTGTAAGATGATATAACTCTACCTACATTAAACAACAAATAGAACAAAATCAGACCCAACGAACCCTGAAACACTATGAAGCATTTGCGACTAAGCAAACAAATGTTGAATAAATTCCGCCATTCAGCTGGATAGATTGTTGATAATTGTTATCGTGATATAAAAGCGCCAACCCTAGTCATTACTCAAAAAACACAAAAAACAAAATCCAATCTTCCTTAGACACATCTGGAGACTCCAAAACGCTCCCAACAGAATTCCAACTGCTTAAACAACTCATGAAACACCGCCAATTTGTCAGCGCTTGTAAAATAAAACCTACCCAAATAAAATTAAAGTAAACTCAAAATTTTTCGAAAAACACAAATATTCTACCAAACATCCCTTCGTATCTTTGACATCCCTCCAAACAAACTCAGACTTTCGGAATAAAGCATCCGCCATACAATAATTATATAGCATAAAGTCACACAATATCAACAAAGATATTTACAGCTCTATAAAAAAATTTCACCTATAAAACAGAATCAAAAAATAAGAACCGGCAAATAAGAAAGAAAACCAGTTGAATAAAATCAGCGTTACGGCTCACAATTAATCAACTGGGTCTTGTTCTTTTTGTTATACAGATACATCTAGAAGCCCAAACTCGATGTAAAGAAAACAAACAACTGGAATAGCAAATATAGGATGTACAAGTACCTGACCAGTGGTACGACAACAACGAACTTCGAACAATCGATGCATATCAGAGAAAATATAGGGCAGACATTACAGAACATCTCAAAACACATAAACACCCAAATCCAACCTTCCAATTCATAATATGGCTACTAAACTTCTATCACTATCTAATAAAAACTAATAATAAAAAACGAAGCAAGAGGAACGAAGGAAAATAGAGTTCTCAAGTACAACAATTGAACCTACAACTTAGTTATTTCTATCGTTAGAAATTCCAAAAAAATGGCGTCAAATTCAACCTAAACTACGAAAACTCGATTATCTTCTTCCAATCAAGATTTATGCTTTTTAGCATGTGGCTGGGTGAACAAGTGGAAGGAGTTAAAACTCAAACTCAGGTAGCGGGACCTAACAACTTAGAGAAGTTATTGAGAAGGAAATCAAATGGAAACAAGACGTAAGTTGAGACAAGTTGTAGGAAAGCAACTAATATTGCTGCACTATCATCGTAGACAGCTAATGTGCAATCCCAAATGATATCTTCAAAAGTCTGGCAAATGGTGGAACCAATTACTACACAATAATAAATAGTGGTAGGGATATAACCAGGTAAAAGAACATAGTACTTGTCCGGACTATAAATGGTTCAATGTCTCAATATAAATTGTAATACGGAACTACAACAATAAAATTGTCCTAAATAATGTAAATAAACAGATAAGTAGTCCTAGATTTCCCCATGAGTAATAAGTTAAATAAATATAAGTATTAAAACAATATGAAACTTTTTTAAGGCTTAGTGAATCCTGTCCAATTGAGGTAAGTGATTTAGTAGGTATTAGACCAACCTTGAAATCACACATTTAAAAATCACACGTAATACCCAGGTCAGATCAGATAGTACAAATGTAATTCATGTAAGCAATATCTATGACGAAGTTTAGTTATCATAGGAATCGTGCCCACCTTGGAAGTGATCAATTGGACGATCCATGAAGTGAGGAAGTTGAATATTTGGATAAAATTTCCCATGGGACATTCCCAACTATTTCTGAGAACATCATAAAACACACTACGACGTATGTTGCTTCTCCCAAAGAAATTAAAATTTTTAACAAGTCTGTTCTTTACGTCCCTATTCTTTTTTATCCACCGAGATTTCTTTGATATGTCTTGTTTGGTTCTACTTCAGTTTACAATGGTCAGATTTCTAGCGCTGTAAGTTTGACAGGCAGGTAACGTCCCATACGTGAAAGGGTTTGACGGTGTAATATGATTATTGTTGAGGTTTGAGATTTGGCTGCAAAGTGCGCTCTCATAATCTCGAATCTAATCGTAGTCTCGCAAAACTTCTGGAAGGCTTTCAATTATAAACCATAAAAGATTCAAGAATGATTAGTCATAGCCCAGTTTATTAGTAATCATAGCAATGTGTGTGACCTATAATGGTTACATCATGATACTGCAGATATTTGTGAACTATAAATATTGGTGGATTTTAGGTTCAATTAACGAAATAAGTATTATTATATTCTAATACATAATCATGAACCAACTTACAAATAACCCATCAGCAGTAGACTCTCTCAGAACCATAGTCTTTCAATTGTGTGGCTGTAATTTTGTCATTATGTTAATTTTGCTATTTTGTATCTCTTTTTTATTCTGGATTTTTTTCTGACGATGGACATTTTACAGCTTAAATCTTTAGTTTGTCGCTAAGCTATGCTTCCCTGTTTTAGCTGAATAGTGCTTTGTTTCTGTTCAGGATGGTTTTTTTTTACTGGAGTTGATTTTACTTTATCTTGGAAGTTTTTTTTGTAGTCTAGTTCGATTTTGACTTTTTCAGCTTTAATTTACTACCTTGCGTATTTAGATTGAGCATTAAGTGATCATCCTGCGGTTAGCAAAGACTCTGGTGTATGGTTCACTGCAAGAAAGGTTGACGGAAGAATATTTGGAAGGTTTATGATGACTTTTTTGAGTAGATATGAAAGGTTTCAGTCTCTAATATATCATGATTCTTGCCTCAAATAATAGCCAGATGTGTTTAGCTGTGCTTGGGGTGTTCGAAAATGAGATATAAGTGATATTTGAGTTTTACGTTTTAAGGTTTTAAGTTAGGGGGTATTTGCACTCATTTTTGCTTACTCTTACTCTGGGTGGTTCTATTTACTTGGGTTGCCCTATCATGAGTTGATAGCTTGAAATTGTTATATTGGGGTTGTCTTTTGGATTGTGTTTTTTCTTTTTTTTGTCTTGTTCTGTTTTTTTTTTTTGGACGTTATGGATGTTTTGTGTATCGTAGAAGAAGCTAGATGGAGTCCTAACTTCTTCCCCTGCTTGAGAAGGTAGAGTTTACTGCTTAGGGATTGTTAGTGCAATCTTACTAGTGTCAATTTTTCATCTCTTCCATGACCTGCATTGAAAGAATAAATGCAACCAAACTTAGGTATGAATTATTTAGAATCGGATGTATTGCTAACAAGGAAGCAATATACGTGTAAACTAACTCCCTACATCTTCAACAGAACAAATGGAGCTTTGTAAGTATATGTCTTTGTTTTAATCATATGGGAACCATCATGCAAAGTATTTTTGATGGACATTGACATTTATATAATTATATAAGATTGTAGCAAATAAAGAGATGTATAAAGGTTTATTACAAGAATTGAGTAATGGTTATTGAGCAACATCACACTATAAAGTGAAATCGACTAATAAATTTAAGTGGCTATTCACGAAATAAAAGAAATTGGCAATCATTTTCCAACAAGTCATTTTGTCATTGTAAAGATACTGAACTTGATTGTTTGCCTTTTTAAAATAAACATACTGTATAAGTAAGTTGTAAAATGAGACACTGCTTTGAATTTGGTATGGAATTAGCGTTTGTATTGCCCCTTATGTTGTATGAATTATTGCATACTTACTTGAAGGTCCTGTTCTAACTATATACTAACCAACTTTGAATTTCTTTCTTCCTTTCTTGATGGACAAAGGTTGTTTGTAGCTAAACTATATTATATCAAAAGTGCAAGCTCAAGAATTGGCAACATGGAAGCTTTTTCTCGCTTCACTGAAAAATAATGAAGATTTAACGTATCAGAGTCAAATCAGATTACCAATAGGTTAGGATCCCAATTCGTCCAATAAGCAACTGAAAAACTTCAAGCTATTAAACACTTAAGCTATCTCTTGCATATTAACTTTGTAAAGCACAGAAGCAAAACACAGAACCTGCAAGTCAGAAAGTGTTTATTTCGCAAAATCTGCAGAATCAACTTTTATATGATATTGCACAAATTATCCACATACATTTCTTGAATTTTGAATTTCGATGGAGTCTTATAAGTTTTCAAACATGGAGACGCTAATTCCATTTTGTTGATCTTACAATTAAAGTTATAGGATCTGGAAGGTATAAGACAGCCTCTACACCGAAGAAAGAACTTTGATACAGCTTGTGGAATCATAACCACTATAGAATAATAAAGAGGCTTAATATTTAGATATAAGCTATCGTTTTGATTGGTATAGTCTAAAAGCTTAATTTAAAGCCTTTGTACCAGCCTGCATGTCGCAGTTAGGAAAATTGAAAGAGCCGGTTAGTGCGAGATAGGGTAGCCGATTAATAGATAAGGGTCGAGAAATCCACAAAAGTTGAAGATAAACTTTTTATTATGAGAGGATTAGCAGAGAAAGAGACTTTGAAAGGTCAATTCAAAACGAACAGAATATTGATTGGAGTATTTGTTATTTTACTGTTGTTAGGTTATACCTGTTATCAACATGACGTTCTGATTATTGCTAGTGAATTGAACGAGGAGTTGTGTCCTATTCATCCCATCAGAGCTCCAGAGTCTTTCAAAAAAGACAATTCAACTGTTTTGAAGATTTTACATGATGAGGAATTCAAATTAGCATCAGCAAAAAAGTTGGCAGGTGCCATTAAAGTTGACACTGAAGTTTACGATAAACCGCCTCAAGTGGATGATGATCCAGAATATTGGAAGGAGTTTTCCAAGTTTCATAAATACTTAGAAGAAACATTTCCCACTGTATATGACAAGTTAGAAGTGGTTAAGGTCAATACCTATGGTCTTGTATTCTATTGGAAGGGTTCTGATGAGTCCCTCAAACCTGTAATGTTGACTGCTCATCAAGATGTGGTTCCGATTCAAAAAGATACTCTTGGTGATTGGAAATACCCACCTTTAGAAGGTCATTTTGATGGAACTTATGTTTATGGACGTGGTGCTAGTGATTGCAAAAATGTTTTGATCTCAATCTTAGAATCATTAGAATTACTCATTGAGAACGATTTCAAACCAGTCAGAGGTGTGATTGCAGCTTTTGGTTTTGATGAAGAAGTAAGTGGCCAGAAAGGGGCTCTTGAAATAAGTAAGTACTTGCAAGAAAGATTTGGTAGAAAATCAATATATGCTATTATTGATGAAGGAAGTGCAATTCAAAAAGATCCAAACACTGGTTTAATCATAGCCGGTCCAGCTATTGCCGAAAAAGGATATTTGGATGTGACTACGAAATTGAAGACAAAAGGTGGCCATGCTTCATTACCTCCAGATCATACTTCTATTGGTATCGTATCCGAGTTAATTACCGTCCTTGAAAAGAACCCTTTCGAACCAATTTTGACCACCAAAAATCCAATATTAGAATACTATCAATGCATTGCTAAGTATGGAGGTGATAAAATTCCATCTTCTTTGAAGAAGTCCATCTTTAGAGCTGGTTATGATAAAGTTGCTAATTCTGAAGTGGTCAAATTCTTGGTGAATTCTAATCCATTGGCTCATTATTTAATCCAAACATCTCAAGCAGTTGATATTATAAGAGGAGGAGAGAAAATCAATGCTTTACCTGAGTTCACTGAATTTTCTGCTAATTACAGGTTATCGGTCGAAAGCTCCGTAAAAGACACTATAGATAGACTTCTCCATTTTACTAAACAGGTTGCCGAAAAGTATAATTTAGCTGTTAAGTATAAGGATGAATTCGTTTTGGGGGATGAAAATAGTGTTGGAACATTTTCTGTTGATTATGCTAATGATGCATTAGAACCATCTCCAATTGCTTCTACCAAAGATAAAGTGTGGGAGTATTTAGCCGGAGCTACTAGACACTTACTTGAAGATTTAGTTTTACCAGACTTAAAAGAACCTATTGTATTCTCTCCATCATTGATGCCTGCTAATACTGATACAAGACACTATCACAATATATCTGATAATGTGTTTAGATACACACCTACTTTGGATCCAGACATGTTACATAATGCTCACAGTGTTGACGAGTTTTTGCCAATCAAGAGTCATTTACAATTAGTAACATTCTTCTATGAATATGTTCAAATTATTAATACTCCAGATGCTTCAAATGTATAATCTCATGACTGATTTGAGTGAGTGAATAGGTTGAAAGTGTTTTGAATAAATTTATACTTATATACTCTCTATGTACAAGACTTTCTAACTTGATCTATTAAACTCAGCATCGTTATTTTCTTATTATACACAATCCCTTTTTAACCTTTACATGAATGATTTTTCAGAATTAAAACCCATATAATGAAACATCCTATCCCATTGTCCCTTTTTGTGCAACATCGCTAATATTAAAATACCAGGCAATTGCCAAACTGATCCCCAGAATAACTTTCTTGCGTAGATATTAGCCAAGTTTATCTGTTCAGCAGTAACTGCACCCCCTGAATGATTAATATTTTGTTGACGCCAGAATTTATATGCAAGAAGTGATAACCAAGCATTCAATACAAATGAATCAAACGGGAATACCCAATCTGTTACGTTGAAGTAAGTTAAACCAAAACATAAGGGGAACATCAACAAAGAGTAACGTAAAGAAACTCTAGCATTTAATTTTGGATTCTCAGCAGCAGTCATAACATAACCAGCACTTTTATACTGTTGTGCAATAGAATGTGACAAGGCATTAAAATGAGGAAATTGCCAGGCGTAAAGTAAACCAGCAAGGCACCAAGCACCTGGATGCCACAAGGAGGATGATGCAGCCCAACCCATTAATGGAGGGATAGCACCTACGATAGCTCCCACCCAAGTATTTACAATATGTACTCTTTTAAGTGAAGTGTAAATCCACGCATAAAGGACGATATTTAAAAATCCTAACAAACTCACTACAGGATTAACACCAAAGTACAACATTGTACAACCAATCAATCCAGTAGCAGCAGCAAAACTAAAGGCGTTATGAGGGGAAACTGCTCCAATAACTACTGGCCTGGTACTAGTTCTTACCATCTTTTTGTCGAATTCTGGTTCTCTACCCATATTAATAGCATTAGCAGCACCAGAGCATAATGCTGTACCAGCACTCAAAAACATGAGCTCTGTTATTGATACTGAGTATGGAGATAACGCATATGAACAAATGGAACTTAAGGTAACAAGCACAGTTAAATTTGGTTTTGTCAATTTGATATAAGGCTTAATCATAGCTTTCAATGAAGTTTGTTCGATTTTGGCCTTTGAGGTTACTTTGAAAGGAATATGTGCAGTTTGTGGATCCTGGCATGTTATGATTTTACCAACTTTACCTATATTCTGGTCTATGCCATTGTGATTTGATCTTGCTGATGAAAAATGAAATGTAGGCTTAACCTGATGTGAAGGGCTCTTATATGAGGTCTTAATGAAATTTCTTATCAAGAACTGATTGTTTATAAAATTTTGATCTATTGTCAAATGTCGGGTTGTGTTGTTAAAGAAAAAATTAAAATTAGTGATGGTATTAAACTTATTCATTGTGGTATTGGACGAACTGATAGATGAGATTTTCACCGCGAATTAACTCCCGCGAAAATCATCAGATCAGAGGGTTTATCAATTAAAGAATGTCTTGCAATATCAAACAATATTATACCATTACCAGAAAAACTAATGTACGATGTATTTTATATACCAATTAAAATTAAACCTTATCAACGTGTCTATCCTCGATTTTCTCAAAATCTTCTTCTTGAGAGCCTTCTGAAGCTAAATCTAAATCTACTTCTTCACCATTACCAAAATCTCCAGTCCAACCATTAGCAACTAAATAGTTCTTGAATCTAATATCTTCTTCTAACAAATCTTCATCTGTCAAATGTGGAACGAAGAAGTAAGCAACCACAACACCCACCAAACCACAAATAGCAGCAATAATGAATGTCCATTTCTTACCTAAATTTTTTTGAATTGGAGTAAAAGTTTTAGTACCAACAACAGCTCCAACTTTACCAATAGCAGCTGATAATCCATAACATGTACCTCTTATTGGAGTAGCAAAAGATTCTGAAGAGGTAAGACCCATCATATCACCAGGGCCCAAGTTACCTGACAGCTGCATAAAACCATAGAGAACAATAAACAATGGAACAATCTTGGAGATTTTGTCATAACCAATACCGACAATTAAACCAAAAATAATGTAACCAAGAAATCCTGTCATTAAGGTATATTTTCTTCCAATTCTATCACATAAAAAGGCACCAATGATAACACCAGGAATTGATAAGACTCCTAAAAGCAAAGTCCATTCAGCAACTTTTTGCAAATCTTTGCTTTCTTGTGCATTTAAAACACCTGAAATGATACTTCCTGAGAAGATACCATTAGGAAAAGTAACAAAATCATATAAAAACCAGGTGACACAAGTACCAAATAATCTTGGCCAATAGAACTTAAGTGCTAACCAATATGGAACATTTTTTTTGATAGCAGACTTTTTGTATAAATCTGAAGTTGCCATTTTCATTCTGAAATAGAATACTGATAAAGGCCAGAAAGCACCTAATGCAAATAAAGTTCTCCATAAAGCGGCATAGTTATGAGTAATTTGATAGACAATTAAGAAGATAATCAAAGCAAATGGACCACCTAAGGATAATGGTAAATTTGTCACTAAAACAAAAATACCACCTCTTCTTTTGATATTGTTACTAGCTTCATTAGCACTGACAGAACATGAAGGGTATTCAGCACCAATTCCGAAACCTGTTACACCTCTAGCAATAATTAACATCCATAACAAACCCTCGTCTGATTTACCATGGGAAGCCGCACAAAGACATGTACCAAAAATCAAAAACACAGTTGAAATTATAATACAATTTTTTCTACCTATATAATCAGCACAAATTCCAATTACGACTTGACCAAAAATGGTGGTAATTAAGGCAGCATTGGAGACATTGGTTTTCATATCAGCAGTATAAGCTTTAGGAAATTCATAACTTAACACCACATTGGCCATAGTAAGTACATTATTTTGATAACCATCACTAATTAAAGCAAACCCCGCACATAAAATTGTTAACATTTCTTTGAGCTTGGGACCTTGTAACCTTTTTCTTCTTTCATCTTTGTTATAGACAAACTTTGGGTGATCATTAATGGAGTCAGAATTTTCATCAAACTCAGTGATTACTTCAGAAGCTGAAGCTTCGGCTCTTTTGAATTCAGACGTCATTAGCACCGGAACCAATTATTTAGTAAATTTGGTGATAGCAGGGAAAATTATGTTTCGAAATAATTCAGATGAAATAAATTTTTCAATTTGGGATCGATGAGATTATATATGGTTTTTATATCACCACTCTCATCTCAGGTAACAATAGAGCCAAAGCTTCTCCACGTGTAAGGATAATAACCTGATTAAGGTTTTGGGGAACAAATCAAAGTAAGTTCTCATTCGGGTTAAAGTGTCAAGTTTCAAGTCGTGTGCATACGGAGCTTATGCAGGCGGTATTATTTTGACATGCGGATTTACATAGCTCGGAATTAGAAGGGACTTCCAATTATTTTTCGAAGATGATGCCCTGCTTGATTTCTAGACCTAAGGCACATTGGCATAAACAGCTAACTTTGATTGAATTACACGTTGGAAGGTTATTTAATTTAAGGTTGAATCAAAGTTTGATTTGGTAACTAGCTTAATTTTTTTAAGGAAATAAGTTCAACGTGGTGTGCTTATATAATGAAAATTTTCGGCTATCAAAAATGTACAGTTAGTTCACAAAGTACTTTGTACCTCCCTAACCAACATTATGTCGTTGTGACATTTATGGCACGTAGGGGTTTTTTTTAAAGAATTTAGGAAACCCGTTCTTGCAATATATGGAAAATATACGTGAAGAAGCCATTGGGGAACAATGAGTATGATGAGTTCTTGAATTACATTTCGGGTGAGTAGTAAATGAAGAGAAGAAAACTTAGTGTTATAGTTAAACGAACCATCGATATAGCCTAATATACTCGATAAAGGGTCACTGATACTATACTTCAACAAATGGAAATCTCATATATTATTCCGCCATTTTTTTCAAATATTTACAGAAACCTTTCTTAAAGCAAGAATTAAGAATCGTTTTAGCCTTACGTCTGAATTCGTTTTCTTCAAGTCACGAGTCTGAATTGTATTTTCTCTCTGATATTTTGTATAACGTATATACTTCTAGAACAAGAATTTTCCAACTAAATAGTCAATAGTCCTTTTTACACCAAGACCTGTTCTACATGTGCAACTCGAACTTCTAATACTGAAGGGCCATTTTTTACAGTCAATTATTTAATTGAAATTGAGTTGAATACCTACGACATCCTGCTTATGTAGGTGCGACCCTTAAGCATAACTGCATAATCTATTGATAACTTTAACTTTGGGCACATGTCACCAGGAACCTTAACTATCTGAATGATAAGGCTTAACTATCTTGATCTGTGATCGCATTACAACGTTCGTGCTCAATAGTGACACCAATTATCCGAATTTCAATGTAATAAAATTTAGTCTGCAACATGTCAAAAGTTTTGGCACGTCTTAAAATATTTTGACAGGTTTGAAAAAATTTTTGGCATTTTTTTTTGACTTTTCGTCGGATCGGCACCCCTAGTGTTTTTGCCGGTTTATTGTTAGTTACGGTATATTTGAAGAAAATAAGGATTTCAAAAATTGCCAAGCTACTAGCTAAAACTCTAATTTCAAAACTATGATTTATAGAGAATTCTTTTGCTTGATATGCCTCTGATACATTGTGATGCTTTATGAAGAATATCTCTTTGAAAGAGTGCTTACGCGATTAGGCAGTCTACATAACCGGATATTTATTGATAATACAAAGGCTGGCTAATTAAAAAGTAATTTGAACAATAGTCAAGAAACGTGATATCTCGATCAATAGGATTAATATGCAAGACACCTAAAATAAGAAAAGGTTAAGAGTCTGTAATAAGTTATTTTAGGAAGTAAGTCGCATTTGAAAGGTTTGCAGCCACGTTTGCAGCCGTTGAAGTATAAAGTGAACGGCTAGCCAAAAAATTAAACGAGTCCAAAAAATAATGACTTCATATATTTTCATATCTAAATTGAACTATACTTTGAATTTGTATTGTATATGGTAAGATTAAGCTTCAACTTCAGATTTTTCATTCGATTTCTTGTTCTCTAATTTATTTTCAATTAAATCATGGAATGCAATAATAGCTCTGACTAAAGTACTTACATAAACCATCATTAATTCATCATTGTTTTTGACATTAAAAGCAGTAGATAATGGATTTGACGAATTAGCAGGATTAACTGAATCAGTGGTCTTGGAATTTTCAATCACTTTGGATTCTTGTAAATTGGGCAATAAATTAAAAACATTCTGTAACTTTCCCAAGATGGTGTGGTTTACTGGTAAATTTTGATTATAAACTTTATCTAAGTAATTTGCAATTTCTCTAAGTTTTTGATGTAATCCTAATAATGATTGATAAGTTTGAGTAACTTTAAGGGACAATGTACCAGCAGCTTGGTCTCTGATATCTCTTAATAAATGTTCCACCCCAATTTCTTCAGCTTCTTCAGCTTCAATTGATGATGGTACATGAACAAAAGTTCTTTCTGCTGCTGATCCATCGTTCTTAATATCATCTACTGCATAATAAGCGTCAGTTGGTATACCTACTTCTCTTGGTTGAACATCCACGATTAACAATAAAGGATTTGGAGTATACTTTTTGAAAACATCATTTATTTTCAAATCTGAAGGTCTTAACTTTGGTCCTGAATGATACCATCCAATAAGTTTTTCTTTGGCATTTATTTTTTTATACATTTCTCCCATCGAATCTATGAAATTATGATCCAAGAACCATACCCCCGGATTTTTGTCATCTTCTTCAAAAGGGATCGCATATGAATTGGTGACTTTGATCGTATCAGTGCTGTTATCACCAAGGATTACTCCGATCACTCTTTTCTTACTGTCTTTGGCAACACGATTATAGTGATCAACAACCGATAAAAGTACCAATGGAGATACTGTAACATTCTTACTTAAGAATACTGATTCATTAGAAGACATTATGAACCTACGTTATGTTGATCTATTATTAGTTATTGATGAAGGTAAGGTGTTAATGCTATAGTGAGATTGTCGAAATTTGCCATCAAGACATTTCGCAGTAATAGAGCCATTTTATGCTATCGCACTACAAATATCCTTAATTACTCACACAATGACAACTGAAACTTTTCTTTTAGTTATTATGGGTTTGATTATCCCTCCTTTACCAATCTTCTTAATTGATAAAACAATTTTCACTAAAGAATTTTTAGTTAGTGTTCTTTTGACTTTATTGGGTCATGTTCCAGGGATTTTATTCTCATTATATTTTGTATTAATTGAGTACCCTAAAAGATCATTTAGATTAGATGAGGAAAGTCATTTAGATTCTCATAATGATCATCATCATTATGATAGTGATGACCATAGGAACCAGCAATCAGGTTATACTGATGAACCACAACATGGATCTCATCCACATGGTGATAATGGTTCTAAAGATGTACCACAAGCAGAATTGTCAGATCCAATTGTTGGATCATCAGAAAATCCTCCAAATTATGATGAAATCACTCATAGTTCTGATGTTAGAGATGTCAAAGATAATAAGGTTCAATTATAGTTACGAATAAATGTTTTGGTTTATGGTCTTGATGTGATTTTTCTTACAATTTGCCTACTTACATGGTGGAGTTCTTTCACTGTAATGCTATCATAGCTTTTGCTGCAAATCCTTCCAAGTGGAATATCAGCTTACTTCCTAAACTTAACCTCTCGTCAAAATTTGATGCTATTTCCATCAATTCTACAACTTTATCACCTCTTCCTTTCACCAATTCGAACACTAACGTTTTTAAAATGATTCTAGCTGGTATACAATGAGCTAACAACTCATAAAAAATCACTCTTATCTTACTTAAAGTAGTAACACTTTGATTCTTTAACATAAGACTCGAAATGTTCTTGATTATACTTTCCCAATCTAAGTCAATGGTAGCATTATCTAAGGGTATAGCTGAATTTTGCATCAGTATAGTTTCGAAACATAATAAACTCTTACGTAAATTTTGGTCACATTTAAGTGCTAATTGCTGTAAAAATTGTAATTTCTCTTGTTCAGTGCCTTTAAAACTAACGGACTCTTTATCACTTATCGTCAGTAAAATCCCAGCAATTTCAGTTGGCGATGGAGCTGGAATTCTTATTAATAAAGTTCTTGATTTGATTGGGGGAATTATATTTGAAGTTGTATTTGATATCATCACAATTCTAATATTGGCAGAATACTTTTCCATAGTTCTTCTTAATGCTGCTTGTGCATCTCTCGTGAGTGATTCTGCTTCATTGATAATGACAACTTTAAACCTATGCTTTGATTTAGTATTGCTGGTGTTAAGATTAGTGAAATCAACTTGTTCTGTACTGGCAACATCTTTTAATAAATCTTGAATTACAACTCTATCATTATTTCCCATATCACTAGGAGTAATTTCTAAATGAAAAGGTGAGCTTAACACATTAAATTCAAGTTTTCTATTACTACTAGTTGTGAAAGTTTTAACGTCAATCTTTAATTTTTCAACTTGGGGTCCGAATAACTCATGAAGGGTAGCATAAACTCTGGTCTTTTTACCACTACCACTTGGCCCATATACTAAAAGATGAGGAAAATCACCAGTTGATGATAGGGCCTTGAGATTGTTGGTTATGGATTGATTGAACAGTAATTTATCCAAGGATTTAGGTCTATATTTATCTACCCAAAGACTCATGACGCGTATAGGTTATAGTTCGCGGTGGGTATGAAGTTGAGTGGACGGGTGTTAGGTCTGAGGAACTGACTCCCCAAATCTCGAGCCATTAAGAGCCCTTATCCTTCGGTTGTATTTGTAGAATATACAGACAAAACAAAATCGCTTTTAACTAAAATATCTTCAATTATGATAGCTGCCAGTCTTGTCTAAGTTGTATGGCACAAATAATCTGATGGTCCACAGAAAACAAAAAGAGTTCAATTGATCTAATCTCTGAGTTTAGTATATATTGTCTATTAAATGCTTTACGCTTTACCCTTTAATATGATCTTTGGTATTAATTTCACTATTGATCTAAACACTCCAATCCATTCAAATCTCCCGCTCTATGGCTTTGGCTTGGTCCTAATGAAATGACTTGGACATTCATACCCATGAGGATTCTTCTCTAAATATTTCTGATGATAATCTTCAGCATCGTACCATATTTTGATAGGTTCAATAAATGTAACGATTTGTTGATTTGGGTAATATTCTACTTGGATTCTATCCTTGACTTGATGAGCAACTTTTAAATCTTCTTCATTATGTCCCATGACTACCGATCTATATTGAGTACCAGTATCAGCACCTTGCCTATTTAAAGTGGTTGGATCATGCATTCTAAAGAATATATCAAAGATATCATCAATTTTTAATATAGATGGTTCATATGAGATTTGAATAGCTTCCGCAAAATCTGTGGTACCACTACAAACTTCACGATAATTAACATTACCAATAGTTGGAATTCCATTACCATAACCCACTTTAACATCAACTAAACCTTTGTTAACAAATTGCTTTTTAAAGACCTTTTCAACTCCCCAGAAACATCCAGCAGCTAATGTTATAAGCTTAGAAGTTGGTGTAGTAATTATAGTAGGTGATATGGTTGACATGATAGGTTTTGTCATTTTTTTTGGGGATAAGATCCTTTTATGAGCAGATTTTGGCCGTTTTATTATTATACGCAGTATGGGTGCTAGATTCCGCGCCGCTCGATGACATATCGATGAGATAATATCACGTGATAGAGAACTCCGATGGAATTAATTCCGTAAAGATGTGAATTCCTCAGCTACATAAAAAAATACCTAATCTACTGTAAATGCACACCTGTGTACCATACACAATCATGGAGACACCTATGTCTTCTTTTTAAATCCAAAGATTGACCTTCTCCTTTCCTTATCCTCCAGTTTATTTGACCCATTACTTAATTTCCTTTCCTTTTCAACCTTACCTTCTCTTCTCTTCAAACCTCCTACCCAACTCTTCTTCTCTTTTAACTCTTTATCTACAGGACTAGCATTATTAGAATTTGAATCTACGACGTTGGGTATACTTAATTGAGGTAATGGAGGTTTCTGATTTGGTTGCTTTTGAGTTGGTGGTATTGATACTTGGTTAACAGAACTTACAGGAGAATCATCCAACTTGAAATTCTTCTTGAAAATTGATTTCTTGGGTTGTTCAGGATTAACGTCAATTTCTGAATCATCATGATTCGAATTCAAGGAATGTGAAGTTGAAATGTAAGTTGATTGTTTTGATGCTACCGATGGCTTATGTGAAGAAACCGAAGGCTTATGTTCATATGAACTAGTGGAATTGTGTTGTGAGGAACTATAAGGAGTAGTGTTAATACAATAGTCATCACCATTATAGATCTGATCAATATTGAACCCGAAATCTAATTTCAGATCTTCTTCATCATCTAAGTAATCACATTTCTGGTAGAATAAGATGTAAGCACTTGCTAAACCAGGACCATTACCAAAGAATTTCATCACAAAAGAATCCTCAACCATTTCGACCGTTTCATCATCAAATAATAACCAAACACCGGCTTTAACTTTACATAAGGATATATAATGACCATGCATTGGTCCACCCCCAATATGAATAACTAATGAGTATAACTCATATAATTGGAAATCATCAATGTCATTATCCTTGGAATCTGTAGTATTGAATAATCTTAACTTCAAAGGGTATGAGATAGAATCGAACAATTTAACCATTTTATCCAACTTGTCATCATATTTAAACCTTTTCAAGTTGATAACCAATATCTCAGGTAATTGCTTGATCTTAATGGTTTTCAAAGCTTCTTGTAACGAAGAACATGAATTACAGTAGAATTTGTTCTGATGAGTTAAAGTCTCCAGCTTTGAAAAATTGTTCAAACAGTGGTTCAAGGAATTGGAGTTGTTATTGGATGGGATATCAATAGATAAATCCAAGAACGTTTCCTCTTTAGAAGTTATGGTTTCACAACTCAAACATTTTGTTTCATTGGTAACAATTCCTTGAAAAAGTTTGTTACACCAATTTGAATTATAGCCATTCTCTTTGTTAACACATTCAATGATCTCATTGATAAGATAATTACAGAATTCATGGGCATCGTGATGCATATTGGTTTGACGGAATAAATAATTCTTCTCCTTTAATTTATTTATAAAGAAGTTTGGTGATACAACTCCGATATTGGATTTATTTTCAACCATACATTCAAATAAATCTTTCAAGGCATATAACAATGCCAGATCCGCATTTTGTTCACTTGGTAATTGTAAAGAATGATCTAGATTTATGATAGGTCCATTGATTAAAGCCAGACGTTTTCTCTGATCACTTGTTGGACTTTGATTGAATGGATTTATTGGGTTTTGTAAGAAAGTCTCAGGATATGGTATACCTACTAAAATATATGATGATTGACTTGATATGATTCCATCATCTCTTAAGTCAAGATTATTAGTGTTATTTTCATTAAGTAACATTGAAGAACTCTGACTATAATCATTCTTACTATCTAAATTATCCTTATCCTTGTCCCTACTAACTTGAGATGGTCTCGTAACCATGACTTGAACTTTCTGAAAATCTTCATCTTTACTTATCAACACTCTTTGATGATTATTCAACACTGGGCAATGGTTCAACTCAAATATGAAATTTTGCTTATTGGGTATATCATTCTCAGGGAACATAACTTGATCATCTTTGTTACTGTTAAACTTTAAGCCAAATATTGAACCTTTACGAGAGTTCTTTGGTCTTTCTTCATTCATCAATTTCTGTTGATCTTTGGTTCTTTTATTAACTAACAGCTCATATTTAGTGGTAAAATTGTGACTTTTGATTCCATACAAATTCAATTTTCGATCATGTTCAGTTATATGATGTGAAATCAACTGTATACGGAACTTTTCATTGTAATATAAGCATTGTAAGATCGAATTACAATAACATGTATTTCCAAAGTTTTCCATACCGAAGATCTTATTACTACCATCACCAAAAGGTAATTTTGATTTTAAATATTCAATTTCACTTTTAGTCATCTTAGTGGGTCTTAAGCTACAATTAACGAAATAACCAGCCGAGGTTTGTTTGATAGGCTCTCTTTAGACTGATGCTACTGACTTAGTGTTCACTAATTATGTCCGCTCGTAAATCCCCACTTGATTGTTGAGTGCGAAACTTTCTACACTCATGGCACCAAAAACGGCGTAGTCCTAAAAACAGCGCCGTTAAAATAGTGCGGTAACAACAGTGCGGGCCTTATCAGAATCTAAATCTGACAATTTAAAGTTTGTGCCATTTACTCAGATCTAAAGATTAGTAATAATGAAAGTAAGATGCTTGAGTTGTAGAAAGCTCAAGATTGGTTGTGACAGGAAAACACCGAAGTGTGAATATTGTGAAAGTACCGGAAGAGAGTGTGTTTATATGGAAAAGAACAGGAAAACCAAAGAAGTGACAGTGATCATGAATGGTAATATAATTGATAAACAAAATCACCAAGTTCCAGTTAAAGAGAAGGTGACGAATAAAGATCCAGATTCTGAAGTGTTTAATCCAATTCTGAATCAAAACCCTTCACCTTATTCCATACCAAGTCCATGTTCCGTACCTAAGTTAGTTGAAATCGAACAAGACCAAGTGATATATGGACAAGACGAGAATAATAGAATTACCGACCAAATTAAGGAATTTAATGATAATATATTCATAGATTTGGAACTCACACTGTCGGAGTTCGACTCCACATCTGTTCCATCATTCTCATTCACGTCGGCATCTCCCATAAAACCAATAACGCCTGAATTTTCTTCAGTTTCACTGCCTGAACAATCATTAGTAGATGAAATCAATGATCTTGATATTAAATCATCATCATCATCATCTGATCAAAGTGATCTTACAGATGAAGAAATCACAGAGATCATACGAACAGATCCAATATTAGCGTATTTCAACAATAATCAATTTCAAGATTCTAATGAAATAGTTGAAACGATAGACTTGAATCAGGGTCATATTCAATTAGGTTTAAGTAAATTCGAATATCACCTTTTAACAGAATTTCCAAAGATTTTCGTCGGAAGAGATCGTTATGATTTACCATTAAACCTTCTAAATCCGGTTGAAAGACTTATTATAACTGAAGTACCAAAATTATGGCAGAACGGTTCTATCTTAAAGAACAATATTTTTTCATTATCAGCTTTGTATTTACACACTAAGATCGATATAGGAACAATGTTGGTTCTGGACCTTGGACCAGTGGGTGAATTTAAAGGTTTAAGGTATATGACTGGTAGTTCTACTAATAATGAAATTTCTAGTGGTGATGACAATGAATCCCATCAAATTTTCAGATTGAAAAAAGATCTTAGTAGTGAATTACTTAAAAGGGTTTTGACTTATTTCGGTGAAGGAATTAAAGAGTCTAATAAAGCATTTGATAATTTACTTCAACAAGAAGATGATTTTGAGCTAGACTTGAATCATGCAGGAGAAATAGCCATATCGTCATTACTACTATTCCTGTTCTTAGGTCTACAACCCTATAACCTCGTGAAGTTAATCAATTTCAATGATCCATACGAAGTAGATCTTGTACGATTAGTTAAGTCCATGAAATTATCAATAGGTAAAACAATGCCTGTTCTATATAATACCCAATTTCATGGTATCTTCTATTTGAGTGAAATGCTTTCAACAGAGATAGAAGTTGATGAATTCGAAATGGTCATCTATTTACAAACTGAACTTCATCAAGACTATTTCGATACCAATTTCTATGATGGTGTTACTTATAAATATCTCACAAAAGAGTTACATATGTTAGCTGTTTGCTTGCATAGAGCCACCAATGAGAATTCCCTTATGTTATTGTACAGGTGGATCTTTTTATTATGCCTTTCAACTTATGATCTAATGGAATTAGGTGATAAGTTCGCTTTAAAGATGTTATACTTCTATACATTCTTAATAGGGATCACGGGGTTTGCAAATAATAAGACCTGTTTCTATGATTTCATATATTGGTATAAAGAACATCAAGAAATGAACAAGTATGAATCAGCGATGTTTGAATTATATGACCGTCAGTATAATGTCAAAAGTCCTACAGAATTGAGAACGTTTAACCCGTTAAGAGTACTTGAAAGGTTAAAGAAATCGGAAACTTGAACAGAGAAGTGTTGCTCAAGTCGGGAGTAGTACATGTATATATAGTTAATAGAAGTTTTAGAGTCTCGTAGCCGTAGTCCACTTGATTATCTTTACAGTTTTTGAAATTGTGGCTTATTGAGTTTTTAGCTTATTGTTTGTGGCACTTTGAGTTTATAGCTTCTTGAGTTTGTAGATATTGGTGTTTTAGATCCTCTGTTCCTTCAACTAGGCACTAGTGCTGGTGCTAATTTGTACCGCGTGTGAAAGAAGATTAGTGGTAGAAAATTGGTGCCAGGGTGGTGAGGACGGAATTTAAGATAAAGCAACTATTATACTATTGTTTAGAATTTCAGACTGATATGCCAATATTCATTGTTCCCTAAATCAAAGCAAACGCTTTGAATTCTTATGAACCAACAAACGTGAACATTAAGTCATCAACATGCCCCCACTACCCCCACCTTCAAACAGTTCCACACATTGTAAATTTGAACTCTAAACAAAACAGCAAACTCAAAGTTCAACCTATTTCCCAATAGATATGGCCACGGAATGATGTCACTAAAGGTGGCATGAAATTCTTCTGTGGTTGACAGTACAATATGAGGAACAATACCCCATATGCAACATAAAGAAAAATCTTCGATGTACCTGAGATTTACACTAAAAAGAAATTCTATCAAGATCATATAGTTGAAGTCACATTGCTAGGCACTATAACCCAATTAGTTACCATAAGCTATTCTAGCCACTGCATCTTACTGACTGTCGACCAAGTGAGTGATATTGTGAACTCTATCTATTTTCAAAAAGCACGAACTACGCAAGATTTCAATTGACATTTATCAAGTTCGAAGGTGCACACTCATCCTGATAACACTTCACCAGCACAATATTTTCAGATAACACGTATCCTATTCAGCCCTATATTTTGACAGATCAGGTACCAGTAAGTGTCAATGTAAATTACCTTCTTCATTAAGTAAATTGTAAATAGAAATTATAATTTTACCTAAACTAGAATTATATGCAACTAATTACTTTTCCTAAATAAGAAACTTTGAAAATAGGGTCTCATCATCTAGTATTAAAAAAGTGGCGGTGTTGGTGCGACATTTGAAATCCGGTAAACTTTCTTTTTTTCTCTTGTTTGAGGCGACCGATAGTTTACTGAAACATGAGCCCACGAGGGTTTCACGAAACACGAATTCACTGTGGTACTGACGGTGCTAGTCCGTTCCAAACCTTATACCAGGACCAAAAAATCCTGCGATTGTTGAGATGACCTTCTTTCGAATTTAGGTTAGTTCGTCTAAAAAAAAAACAAATGACTTTGTTTGTGTTTAGTTAGCGAATTTTTCTGTTATTAATGTGTTCAGGTGTTTGCATCGATTAGCGGAGGTTAAGGCGATTTAACAGCAATTTGGTTTTATCTTTTTTCTGACTCATTTTTTTTTTCCGAGCAAATCTTAACTCTTATCTGAAAGAAAGTATAGATTAAGGCATACTAAGCAGGAACAAAAAAAACTCCGTATCAGTTAGAACTCTGGGATTGCTTATCAACTAAGCCAAACGATACTAATGTAGAACATTTAAGCATAACAAAACCCAAGCCCCTTTCGAAGGAATTTTAGTATTCGGAGTAGAGATGGCCATTTATCCTTGGCCCAAAATTAGAGATAAGAAACTTCCATAATTGAATTATCTATTAAAAATACACCTATAAGGATTAAAAAACATCATGATACTATCAAGAACTTAAGGTATTGAAATCAAACTAAATGAGATGCTTATAATAATAAAGCAACACCAGCAGCAGCAGCAGCACCTAATAAACCAGTACCAACAACAGCAGCACCGGAACCGTGGTTATCGGAACCGTTAGAACCGTTTGATGAGTTAGCTGAACTGTTTGATGAGTTAGCAGCTTGGACGGCAACGATAGCAGTGAAAACAGTGACAATTGATTTGAATTGCATTTTTATATTAGTCTATAGTCTATAAAGATGAAAACTTTTTAAGGAGGGAAACGCCATAATTTATAGTTTTTTCGAGTCAATGTCGGAACTTTAGGAATGAAATTTTTTCCCCGACATTCCATCATCTACTAAACCTAATAATAGCCAATTCCGAGGGTCTGGTCTGAAATTTGCAACCGAGTAGCAATGTTTCATATCTAAAGGTTAGATGAGATTGTTTAGGAATTAGAGCAAACTTTACTATTTTTGTTTGAACCTTTTGGTTACGATTCAAATTTTGAGCCAAGAATTATCTCTGAGTTCTTTGGTTTGGACTTGGACCTACAATGTAGGTGGGGTGGATATTCCGCAGCACTAACTCAAATAGGAGTCGAATGTAAAGTAGGAGCAAACTATGGTCGAAATTCACTTATATTAAAGATGTGTGCCTACCTTTAGGTGATAAAGACTTGGAATATTTTGTGGCTAGAACGTGTAGAGTAAGAGCTAGAGAATGTGACACGACTCAATATACTTATTCATCTTGCCGTCAATAATATCATAACCATTAGCGACTACGAGCTGGATTAGAACTATGCGTACCAATAGCTTTATTCTCGTCTATCACTCTGTGTGTTTATTTGGCTTTGTGTACGCTTAATTTATGGCTACCACAGCATGTTTCGTCAAATACTAATTAGCAACACCTCACGTGAGTTTTTTTTAAAAGGAATGAAGTATTTCTTGGTTGGATTTGATTTCTTGAAGTTTTGTAAGAGATGAATATGTCACCTACTAAAACTTATAATCACGTGACTTATTATGGATTAATTGTAGAGCTCTACTAAACCTTAACTAGTTCAGTCATTTTGCAGAAGCTATTCGTTTGGTATTTCGGCTAATGTGAAAAGTTCCTAAATTTCTATTTCCCTATACAAAACACCTTGAGTACCTTGTCCAAGATAACCCAAAAGATCAACACTTTTATTATTACAATCAATTTGCTCGTCATCATCAGTACCATCTTTTGTAAATCTGACTATTGAGGAACTACCACCGTAGATTACATCATCCTCTATACCTATTCTATTACAATTCAATACATGAACATTACCGTATTTCGGCAAGGCATTATACTTGTGGGACATAAATGGAAAGAACCTCAAAATATGATAATTTATAGTTGAAGCATCAGGTCTATTAGGATCATAACTTTGTTCTGACTCATCCTTTGACTCTGTTAATGGTTTGTTATCATTCTTAGACAAGTTTATTTCAGTATTGATATGTTCAAAATGGGATTGAAATTGTCTTGCTCTCCGTATACTTTCATCCTTAGTCAAGTCCTTATCAATACTTGGGGCTTTAGGTGATAACCATGCCATTGGGCATATTATCAATTGTGATTGGTTGAAATAACAGGCTTTAGAAAATTCAAACTCATTAAAAGGAGCAGTAAATTTATAAGGATTCAAATCCATACAAATTCCAAAGTTTATCCTAACAACTTTCTTATCAGCTGTTAACCCTTTATAGTAATCTTTGTTTAAAATGATATCAACACTTTTAAATGATCTGTCAGGATTTTCACTACTGCCCCAAGTTTCATCAGTCTCATATAAAAAAGTCTTATGATAATTATTAATGACTTCACCTAAAGGACTTATCAATTTTGCCGAGTTATAAATCGTATTATCCACCAACTCAGGCATTCCTATAACTGTAAAGCAATCATAGTTCTTCAGTAATTCTTGTCCAAATAACGTGGACTGAGGATTATGTATAGTGTCCAAATAAGGAGTTATATGATGACGATCTTTAAAATTATAGCCAGTGATCGATAATTCGGGGAGTACCAAAAGATCTATTGACGGAATTTTACTAAGAAGGCTTTTAATTATTTTCTTATTCTGTTCTAACTCTCCTAGGATTGGATTAAATTGTAAGCATGCTACTTTAAGTTTCATGAGGTATTTCGAATCAGGACTTCTCGGAATTTGGCAAGGTCACAATGCTCGATAACCTTATTTTATATGAACAGCTCTTAATGGTAAGACCTTTGCTTGAAACCTCGTAATTATAGGATTGGTAGGTTACTATGATCTTATAAGCCTTGTCGAAGTGGAGTCGCGCACTGATAATGGTTCATAACCGTTTAAAAAATATGTCAAAGCTCAAAGGCTATAACTATGTGAAATTTTCATTTAAATAACATAATTCGCTAATACCAAGTTCTTTCAGATTTGTGTTTAGTACTGAAGAGTATATAGATTTAAGTTTTGTTTCAAATAAAGCTTAAACCGATTTTATTTTCTTGACTATAAGATTTAAACCATTTTAAGTAATAGTTCGATTGCTAATATAGAAATAGTTTAAATATTTATTTGAGATTAAAGTTTAATTAAGCCTGAAAGTTTTTGGTATATACGTGGGTTAGGAAGTTATAATATATATCAAAGAAAGAGGTTTAAACCCATACCAAAGCATATCCATCAAAAAAGATCAAGTGGTCCCAAAATTCCTAATTAGGCAAATCATAGTGTGATGATGTTTAGGAAATTAAGATGTTTTTTGATCCTAATTTTTATTGTAATAACTCATATCCTTATATTATTATACGTAAACGGATATGAATCAGAAGACTTGATTTTTGATATGGATCATAAGAATTCGTTCATATCCAAGCTTGGGGTGATATTCGATAGCAAGTATATAATACCATGGAAGAATCAACAACTAAATGATGAAGACCAATCCCGAATGTATTTGTTATCAACGGACTTGAATGATGTTCATAATGAAATCAAAGTGCCTTCAACCTATTTGTCTGATGACATTACCATTGATAATAGTGTTATAAATTATGATCCGAGATTAACCATGGGAGTAATTTTAAGGTATTTAACCAAAACTTTACATTATGATAGGAACATACAAAGTCTAGAAATCCCTTATTTCCATTGGAGCGATTATTCTGACTTGTCTTTATTGAATGAACATTTCATGAAACTGAAAAAGGCCAAATGTTCAGATTTTAAACTTGAGGGAAGATTTAATAGAGGTCATGAGATCGTTGATCCTAACGATTTTTGTATAGAAGATGAACAAATAGATGAGTTATTGAATGATCCAAACACTGACCAATTCATTAGAGAAAGACTCTTACAGATGAAAGATTCAAAGATAAGTAGTGGGTTTCACGTTATAAAAGATAGTGGTAGATCAACCAAAGAAAATAAGATACTTCATGGTAAACTGTATTTAAATGATTTCATGCCCCCACCATTATCCATGGTATTACTTTTACCACCAGAATTGAACCAATTCAAAGGTATGAAATCCCTTAATAACGCCATAAAGATTAAAGTCAATCAGAACAACCACCAAAAGTTAATACATTCGAGTATTTTGAAGTCTTATGCTAGAGATAAGAATTTGCAACAGATGGAGAATACTCAAATGGGCGGAGAGTTTAATTCTGATAATACTGAAGATTTAGTTATTAATGTCAAACAAGATTTTGATGATTTTTTGTCAGTTTTGAGTAGTATTGATTATCAGACGGTTTCCAATATTGAATATGAGAAACATTTGACTCATGAAATGTTTATTGATAATTCAGAGGATATTTTAAACCAGTTACAATCAAAGGCACGTGATGACAAGTCACATGATATGGATGAAAATAAGGAACAAATGGATGAAAAAGAACAAATGGATGAAAAAGAACAAATGGATGAAAAAGAACAAATGGATGATGACAACCACTTACAAAATTATAAAAATAGTTTAGACTATTCCCTCAACACACCATTACCACCAAAATACTTTAGTGAAGCAAGATTAATTAGGACAGAAATGAACCATGCATTAGGTGCACATTATGATTGGAGATTCTTTAATGGTCTCATCAACTTCACCAAATACCAACCCCCAGCCTTACATGGAATCATTAAAGCATGGTTCCAGTTCATTAACAACTACAACATCAATAGTTGGATAGCTCATGGGTCTTTATTAAGTTGGTATTGGAATGGAATATCATTCCCTTGGGATATCGATTTTGATGTGCAAATGCCAATTCAAGATTTACACTACATGTGTAAGAATTTCAATCAAACCTTGGTTATGGATTTGGGTAATGAATTCGGGTCAAATGAGTTAAGGTACTCCAAATATTTCTTGGATTGTGGTAGCTATATAAGTCATAGGAAAAGAGAAAATGGTAATAACAATATCGATGCTAGGTTCATTGATGTCAATACGGGGGTTTATATAGATATAACAGCATTGGCTGTTACTGACACTCCTTCTCCTGATAGATATGATCATTTATTACCTGATGACTTAAAGAAAGATACTCCTGATCAAACTGTCGGCCATGTGAGTAGAAATAATTATTTACAAGCATATAATTGTAGAAACAATCATTTTCAAACCTTGAAAGATCTTAGTCCGTTAAGGTTGAGTTTTTACGAAGGACAATTGAACTATATACCAAAGGATTACCGAACTTTATTAACAAATGAATATCAACCACAGAGTTTACAGAATGCTAAGTATAAAACCTTCACATATGTGGATAAGCTTAAACTATGGGTTGAAACCAGTGCATTAATAAAGTTCATTAAGAAGAAATATCCTGAAAAGGTACCTGTTGTAAAGTTATATAAAGGGAATAGTAACATGGGGCTCCAGAACCCAACTAAAATCATAACTGAAGAGTTTAAATCTGATCAAGATTATATAGAGCTATTGATGGAAAATAAGGATATACTATTTGAGTTCTTGATAACTGATCAAATCACCCAGTTCCACAAGTATCAAATCAAGAAATTGAATAAAGGTGAAACCACAAAGCTGTTGATGTTTAATGGTGAATCATTGTCAAGAACCTTCAATCCAATCAGACATGATTATTTCAATTTTAGAACGTTTATGGATAGTAAGAACTTCATAACTGAAAACGAAAGATTACAAGAAGACATAAAGAAATGGAGAGGAGCTGATGAAACCAACCATGAACCTGAACCTGAATCTGAACCTGAAGCTGAACCTGGACCTGGACCTGAACCAGCACCTGCATCTGAGTCTCGTTCAGATTCCTTATCTCTAGATAATAGAGAGTTCATACAATTTTTAAAAGACAAGACCTTTGAACGAAAAGGATCAACCAAACAAACATAAGTTGTTTCATATCATATACAAATGTACATACAACATTCGACATTAACTTTCCAGTACTCTTTTCCTCTACCTGACAAATGCACCAGTGCACCTGATGAAATAATCGCATCATAAAACCGTGTACCTACCATAAATTCCCCCAATGAGAGTTCTCAAAATTCAAAATTCTCACACCATTTTGTTCATACTAAACAATGTTTAAATCAATTAATCGTCAATTCGTTAGATTCAATTCTCATGGCCATGGATTAGGAACTTCCAAATTCATCAACGAAGTCGCCTTCCACCCATCCAAAGTTAATTCTCAAGCTGGTGAAGCTTTCAAAAAATCTATGCATGAAAAAGTTCACCATTCTGAAGGTATTACCAAATTATGGAAAAGAATCACTTACTTCATTGCATTACCAGCTATTATTGCCACTGCTATTCCAGTAGGAAACATTGAATTAAAACACGCTAAACATAGAGAACATTTAGCTCACTTATCTGATGAAGAATGGCCAGTTCAATATGATTATCAAAACATCAGATCCAAGAAATTCTTCTGGGGAGATGGTGATAAGACTTTATTCTGGAACAGTTCTGTTAACAGACACATTGAAAATTAGATGGTAATATAAGTTATGATATTTAGTGATATGTAAGTTGTATTGAATAAAAGCATAATGAAGTTTGGTCTTGTATGGGCGCTGTTCTGCTCTAGGCTCCACTACTCTGGGATTCTCTGGTTTGATAAACGTCTAGTCTATGAAGGTGGCATATAGGTCTAAGTGTTCTCTACGGGACTATGTGGGAGTACGTGTTTGGTAAGGTTGGGTCAGTTCTATAATAATAAGAGAAAAGGCCGAAAACTTCAACAGAGCCATACCCACAACAGCCACGTAAAAGAGATTGAACCACAAGCAACCATCATAAACCATTTAGAGAACAAATACAAAAGAAATGATAGTTCATACATTAGTATTAAAGGGTAGAGAATATAAATAAATTGTTAGTAGCAGCAATTGCAACTGAATTCTCATTTGGATGCCAACTTAGATGTAAAATCGACTTCTTAAAATCAATATTATCGAAATCTGTTGATAAATTATTATTCATCATTCTACGCTTCATTACCCCACCATTATGATTCATTCTTCTAGTTTTGAAAGCAGATTTGTCAGCTTGTAAAATAATTTCTTCTTGATCATCATCATTAGTAGATTTACCAAACAGTTGACCATTATTTATATTTGGTGAAGAATGTTGAGAATTATTATCTTCATCTTCCTCTTCTTCTTCATCATCTTCATCATCATGTTTGGATTTATTAAAGTCATCACTTTTCAATTTTATTGGTTTACCACCAGATTTATATTCATTAACAACATTAGGATAAATCATAAAATTATTATTATAAGATCCTGACATTATCAGTTTATTATCAGGACCAAATTGAACTTCGAATTTATCAAAAATTGCATCATTTTCATAAGTATCACATAATCTATCTCTTAAATGCTCATGAACATTAATAGTCTTAATTGGTTTCAGTTCCATTGCTAAATCCCATATTTTAACTGTCATGTAATCTCTTGAAACAATATATTTACCATCATGACTGAATTTGACATCAGAAATTGAACTAGTAATTTCTGTGAAAAAATTATGACTGGCAGGATCTAAATATTCTTCAAAAATCTTAGAATGACTATCACATAAAGAATTTGATCTCATATCATTTAATTTAATCGTACCTTTTGATGAAGAATACATAAATAAATTACAATGTTGAGGATGAAATTCAGCTCCAGTTATGACCTCAGTTAATTCTTCCATATTAGCCGGTTTAATATCAACTATATTAAAACTTTCATCACTAATATTCAAATTCCATAAATTAATTCTTAAATCATCACTACTTATATAAGTTTCTTGATCAGAATTTACACTAATGGAATTGATATGATAAGCATGAGCATTACTATAAATCTTCTTGGGTTGAGCACTAATTAATTTATCATGATATGTCAATTTTGGTAATTTTAAATTGTTAACACTAAAATTCTTGGATAAATGATCATTACCATTTAAATTATTTTCACTAACTAATTTAACTTGTTTTTCCAGAATCTTCCATAGTTTAATAGTTTTATCATTAGTTGATAACAAATATAATGAATTATTAAAACTTTTAATCCATTTGATTTTATTGATCTTTTCTTCGATTTCTAATGATTTAAGATAATCAAATTCAGCATCATGACTTTGAAATTCTGTAAAGAATTTATACTCACAACTTGATGTCTTACTATGGTTTCTTTCAAATAAAACAACTCTACCACCTTTATCACCAGTTGCTAAAAAATTCCCATCATCATTGAATTCTACAGTTGAGATTATATCAGCTTCAGTTAAATTTTCAATATCTCCTTTATCTCCAAAGCATTGAGAAAATTTCCAAGTGTCTGACATTTCAACTTCTTTCTATATGATCTTGGTTATATTCTATTGGTTATGGATATGATTTTGGGGCCTTCCAATTAGTTCTACTATCGTTACTCTATCAAAACTGTATGTTACACAAACAAATAATTTTACAATGATTTTAACTCTATTAAAATCAATTTAACCTTGGTCAATCTCTTTATACTTCAATTAATGTAATAACCTTCAATGCTTCGTTGGTTATTAATTTTTTTTTGTATTTGTGTACTTAGATCTTACCCTTTAGATCTTATCCTAGGATTTTCCTTGAACAAATTTTTTAAGTTCGCAATGAAAAAGGGTGTCGTGTGGAGTCCATTTCTGACCTATACATTAAAATGGTATTTAGTGTATGTTTGGGTTTATAAGGTATTAGAAGTTGATAGTGAAAATGGTGGAGGTTGATTTTAGAAATTAAAATGGTGGTAAAAAAAGTGGAGGAGGTTTCCCCATACTTAAGATCTTCTATTGTATCATCTTATTATAATCCCTCATATATACGAATATAAAATTACTTAAACGAGGTTACAAAGGGACCACATAAAACAAATTCAAACCAATAACCGTCCCTTATAATTGGCAATATTCTTGGAAACCATCCCACATTACCGTTTTAGAAAAATAGGAGAATTCGAATCTTTAAAAAGAAATTACATCCTCACCTTACCTATAGGCGAATCTTAAATTTCAATATATTCACTACCATCGTCAACTTGCTTTCCGTTCATCCTCCAATCAAATCTTATTGTAAATCTTTGTGGTTCGTGGTGTTCAAGAAACCTTTACACATCTGGAACATGGGTGGTAATTTTTCTTAAAAAAATTGCCTATTTGAGGTCTCAAAGGGACCATTTGAAACATTGTGTTAAAATAATTTCGACTATGGCACACTAAAACGACAGCCTTGAAAATTGAAAATTGTAGTATAAATATGAGTTGATTTCCCTTGATATTTCTTCACTACATTCAAATCGAATAAAGCAACAAACATGAAATTCTCAACTACAATCCTTCTTTCAATTTTAAGCGCAATGGCATTAGCTGCTCCTGTTGAGGATGTCAAAAGGGATGCCAATGCTGACGCTGATGCTGAAGCCTGGGGATGGCCAAGTACTCAGAAATTCCAACCTATCTCAAAGAGAGAAGCTGAAGCCTGGGGATGGCCAAGTACTCAAAAGTTCCAACCAATTTCTAAGAGAGAAGCTGAAGCTTGGGGATGGCCTAGTACCCAAAAGTTCCAACCAATCTCAAAGAGAGAAGCTGAAGCTGACGCTGATGCCGAAGCATGGGGATGGCCAAGTACCCAAAAGTTCCAACCTATCTCAAGAAGAGAAACTGAGGCTGAATTTTTAGCTGAAGTTGAAGCTGAAGTTGAAGGTCAATTTGAAGGTCAATTTGAAGGTAGTGCTGATGCTGAGGTTCCAGCTGAGGCTAAAGCTACAGCTGAAGCTACAGCTGAAGCTGAAGCTTAGAGTTTTAGTTACCCTTAGATTCTATGTTGCTGGCAACGATGGAAAAAAGTCTTTCTTTGTTTATTTTGAATTTATATCCTAGGTGCATCACCTCTTTCATCTCACCATAAGAATATATCAAAGCTATCGAAAAGTCAGAGGTACGTAATTGAATAATCATTAGTTCACGTATATTGACTAAGCATGAGTTTCTTTATTCCTATTGAAAAAGAATTTTCTTTGAGTTTTTGGTTGGGTATTAGTTTCATAAGCATCATAACTCTCATTATAATGTCCATTTTCATTAGCATTGTTTTCATATAATAAATGATCATTACGTGAAGAATCTGTGGAGCTAACCTTACGTTCGGCATAAGATTCATGGGTATCATCATTCAAGTGTTTCTTATTATGTTTATGAGCCGCACCTCTACCAGAGACAACACACATCCAAAGGAAGGCAAGTAATAAACAAGCAACTGAAGCCCATGCAATACCAAACATTACACTACTAACTCTTGAGCTAAACCCAGCTTTGTTGAAAGCATTTCTACCTTTGATATGAGCCGCAGTATTTAAGGCAACACCTGCAGTAGTGAATAATAAAGCTATACCTGAAGCAACTGTACTTAAAATACCAGTAACAAAACCTGAAGCCAAACATGATAAAGCGACAGGGATTAAGGCAATAATTGAGAATGCAATACCAATTAAGAAGAACGCATAAGCAAATCTTGATAAGTAAAAGTAAGTCTTCCTATGTTTTACGAATTCTTCAGGGACAGAATTGGAATCGAAATTGTCAGCAGGGGAATATGGATAAGCAGGTTTAGAACTTGTACAATCGTCGTTTTTACCATCTTTAACACCACACAGATTATATAAAGTCCATCTAGTTGTTGGATGGTCTGAAAAACTGCTTGAGTCTACTTCACTCCAGTAGAATTTACCCAAGACTCCAGAATTATTGGCACCAGCTAAGTTTATGAAGAATAATAATAAGGATGCACCTAATAATAAAAGAATTGGAATAAATGTAAATACTCTTCTTAACATAATAAATAATTAACTTAAAGTTTAGATAAGGAATTGGCTAAATTTATATGTTTAGCAATGCATACAATTCAGCCATGCATTTTTTGCAACCTCAACGTCATCTAACAACAACTTGCAGAATTAAAGTCACACTTGAAATTCATAAGAAAACTGAAATTAATTATTAGTGGTAGTGTATACAATTCCAAATTGTCTGATTAATTTTAAGTTTGCTAAATTCAAGAAATTTGTTTGTTTGGGGTTTAGAGGGAGAACCTAATGTTTGCGCACAATAACTTCACTACGTAAGCAATGATTTTCTTTTTGTGCACTCATAAACAGTTGATAAGTTGGTGATACCAATTTGCATTTGTGTACCTGAAGGATTGAAGAAATGAACGGATTTGTGTTTGTGGCTATGGTTAGTATCATTGATGATTAGCCTGATTATTTATAGAGTTTCTAAAGATAAACTCGCCGCATGTATAATAAGGTCAGGGACTTTTTTTCATTTCTGGCAGTGTTCGACTGTTCTCGGACCACAGGTTACCACCAAAACCATCATCACTGGTAGTAAATTCGCACCTCATGCTCCCCTTTACTCAACCCATTTACTCCGTTATCCCTAACATTTCAACAATAACGCAATCGTCGCAAAATAACAATCGGTTCTAAAAACGGCCATAAACAAAGCCAAGATAATAAACCTCAACCTCTTATCTCCAGTAGATTTAGATTTTAAGTCGATTTAAACCATAACCTCATACACTGTTTAGAACGAAAATTACTGCAACACACGTTTAGTACCACCACACCACTAAGTTGTCTTAATAATTATAAAATATCCACGACACATCCTAGGAATGTCCTTTGAGAAATTGTCCAACAAAAAACGGGGACCTGCGGCTTCTGATTAAAGTAAACCGAAATTATAAAAAATTTTCTTTAGGGATAGATTACAAGACTTATAAGTGATTTGAAACAAACGGATAGACCGGAAATCAAGTCATAGATCAGCTGGTATTAGTAAAACATTAGTACCACGAGTTTTAGAATCAAACTGCTCATTTGTAATAATAGTTGGTAATAAATTACCCCTAAATAAACCTTACAACGGTTTTATTAGGAACTTAAAGCTATTACATCGTTAAGGGTATTAAGGAGAGTCAATAGTATCAATAAAATCTTTGCTAACATGGTAGTGATACAAAGAAGTCCCAATCCAAATTCATATAGTTCTATGTTATTGGGCATCAATAAAATCAGTATGTCTAAAGACATAGACAAAAACATACCCAGACGAACAGTATCTGATGGGTATGATACTAGCCAACTCAATACAGACGATAATGTAAGGCAAGGAAAGGTCACCAATAGCATGTGTGACTTTGGTGTAAAAACTGTGCTTGAAAGTACATATACTGTAGTTGATTCACAAAGAGTAGAGATAGAAAGTGAAATAAAAACTGAAGGGTTTGCAACGCTTGAAAATTCTGAATATGATACAGGTAAAGTTGATGATAAAGGTGCCGGAAATGGTGAAGTAACCAGTACCAATGAGATAGATAGTAATGGAATTGATAGTAAAGCACTTCCATATTTAGAAGATAACTACAAGCCAAGTGACAAAGTCATATTCGAAGGTGCTAATGGTAAAATCATCAAAGGTTACTGCAAATCCACCAATGAAGTTATTATCATAAAGATTGTTAAGAACAATGATTCAGAGAAGTATGAGACATTAGTTCTCAATGAGTACCATTCATTAAAAAACCTCAAACACAAAAACGTAATTGATGTCATTGATTTGGTCCAACAAAGAAATCGCCCAGAATTGGCGTTCATAACTCCATATTATCAAAACGGTGATTTATTAGAATTCTTATCAGATTTTAGAAGACACAAAAAGGAAATTAATTCCAATTTGAAGGATTCTATATTCAAGCAGGTAGTCAAAGGAGTCAACTATTTACATAAAAACAATATTGTTCATAGAGATTTGAAGCCAGAGAATTTATTTATAAGTAACGAAGGAATTGTTAAGATTGCTGATTTTGGATATTTTGTTGACTTGTCAGCTATAGGTAAGAACCCCAAATTGTTTTGGAATATTGATAACAAATATTTATTATGTGGTACAAATTCATTCAAAGCACCAGAAATCTTTAAGTATGAATCAATACTTGAAGAAACCAAAGATTTAACTAAAGTTGAATCGGCTATAAACTTCAAAGCATTAGATTATTGGAGTTTAGGTATACTTTATATTCAAATTTATCTTATGAAGAAACCTTGGAATGTTGCTACCAGTCAAGATAGTAATTATAAAGCTTTTAAATTATGTTATCCTGGTTCAGATAATTTAATAAGTAGTTTGTGTAAAGATTTGGATGATGCAAAGAATATTAATACTAAGTTAAATCCAAGTTTAAGTGTGCTTAAAGACTTACATTATGAATCAAGATTTTATATTTTGAAGTTATTAAATCCTAATAATAGTAAGAGATTAACGGTTGAAGAATTGTTGGAAAGTGATTGGATGAAGCAAATTTATGCCAATCCCAAAGAATTGATTAGTTTAAGGTCTGCATTAGTTTGAGCTAGATTAGGAATAATGTCGCTCAAATCAATGAAGCCATTAGACTATGATTTTGTAAATAATGTGTGTAATGATAAATGATTTATGAGTTTTCAGGTTTTGTAGGATTTCTAAAGGGTTTCGAATAGGACCGAACTAGCCAAACTTATACCAAACCCTTGCCAAAGGTCGCACCGATCTCAGGTCCATCTCTCGACCTCACTCCTCCTAAATACCCTCACAACTCGACAACTGAAAAATTTAATCATGTCTACAAGTACGTAAAGCCCACACCAAACTTATGGTCAATAAACCCCTTACTAACAATAGAAACCGAACCAAAAGTCGATTATTCAATTGCTAACTCTGACGTTGTTCAAAAATATAAAACCGGTGGAGAAATTACATCAAAAGCTTTACAACACGTTAAAAGCTTAATCGTTGATGGTGCCAAGGTCTTCGATATTTGTGAAGCTGGTGATAAATTGATGGAAGAGGAATTATCCAAAATTTACAATTCCAAAAAAGCTTCAAAGATTTTAAAAGGTATTGCCTTCCCAACCACAGTTAATCCAAATCAATACCCTGCACATATTGCACCATCAACAGTTGAAGATGAAACTAACTTCACCCTTAAGAATGGTGATGTTGTCAATGTTATGTTAGGGGTTCAAATTGATGGATTTCCAGCTATAATTGGTGAATCTTTAGTCGTTGGAGAATCAGAATCATCACCAATTGAAGGTAAAAAGGCTGATTTATTACATTCAGCTTGGAATTCAAGTGAAGCTGCTATTAGACAATTCAAACCAAATGGTAGAAATTGGGATGTTACTAATATCGTTGATAGAGTTGCTAAGATCTACGATACAACTGCTGTTGAAAGTATGTTGAGTCACAATCAAGAAAGAAATGTCTTATATGGACCAAAAGAAATCTTATTAAACCCTACTAAAGAAAATAAAAGTAAGTTAGATACTCATAGATTCGAAGAAAATGAAGTTTATGGTTTAGATATCTTAATTTCAACTTCAAACGATGGTAAAGTCAAATTATCAAATTTCAAGACTTCTTTATATAAGTTAACTGGTAACTCATATAGTTTGAAATTAAAATCAAGTCATCAAGCCTTAGGAGAATTCAAACAAAAAGCTTCAGGTTTGTTCCCATTGAACATCAAGAAATTAGAAGATGTTAGAAAGTCAAGAATGGGTTTGATTGAATGTGTTAACCATCAAGTTTTATTAAGTTATGATGTTATGACTGAAAAGGAAGGTGAGTATGTTGCACAATATTTTACTACTTTTGGTATAACTAAAAATGGAATTGTCAAATTCACCTCCCCTTCTTTCAATCCTAAGTTATACAAGACTGACAAGAAGATTGAAGATGAAGATTTAATTGATTTGTTAACTCAACCATTAAAGGTTCAAAAGAAGAAAAATAAGAAGAAGGAAGCTTCTGCTTAGGTGTGTTGATGTTTAGTTAATATACTTACCCTTGCCTTTACCCTTGCTCTGAGTACATAGTAGTTTTGTTTTTGTGGAGTATTTGTGTCTTTGTCTGCTCTATGTGTCTTTCAAGTTATTCTGTCTCATCCTACGTTCACACATCTTCGTACACTCACATCTTGCTCACATAATATTTGAGCAGTACGGTAGATAGAACACCCATATTTTGAGCTATAACAACATGAACCAATAGTAAGTCACAAATCATGGTCTTCATAACATTTGATAAAGAATAGTTAAGTCTTGGAAACCAATATGTTTGGATAGTCAAAATATTTTTTTAGAATTATTAAAATATTTCTATTTTTGTGATTATCACATTTGTACAACATTCTAAACCTCAAAAGCAAATGATTCAATTACTTGAAAAACTCTTTTTTAACCATTAGGCATTCGTTGGAGTTGAATTCAGTTCATAAGAGAAAATGATGAAGTAGGAAGTTGAAATTGTTCAGTTAGCCGATGGTACTCTTCTTGTACCATATACTCTCTCCAATTCTGGGGTAATTCCGGGTAACTTCTGATATCAATTCTCAAACCCAAAATCTCAAGAGCCGTTCGTACTTCAGGTCCACAATGTCCACAGATTTTATAAAATTTCCTTCAAGAAGATCAACAGTTTACTCCACTAAAGGAATTGTAGCATCGACACAGCCGTTAGCGAATCAAGCTGGAATATCAATTCTATTAAAAGGCGGAAATTGTGTTGATGCTTCCATAGCAGTTGCGGCTGCCTTATGTCTTACTGAGCCAGGATCAACAGGAATTGGTGGGGACTGTTTTGCATTATATTATAAGAGTTCCACCAAAGAAGTTTTAGGACTTAATGGTTGTGGTAGGTCTGCTAAAAACTTATCAATTCAAGATGTTTGCGATGAATTGAACAATGGTAAGCCAATGCCTAGAATACCTCCAAGATCTGTATTTACTATAACAGTACCAGGAGCTATTGCTGGATGGTACGATGCTTACAAACAATGGGGATCAGGGAAAGTTGGTTTTGAAGAACTTCTTGAACCAGCTATTGATTTAGCTGAAAATGGGTACCCAGTAAGTGAATTGGCAGCTAATGGTTGGAGAAAAAGTGAAGAGAAGATTCTTAGTCAAAACCCAAATTTAGATCCCAAGAAGATCGCTGTTTTACATAATGGAAAAGGACCAAACGAAGGTGATTTGATTTTCAATAAACCAATCGTTGAAGCTTTCAAATTGTTTAGTAAGGGTCCTGAGCATTTTTATAATGGACCAATAGCTGAAGCTATCATCAAACAGACTGATCTTAGACACCATAAATTGACATTGGATGATTTATCATCTCATACATCAACTTTCGTTGAACCTATCAAAATTGAATTTCAAGATCATTATATATGGGAAATACCTCCAAATGGTCAAGGATTAGTTGCATTAGTGGCACTTGGAGTTATTCAACAGCTTCATGAATCTGGTGAAATTGACTTATACAACATCAAGCATAATTCTCTTGAATTTTATCATCTACTCATTGAAGCTTTGAAGATCGGATTCTATGAAGGTAACGATTCAATTACTGATCCTGAATTTCAGAAAATCCCAGTTGATAAAATCTTGTCACCAGAATATTTGAAAGAAAGATCCAAACTTTTCAAGAAGGATAAAGTCCTTACTTCTCATGATTTCGGAATATCTGTTCCTATCCCAGATCCAAAGTTCAAGACCGATACAACTTACTTCACAGTAAGTGATTCTAATGGAGATGCTTGTTCTTTCATTAATTCCGTATACGAATCATTTGGGACTGGAATTGAAGTGCCAGAATATGGGTTTTGTCTTCATTCAAGAGGAGCTAACTTCAATCTAACTCCTGGTGCAGTTAACAGCTTGGAAGGAGGTAAGAGACCGTATCATACAATAATCCCATCCATGATCACCAAAAAAGATGGATCATTATTTGCATCTTTTGGTAATATGGGTGGATACATGCAACCAGTTGGTCATGTGCTTCATGTTATGAACTTGATTGTGTATAAATTGACACCTCAGCAGTCAGTAGACCTGCCAAGGTTTTGTCTCGAAGCTGATCCTGATGGTCCAGATATTGGATTAGGTGGTGATGGTCCAGTAAGTACTCCAAAAACTAATGTCTTATTGGAACAAGGAATTGATCAAGACGTTTTTAACAAGTTGACTGAATTAGGTCATAAGACTAAATTGGTATCTGATTATCAAAGAGCCACATTTGGTAGGGCCCAGATTATTAAGAATGAATCTAAAGATGGTCATTTGATTTACGCTGGTGGTTCTGAATTAAGAGGTGATGGAGCTGCTGTTGCTCTTTGATTTTAGGACGAGCATTTATACAGCATTTATACGACTAGGTCTATGTCTATAGTTTAATAAATTCATGTTAGCAATAAAAAAATTAAGTATGAGGTCTTGCCCGGATTCGAACCGGGGTTGTGTGGAATTTTTGAATCAAAACCACAAGTGATAACCACTACACTACAAAACCACTCTTTTCACGAATCGAACCCTTGATCCAACCTTGAGCTTGGGAGTCGATTGCGACTTTACCATTTGGCAACTTATGGACTACAAACTGTAATAGCGCAATATGTTGAAGTAAAAAGTTTTAAAAAAATTGAAATCCATATAATTCTTGAATGGGAGCTGGATACTCAAGACAGATAGTGTCATCCTTTTTATAAAATCAGTTTTGTTATTGTAGATTATTTTTGGAACAGTTATACGCTATAAAAATTGTTCTAATGGAGTTTGAAGTTTTAATACTATTTCTTGCGTACTGATTCAAGTACAACTAGAAATAAGGCTAAATTTCCATTTAAAGAGCTTTTACAATCCAAAGTAGAGCTAATAGTATCTTCTAGAAAGATAAGAGTTACTTCAATGGTCAGAAATCAAAGTACTTAGCCTTAAAGAACAGAATATAGAACTCCAGTAAATCGCAATGCAACACTCAACAGGGTTCTAGCAAATTCTACTACTTCACCCTCCTACACAAACACCTCCGCAATGCTTTCAACCTATTTCGATCACAAACTACCCACCAATTAACCATAATTTAGTATTACCCTTCAAAGTAATTATTCCCCTCTTGAAATAAATATTTGTGACCATCCTCAGATATGGATTTTTCTCGAACCGTCTCGCTCTATCCACAGAATATTTTTTGCAACCAAAAATGGGACCACCAATACAACCACAAAGACTATATAAGGACCAAGAGAATACCAAAAAACATCAACAAATAAAAACAAAAACCTTTAAAACATGTTCGGATTCCACGATAGATTTGTTAACGATTTCTTTGCTCCATCAAGAAGATTAGCATTACCACATACAAGTTATGGTAGTTTAGTACCAAGAAATGATTTCTTTGGTGATTTTTTCCAACCATCAGTATTTAGAGAATCATTCTATTACCAACCAACTAATGAGGTTAAGTTGACTGAAGAAGATGACCAATATGTTGTTAATTTTGAAGATGATAACATCAACAAGAAAGAATTGAAAGTTGACTATTTGAAAAAGGAGAATCAATTAAGAATTCAAATAGCTGAAAAGCAAGACAATAAGGATGAAAATAATGAAAGTCATTATTCCAGTAGTTACTATAACAGTATAACCTTTGATAAGAAAGTCAAGTCTGATGAAATCAAAGCTTCCATTGATGGTAAGAAGATCTCAATTGTAATTCCAAAAGTTGAGTCAGATAAGAGCAATGTTGTTAATGTTCAAATTACTGGCGACAATGTTCAGCCATTGATTGATGCAAAACCTGAAGGGTCAGGTAAGGTCTTAGAGGGAAAGGAAGAAGGAGCCAAAGAAGCTGAAGGTAAAACTACCAGTTCATAGGCTCAGTACTCAGAAGCAGCTCAATAGCAGCTCAGAAGCAGCTCAGTAGCTTAGTCGGCGTTTTGTTTGTTTTGGTATAAATAGTAAATAGGTAATACTTATGTTTGTATAATTTCTATGAATTCTCTATATACAATTAATTATTTAAAGATTCAACATATTCTGCAGCCTTTGCTTTAACTCTAATACTTCCCTTTTCATCTCCTAATTCTTCTTCATATTCAACCCATTTGTTAAAGAAGAACTTTGCTTGTTTCCTACTAAGTTTCTTAGTTATAACCCTTTCAAATAAGTCTTCGACCTTCTCTTGGTCTTTACCGAATTTGATTTCCTTATCGATATAGACATTCCATAAATCAATTCTCTTTGGAGCATCACTTACTAATCCTTCAAATAATGATCTTCCTTGTTCTAATTCACCTTGTTCAAATTCTAATTGAGCAAACTTCTTAACAACTTCAATATGATCTCTTTTTGGTAAAGCTTGTAAAGCCTTGGTTAAAACTTCATGACATTGATGATTCAAATTTCTTGATAATAAATTGGATCCATAATTAACCCAGATTTGAACATTTTCTGATCCAAATTTCTTGAACATCTTTTTATATAAGTCATCAACTTTTTCATAGTTTTCTGACATTATAAAGATCGATGCTAATTTCTGGTGCATAGTTAAAGAATCCATAAATTGACATGATTTCTTGAAAGTTTCTTCTAATGAATCTTCACTTCCGAATGAGTTCTCTAAATTTAACAATGCTATCCAAATATTCAATTTCTCTTGTTCATCAGTGTACTTGATGGTCTTTAAAGCTCTTTCACCAATTTCTCTAGCTTTTTCAACTTCACTTAATTGTAATTGGAATGACATATAATTCATCCATAAGATCGATGAGTTTGGATTACCAATAATCAATCTTTCGAAGTCATTAGTGGACTGTGGAGCTCTGGTATTGATATCACCAGTTTTATCTTCAATGATTTTCTTACCCTTAGACTTCTTCTTCTTTTTGGTGAAGTCTTCCTCATCAGATGAGGAATCGTCTTCGGCTTGGTCAAGAATTGAAGCAGTCCAGTCAAAACCACCAGTAGAAAGACTATTCAAGGTTTGGGGCTCAGCATCAGGTTGTTGATCTTCAGATTCTTCAGGATCAATGATTACATCATCATTATCCATTTCAATATCTGATTCTGAGTCAGCATCTTCAGCAGCATCTTCTTCTTCATCGTCATCTTCATCTTCTGAGTCTTGTTCTTCTTCAGCAACTTCCTCATCAGATTCTTCATCAACCTCCATATCATCAGTAAAATAACTGGCCTTCATACCTAAAGACAATTGCTTCTTCTCGTCATCTATCTTCAAAACCTTAACTTTTACTCTATCACCTTCTCCAAACAATTTCTTCAAATCTTCGATGGTATTATCACTAATCTCAGAATGATGACATAATCCACTGACATTCAAAGTTCCATCTAATTTAACAAATACTCCAAAGTCTGTGACAGTCTTAATAGACCCTTCATAGATTTCACCAACTTGTAAATCATCAAATCTTTTGAAGCTCTTCAATTCACCATTGATTTCGGACTCTTTGAGTGTCATTCTGACTTTACCTTCACCTTCACATGATACGATCTTTCCAATGACCAATTGGTGTGGTTTGAAATATTTCTTCCAATCTTTCAAGTAGGAATCGGACAAATCAGATACTTTGACCAAGGCATGAACTGATCTTCCTAATGAGATATAAACCCCATTATTAGCAACATTCTTAATGTACCCTTTGACAATGTCACCTCTGGTTAAATCTTCGTAACTGTTGATCAACTTATCTTTAGGCTCATTGGTTCTTAAACTAACTGATAATTTTTCAGCTTCCTTATCAATTGATAAAATTGTTGCTGTGGTATAATCATTAGGTTGGAACACTTGATCCAACTTTAAGGTATAATCATCTAAAGCATCAGTAATGAATGAAGAAGCAATGATTTTATCAGATAATTCAACCAACACATAAGTATCTTTGATCTTTAAGATCCTAGCAGGATACTTATCACCAACAGAAATGTCATCAAATGATTTGATCGTGGATTTTCTAGAACTAATGGTTATAAGGTTATGGTCATGATTGATGTCTTTAACAACTCCTTTTATGGCTGTACCAACTGGAATCTTATTGTCAATGTCACTAAAGACTTCAACATCATCTGTTAATTCCATGAATGAGATACGTCCTTTAATTGATGGTGATAATGATACCCATACTATACCTCTTGAGATATTATTAACATATGACAAAACTTCATCATCAACTTTGATATTGGTGAAGTCAACTACTTTAGGTATAAGACTTAACTCTACAACAGTATTCTTGGATTTACGATTGGTTATAGGTAAGAATTTATGATTTTTGATATCATGATATCCAATGACAGTGACCTCAAGCTGATCATCCTTATGGAATTGTGATAATGGTTGATGTTTATCTTTGATATCATCATAACTACTGAAACATTGACTTATATCGATTCTACCTTGAACGTTATCAGCCAATTGAACGTTTAATTGTGTACCTTTAACTGACCTAACTACGGCCAAAGTGTTTAAACCTGGTTTATAATCATTGACTGATTTAACCTTTGGATCAATTGGGTTGATAGTTGCTTCGTTATTATCATTAGTATCTTGAAGAGTCAATAAAAACCTTTTATTATCAGTGTCAACTCTTAAAATCTTACAAGTAATTGATTGGTACTTATAAAACTTCTTGGAAAGGTCTTCATTGGGTTTACTGACATATTTAGCTAAGATTAATCCAGTCAACTTCCCACCAAAGGTAATGAAAATCCCCATATTAGTAACAGATTTAACATATCCATGTAAGAGTGTATCATCAGCTTGAATTTGTTGGATATCTTTAAAGCTTACCGGTAAAGATTGGTTCTTACTAGCATCAAGTAATGAAGGTTTACAGGTACCTATTATAGATTGGTTCTTAAGATCTTTCTCTAACACAAGAATCTCAAGTTGTTGTCCAATAGTTAACTTCTTATAAATGACTCTATTTTGTTCGAAATTACCATCTGATAAATGCCCATTGAAAACAACCCCTTTGACTTTATTATCTAATTCTATGACAACAGAGTCTTTAGCTTTCTCAATTATTGATGCTTTAACTATGGACTTTCCAGTGGTCAAATCATTAAATGAATTATCTCCTAATTCTTTGGCTTGCTTTAAAGTGACTATGAACCTATCATTATTTATATCCATAACTCTAACATTAACTGATTGTCCTAATTTCAAGTAGTCTTTGGCATCATTAACGAATGTCTCTGATATTTCGTTCTTTGGTAAGTACCCTACAAGGTTGTTGAAGAACAGTATAAGTACACCATTATGAATGAATTTTTCAACAGTTCCTGGAGTCTTGAAACCAATCTTGACTTTATTGAAATCATTCAAAATTTCACTATCTTCAATATTAATCAATGATTTCTTTAAGGTAATAAATAATCTGGATTTGTCTAATTTTAATACCCTAGCTCTGACTTTAGACCCAACTTTAAATTTCCTTTCTGGGTATATTAACTTAACATCAGAAATTTGATTAGATGGGACGAATCCGTGAAATTCATTGAACTTGACGTTGATACCTTTTTGGTCAGGTAAAACTTTAACGATTTCAACTTCGATTAATTCTCCACTTGGAATATCGGTGATTTTAAGATATTTCGACTTGATAGCTTGGGGATCCATAGTTAAGATCAACATATTCTCAAATGAGTTATATCCTATGACTCTAGCAGCATGTGAAGTTCCACTTGAATATTCGATTTCAAAGTTCTTAGCACTATCAACTTTTGATAAATGTGCTTGAGCTTTTATATCGTCATTAATATCAAAATAGAAATAATTTGAATCAATGGTTTTAATTTTAACACTATCAAACTTATACCCAATTGGGAAAGCTTCTATGATTGATTTACCAACTTCTGATAAATCTTGGAATCCTAAGATAGTTGGTAATAAACTAAGAACTAACTTCTTAGTACCTCCTTTTAATAAAATCCCAATAACTCTGGCTTTAATATTATTACCTACACCAAATTTATGTTGCAAAGTCTTGAAATCAAATTCATTGGTATTGGCTAAATTTATAGTACCATCCACAAGTCCAAATACTTTAGTGGTTATTCCAATTTTACTAACGTCTGAGACTAATGCATCAACTATTATACCTGGTTGTATAGCATCAACTGATGATATAGTCTTGACACTTGTTTTACTATTGTCAAGAGGTTTTAATCCTAAAGTCCTTTGATCTTTCTTGATGATGCTACATAATATAACTTGTCCTTCAACTGGACTTATACTCAGTCTTTTTAAATCTTTATTTGATATAAATCCATTAATATCTTTACCAACATTAACAATCACCCCATGGTCTTCTATTGATTGTATGGACCCTTGAATGATATTTCCATTATATAAATCTTCATCTTCTAAGTTTTTATTCAACTCTTTTGGTTCAATAGTTAATTGGATTCTTTTCTTCTTATCCTCAGTTTCCATGACTTTAGCATTTAAATATTGACCGACTTTGAAGATTTCGGAAAGATTTGGGAAGTTTTTGGTCTTGATCGTACCAGTAGTAACAACACCATCTTCACTATCTTCATCATCATCTTCCTCATCTTCTTCAGTGAATTTTTCAACTTGATCTTTAATCTCTTCACTAGTATTAACTATTGGTACATATCCTGCTAAGTTATCACCAATTGATAAGGTTAAATCCAATTTCCCAATATGCTGGATTTCTCCTAATAAGAGAGTTCCTGGTAAAAGATTTTTGAATGTGAAATTTTCAATCTTGACGGTTTTAACTTCTTCTTCATCTTCTTCACTAACTTTCTTAACCTTCTTACGTTTATTATTAGAAGGGGTGGCTTTTCTTTTTGTACCACCAGTTTCGAATAACACATCCTTGGTAACTTCATTAGAAATTTCTTTAACTTCTAATGGAGTTAACCCAGAAGTCCCACCTCTGGGAAATGCAATATCGTTGTTAGTAATTGTTGAATCAACCATATTAAATTTTTTTATTTCGCATCGAGATGAGTTGAATTATGAGAAGAGGTATCACGTGAGAGGTCACGAGAAAGGCACGTGACGAAAGTGGTTTTATGTTTCAGATAACTTTGGTTAGAGATATATTTTAGACTTAATATAAATCAGCGTATACTTTAAAGTCTTTAAACTTTTGTGCATGAGCTAAAGAATTGATTCTAATGTCCCTATCATCCCCATACTTAGTGTCCTAAACAAAGCATCAAACAAAGCATCAAACACAGCACCACCAAAGCCACGGCACCTAAACCTCAAAAGACAAACCATAACAGCCACAAATAACTCCCCTCTATTGGCCCTCTTATCATTCGTTTAAGCGGTAATTCCTGCCTTCAAACAACTCTTATCTTTGACATTTTAGTCCTGTATACAGTATCGGCGTTGTTACATAGATAAGGACATATGTATGATTTCTTTTTTAAGAATTAGCGGACAATAAAGATTGAGTTTTAGAGGGGTATTGTTTCGAATAGCTGCAATCAAAATCTTGCAACTCTGAATGGTCAAGTGGATCCCCCTATTCTTACACTTACGTAGTCAATGAAAGTGGGGGATACCATGTTTCAAGTTAGGCATTATAACCGGTGTTATAATTGGTGTTAGTATCCACAGTTCTGAGATAACCCTTCCACAGTTACTATCAACTTTAAACAAAGTTTTATGGCCCAATTAGGCAAATAGGGATTTGATTTTCCACCTATCTCTTATTGTTATCTATCAGGAACAAACCATTTAAATATGAACAAATCCTCTGATAAGCCACCGAAGTTTTTAGTCCTTCTAAAGAATGTCAGAAACAAAGAAAAATCAAATTGTCTTGCAAGAAGACCTTATTGATACACAATCAATAACAAGTCAAGATTCTTACGTTGACCATTTCCATCATGAAAGGAAATTACAAAAAGCTTTGAAAGCAAGACACCTTTCGATTATCACTATAGTCAATATTTTTGGGACTGGTCTTTTCTTATCATCAGGTAGTACCTTAGCTAAAACTGGCCCAGTTGGTATGTTATTAGGATACTTTGTAGTGGGTGTGGTAGTTGGAGGAAGTCAAATATGTATTGCTGAAGCTTCTTGTTTTTGTACAGCAACTGCTGGTTATGTGAGACATGCTGAATTGTTTGTGGATAGAGCTTTCGGATTTATGATGGGTTGGATTGATGTGTATGCATGCATAATTCCAAGTGAGTTATCTGCAGCATCTGTTATTATGAAATATTGGAGTGACATTAATCCTGCACTTTGGATTTCTATTTTTGGTATTATTATTGTGGCAGTTAATTCTTATAATGTTAAATGGTATGGAGAAATTGAATTCGCCTTTGGGCTCTTGAAACTTTGTCTTATTTTGATTTTAATCATAACAGGATTGGTTATTGATTTAGGTGGAACTGGTGATAGGTTAGGATTCAGATATTGGAAGAATCCAGGTCCATTTTCACCAGGTCCTTATGCAAAAACTGTTGGTACTGGTGGAGTTGGGAAATTCACAGGATTTTGGGCTGCTATAAGTTCAATTGTTTATTCTTACGGTGGAGTACAAGGTGTTTCATTATTAGCTGGTGAATCAACTAATCCTCGTAAATCAATTTATCAAGCATCTAAAACGGTTTTCATAATAACTTTCACATGTTACTTATTAACAGTTTTTATCTTAACATTGATTGTTCCTTATAACAATAAAGTTATATCCTCACCAACAGGAGATGCTAGTGCTTCACCATTTGTAATTGCAATTGGTGGATCCATAAAAGGGTTACCACATTTCATTAATGCTGTGGTTTGTACTTCTGCATTGTCAGCTGCTAATTTTGCAGTGATGAAAGCTTCAAGAGTATTGTTTGCATTGGCTGCAAAAAACCAAGCTCCTAAAATCTTTCTCACTGTTAACAAACATGGATTACCATATGTGGCAGTTGGCTTCTCGTGTTGTTTCCTTCCTTTAGCTTATATGTCTGTGAGTGAAACTGCTGATACTGTATTTGATTGGTTCCAAAAAATCACATCCTCAAGTATCTTATTGAGTTGGATTGTCATCTCTGTTAACCATATAATGTTAATGAGAGGCTTAAAAGCTCAAGGCTACACTAGAAATGACCTACCATACACGTTTAAAGGAGCAGAATATGCATCATGGTTTTCATTATTTTTTTCATTCATCTTCTTATTAACTGGTGGATTTGGTAATTTCATTCATGGCCATTTTGTGTTCGGTACATTCTTCAGTTCATACTTTATTATCCCATTAGCATTTGTTTTATTCTTTGGATACAAGTTGATTTGTAGAACTAAGTTTATAAAACCGGAGGAGATTGATTTGAAGAATTTGTTCAGAGATATTGAGTTACATCCTGAGGAGGAAAGTGAAAAGAAATGGTATCAAGTTTTTTAGTGTTGGGAGTATTGAGAATTTACGTGTTTGTGTACTCTGGTTATGCTTAACGTGTTTGTGTACATCATGCGTCTACTTTTGACGTGTTTGTACACTTTATATTTATATCTTTTACATGTTTGTTTACTGATGAATTATTATGTCTTATTTCTGTTTCTTCTATTCTTCCAAATTGTGATTATTACATTCTGATTATACAAAACACGGTTGCAAATTACTACCTACACAGCCCAAACCCCTTTTCTTTATCCTCCACCAACCACCAACCATTCCATTACCCCGTTCCATCATCCCGTCACACCCACACAACTACCACCCACCAACCCAATCTAAAATACCAATTTCAATAATTCACAAATTTCCGATTATATAATCACCTTCCTCATTACATACTCATACGGACCTACACCGCGAAACCCGGTATGTCAGTTCATAAGCTTAAAGATAATATATCTCATATAGGTACATCAATTGGTAAAACTGGGACTTCAATTGGTAAATCTGTAGGAGATAAAACATCATCATTTACTACCAGTGTCAAAAGAACTGTTAAAAAACGGTCGTATGATGTTAATGATGAACTAATAAATCAATATGAACACGATATCGAAAGATCCATTAAAGCGTTATCGTACATACTTCGTCAAATCCATAGAATTTCCAACACAGGACTTCCTAAATTATTCAAATCTCATATGAAATCCATTGAACAGTTTAGTAAATTGATTGGTGCCAATTCTTTACAATTCGATGGAATAGATCAATATTATCATGAGTTTGATATGATACAACAACAGCTGGAAATTCCAATAATCCATCCAAAAGAAACTCAATTCGAAATCCCAGCATTGAATGAACAGATCTATAATTATATGGTGACGATAGATAAGTTGACGTTATCAACATTGGACGATTGGGAGATATTTTACCAAGAGAATAAACTTCGAGTAGTTGAAATGCAAACTCATTTAATGTCTTGTTTGAAACTTATAAAGAAGCGCAACCAAAAGCAAGATAAGTATGAAAGTCTATATAAGAAGTTGGATAAGTTAATGAAGAAAACTGAGCCATTGGATGATAAAGAACAACAGAAGATGAATACTTTAGAGAAAGAGTGCAAAGACGTTAAGAGAGTTTATGAGCTCTTGGACGAAAAGACCAAAACTCTTTTGCCACATGTTTATCTTTGTTTAGAGGAGTTCATTGATACATTATCAAAGATTTTACTCTTCAAACAACTTGATACGTATAAGTCAATTTATACGACATTGGATTATTTTACTGAGTATTATGGGATAATATCTGATAAAGAATCGAAAACTAAAGATTATCAAAGTATTGTAGATACTTGGGAGAATGCTATGACACCTATAAGGTTACAAATAGAGACATTTGTCAATATTGTTCATAATAAAAACCCGGATTTAATTAATGAGGAAATCGATGATGAAGACAAAACATCATCAACTTCGAAATTCTGGAACAAAATGTCTAAGAAAATGACAGAAAAGACATTTGAATTAAAACCAAAAGATCATAGGAATGGATTATTCAATGGTCATCTAATTGGTGATCAATTAGAAGCATTTATTGAATATTTCAATGAAAATTATAATGTTCTGGAGACTTATTTCCCATCCAAATTGGTAAATGTTAGTCAAGTTCATGTTCCTAAATCATCAGATAATCTGAAAAACTTACCTCCGTTACCTCCAAGACAAAATACAGCAAGATCTTTAGCATTACCAATAGCCACACCAAGAATTGAACAAGTTTCATTACCTTCTTCCATACCTTCCACACCATCCAATACTTTCAGTCCATCGATGTCTAATAATTTTTCATTCGACAGATCTGAAAGGACTCATGAAACTTCACCTGATGATTCTGATGAATCGATCATATCTGAAGATCTTGAAGATATTGATATCTCCGATTCTTTAACTGACTTATCCACGGTAACAACTTCTAAATATGTCAGTGATTCAGCTAAGGATAAAATGACAAGACAATTGATGAAGGTTTATAATTCTAGTAAGAATAAAATCAACCAAGCTCCAGTTCATATTCCACCTAATGAGTTCATAACATATCCACGTAAGAACGATGCGTTTTCAAATACTTCGAGTATAACTCACAAGTTGGATGAATTCCAAAGGTTCTTTAGTAAGATAGATGCTTTGAATATCACTAGAAAGACCTTACAAGCAAAACACGATTTTGATGGGATTGAACCAGGTGATTTGTCGTTTAAAGAAGGTGAAAAGGTGGAGATTGTTTTTGAATTCAATGATCTGTCAGTAGGAGGAGTATGGATGGTTGGTGTTATTAAGGGAGAAGTTGATAGGGTTGGGTTAGTCCCAAGTAATTATTTCTAACCAGCTAAGGGTAGATGATTATGATATTTATTCTATATGTAGAAATGTATATTATTTAGTGACTGGTACCCTAATCTATTTCACTATCTAAAAGTCCAAACAACCCGCCAATGACATCATCAGGATTATCTCTAGAGCCAGAATGAAAATACTGACTAGTGACATATGGTCTAAAATTCTTACCACCAAACACTTCGTCCAAAACCTTAGTAGATAACCCAAAATCAACATATTGATCTTTATAGTAAACTGCACCAACAATAGGAACATCCTTAAACAGTAACTGTCCCAAAACCTTTGCATCATAGAGCTTTGGCCAATTTGTATTGGCATGTAAAGCATGAGCTAAATCCTTAAATGGTCTTAATTCACTATAGTCATCATACATTGATTTAAAGACCATTTCACCTGTGAAGTATGTTGGTTCTGGTGAAGATTCGTCATAGACAAAACTGGCATTTTCCGGCAAATATCTTAAGGTTTCAGCACTCCAATTTGATGACTTCACAGAAGGATTATTACCATCTAAGTAAATCGATTCTTGAAATAAAGCATAGATGATATTAGTGTTGAAGCCAACATAGTTTTGGATAGTAAGGAGGGTACTATAACTTGGTTCATTAAATAATGATAATTCATTATGAAAGGTAGTAATGAGGTTATGTAAATTATCAGTACCACCTTTACCACCAAATGTCAACCCTAATTGTTGGAATCTTTCGACCGACAAGTTCCCACTATCTGGTAGAGTGACTTTATTGTGGTGCAAGTACTTTAAGATACGGTTGACCTTAACAATGTCTTGAGGATACTTATCATAGTAATGGAGATTTCTTTCCTTACAACGTTTATAAGTATTGGTATAAACATCATGAGGTCCATGGTTGACAGGTGGAATACCTCCAGTTATGAATGACTCTTTAATAGACTTAGGATAATGTGACAAGTACGTGAATGAACAAAAGCCTCCATAGGATTGACCAGCAATGGACCATTTATTATTACCAACTAACTCACGTCTGATCAACTCTAAATCTTCAATAATCGAAGCAGCAGTGAAATTCAAGAAGAATTTAAGGAGTTGCTTAGTATCAGATAAATCCGGAATAAACTTCTTGACACTACTAGAGTTTAAGGGTGTGCTTAACCCCGTACCTCTTTGATCCATATAAAGAACTTGGTAACCTCTATCCACATATTGCTTAGTATAAGGAATGTTATTCGGAGGAAAACTACATCCAAATCCTGGTCCACCTTGTAGGAAAGCAACGACTTTAGGATCTGATGGTAAAAGATCGGATTGGTTAGGATAATATTTTTGAACTAAATTTGCAACCACTTGAATTTTGGTATGGGGGAAGTTCTGGTCGAAGTATGACAATGGGAAATTGAACTTTAGGGTTTTAACGTCAAGGTCTTTGATTCTGTAGGAGTCAATGATTTCAAATGTTCTCATGGTCATAGTGTTTGTGTATTGGTGCCGTACAACAGGAGATGTAGTGAGAATGAGAAGTGGAACGTAGCATTGACGGAACCTTGAGGCTGCGGGAACATTGTGGACTGAGCGGAAATATTAAGCGGAATTGGACTCGTACCTGGACTCTGTCTCCATGGACTCTGTCTCCATGGACTCTGTCTCCATGGACTCTGTCTCCCTATGCACTTAAGTGGATTGGATTGAGTTAGATGCTTCTGTGATTAGCTAAGGTTAGCCAATGGATGGATTCGATATATTGTTTTTTGTATAATCACGTGACAAGAGGGTAATCATAACCTATAAGGTTAATAACGGCTTGTGAATCTCCTATTCGCCCAAATTGAGTTAATACAACAAAAGATAAGCAATCATTAATTTACTCTAAATCGATAGGTGGACCTTCATCAACCTTACATCTCCTCTTACCTAATCGTTACCTTTCCTCACACAAATGATAAGTGCGACGCGTCAAATCTTATACATCACATCTTCATACAACCACAAACACGAACACAACCACAAACACAAAACAATGGAAGAAATCAAAACAACTTTAACATTCAATAAACCAATAATTTCAACACCTCAAAACCCTATACCCACCAAAGACCTACTCACGAGGTTACAGCAATTGAGTGATGAGTTGAGTACTATAGATCAAGAGAATCCAGATCTCAAATCAATAGACGCCTACAAACAAGATTTAATCAACCCTAAACTACTTAAAAGTAACAATGCTGGAATCCAAGCGTACGTATGCTGTAGTATATCTGACTTGTTAAGGATATATGCTCCAGATGCTCCATTTACACCAGAGGATATCAGTAGCATCTTTAGAGTGTTTTTCAATCAGTTCAAGAAGTTAAGTGATACCTCCAACCCATATTTCCATCAACAGTGTTATTTATTGAAAAGATTAGCAGAAGTAAGATCAATCATTCTAATCACAGACGTTAAAGACTCCGAAGATTTGATTGAATCGATATTTACCATTTTTTATGATTTATCAAATAAACAGTTTCCCATGAGATTAGAACCTTTGATAGGTGATATTTTATCAGAGATTATGGCTGAAGCTGAAATTATTCCTCACAATGTATTGAAAATGATCTTGGATAAACTTTTGACTCATAAAGATACAAAAGATGTCAAGGGAAATGATTTAGGATTCAACTTTTCAGTGACAATTTGTGAAAATAATATCGATAGGATGTCAAGACAAGTTGCTCAATACTTTTCAGAAATCTTATATGAATCACAAACTACAGATCAAACAAATGAAGTGGTTCAAGAAGATAAACTCAACAAAATCCACCAATTAAGTATTCAAATTTGGAATTACGTACCAGGATTATTATCATCAGTTATGGGGTTAATTGATGATGAATTAAATGCTGATAATGAGTTCATAAGATGTTTAGCAACTGAAACCATCGGGAAGATGATTGGCTCTTCATTATCTTCTCACTCATTCATTGTTAATTATAAGTCAGTCTGGAATAATTGGTTAAAGAAGACTTTAGATATTAGTCCTAAAGTTAGGAGTAAATGGGTTGAGCAATTACCTTCAGTTATAACCAATTTAGACTCAACAGTTGAAACCAATGAACTTTGCAATGGCTTGAATAAATGTTTATTGGATACTAATGAAACCGTCAGATATTTAAGTTGCAAATCAATTGATGAAATTCCTTTTGAAAAATTCACCAGATTCTCTACTAAAGACATCATGATAACTTTAACTTCATTGATGAGGGAGAGAAATGTCGATGTAAGAAATGAAGCCATATCTATTTTGAGTAACCAATGTCATAAATATTATACACTGATTATTAATAATGAAGTGATTGACTTTGGTTCGAAGTCATTGGATGAATCCAAACAATTAGAAGATCTTTTCAAGCATATCCCCAATGAAATTTTGTCACTTGTCTATATAAATGATAAGGATATTACTAGTAATGTTGATATAAGTTTATTTGAAAAAATCTTACCATTTGATAACAACACTGTCAAAAGAGTTGAAAGGCTATGTGAAGTATTTGCGAGTTTTAATGATAGGGCTAAGCAAAGTTTCTTTGCTATAAACAAACGTCAGCAACAGATCAGTGGAGTTTTGATGAAATTCTTAGAGGTTTGTGAAGAGTATGGAAATTTAGGGTCTTTGGATGGGACCAAGAAAGGATCTGAAACTTCTGAAGGTAATAAAGAGAATTTAGATTCAAATTCCCTTACAAATAAATCCAATAAAGTCATTAATTGGTTATGTGAACAAATACCTGATTCCTATAATGCATTCACAAGTTTGGAAAGGTTCTATAAACTCAAGAATTTCAGATTAATTCATCTTTTAAGATCATGTATATTACCAGAATCTGATTTCCTTACTGTAAAGAACTCCATTAAAGAATTGCTTGTGAAATTATCTAATCCAAAGAACATCAAGCTAAATGAAGAACGTAATGTCACTGTGAATGATATGGTATCTACCTTCAAATTATTGCTCTATAGAAGCTCAATCATCATCTACAACAAGTCAAACATTGTCCAGTTACTCACAACGTCAAATGATACTAATGAGATAATGGAAGATATTTCTCATACTATTCCAGATGTGTTCAAAACTCATGTTGATAAGTTGGTTGATTTGGTTTTACATGAAACCAATTATAAGTACATCAAAACAGTCTACAAGTTTGTCAACAAGTTTAGGGATTTGTATCCACAATCACAAGAGTTTAACAATAAGTTGAAGACCTTATGTTTACAAGGAAGTGCATTAGAAGCAAAATATAGTGTGAAATTGTTAGGGTTAAGTGATAGAAAGGAATTGTATTGTAGTCAATTGGTGGGAAGTATAGTGCCATTGAAATTAGGTGATGATAATATTCTTGCACATTTGAGTACATTAGCAGAGATTTATTTGATTGATAGGGAGAGTTTAGGAGAAGAAGAGTTCAGCAGTTTGTTGATCAGGGAAGTGCTTTTACGTGAGCCTGACGCTGAATCTGATCAAGACCAAGTAGAAGACCAAATGGAAGAAGACGCCCCTGAAGGAGTTATACATGAAGAAGACACATACAAAGATCTTAGCTTCGAGAAATCAGATAAAACCATTCAAGCAAAACTCCTTGTACTTAGAATATTCACTAACCAACTAAAGAATCAAACATCACCAGAAATTACTCCTATCCTTAAGCTTTTCACCACAATCATCAATAATAGTGGAGAGATTCTTAAAAGCAAATCTACTCCAGTTCTTCACCAACAATATCTTCGTCTTTATGCTGGTTTAAGTATCTTAAAACTTGGTAAGTACAGCACCTTTAACACCCATATAACTAACAATATTCTTAACAAGTTCATTTACCTTATACAGGATCCAAATGAGAGTATTAGAACTCAAATCATCAATAAACTTCAAAAATATTCGGCTAAAGATTTACTACCATCCAAATTCTTGATCTTACTCAATTTTGCTTATAATGATCCAGACCCTATTATCTATAACCAAGTAACTACATGGACTAAGTCGATGTATAAGAAGTTAGAGAGCAAGAAAGATATTAGGATTGAAAAGTCACTCCTTAGATTGATACATCTTATAAGTCATAATCTGAAATTCACTGGTGTTGATAGGTCAATTGGGTTGAAATATGCCAGCGAAGTTCTTATATTCTATATGAAGAACATCGCCAAAACCGAAAATATTTCATTACTTTATTATTTAGCTAGTAGAGTTAAACAATTTAGAGATGCAACCATTAATCCACAAGCATATGAAGATTTAAGTCTTGATCATGATGAAAACGATGATAGTACGTTTCCTAAACAAATAGAGAATCTTTACATGGTTAGTGAATTGTGCCAATTAATAATAAAAGAATTGAGTGTTATAAAAGGATGGAATATGTTAAGTTGGCCTGGTAAAGTTCAATTACCAACTGATTTGTTTAGTCCAATGACCAGTACTTTTGAAGCTCAATTGATAATCAGTAGGGTCTATATCAAAGAGAACTTAGTGGGAGAGTTAGTTCCATTCATTAGACTGAAGTTTGGCAAATCAAAGAAGGTTACAAAGAGTGTGAAGAGAAAGAGACTGACACCAAAGAAGGTTACTACGTTTAAGAGGACTAAGTCTGTGGAGCCATCGAGGAAGAGTTCAAGGATCAAGAGGATTAATTACGTAGAGGATTCCAGTGAAGAAGAGGAGGATTGATTGATTGTAAGTCTATTATGTATATTATGCAATTTCTACACCACTATGGCTACTCATGGCTCCATCTCTATACTCTAGGACCATTGAGTTTGGGCCCACCCATGGCTCCATCTCTATACTCTAAGACACTCACGGCTCCATCTCCTTGATACTCTTGATAGGACCACTACGAGCTTCCTCCCCAAGAATCTTCAACCTCGTAGCAGCTGGTAATTTCGGGAACTGTTGGGTCAATACCATCAGTAACAAATTCAATAACTTGAAAGCTTGCTTGCCATAAACTTGAACCAAAAAAGTTGCACAACATTCCCACCAATTGGCTACACAGAAAAAGTGAACATTGGTGATCAACTCCACCTTGGTATTTGCTATCCTTGCCAACATTCTCCATGACATCGACAAAGGATACAATGGGTTGTTCAACCTGGTTAAGACTGAAAATAATGAACATATACCAGATACTCTTTCATCATATTTATCAGACTCTTCCCATTTCCCAGCCGTGTTTCTCTTCCAGCCCATTTTCGTTCTACCCTCTTCAGTATCAATGTTGCATGTGTAGCCAATGATCAAAGGACATTTCTTGACAAATCTGGCCATAAGGAATTCATTCAAGTCTGGAAATTGTGTTATGAGATTGGATGCTAGTCTAGCTAACGGTAACGCAGCATTTGCTTGGACTACGATTTCGGTTTCAGCTTGTGATACCAAAGCTTTGGCTATGATATTGTAGATGAATTTCTTAATGATAGGATCATTAGGAAGACTGTGTAAGATCTCAACGATATCTGCTGTAATACGATTCAATTGATTCATACTGTTACTTAATTGTCCAAACTTAGGATTGATTTTTCTTCTTACTACCCCAATCTGTTTCTTCAACTCTTTGTTAGAGTTCACAGGCTCAACGATGTCTTTCTTTATGCTAATAATTTTCTGCTTGTACTGATTAAACTCTTGTTCTATCACCAAATGTTTGTTCTTTTCAGCATCTAGCTTTTCCTGCTTAAGTTGTTGGATTTTATCAAGCTCTTGTTTCTTTTTCCTTTCTTGTTCTTCCTTGAGTTGCTGCTCTTGTTTTAGCTTCTCCTGTTGTTCTTTCTTGGCCCTTTCTTGCTGTTCTTGGAGTTTCTGCTGTTCTTGTTGTTTCTTCAATTTAGCTTCAGCTTCAGCTTTCCTTTGTTGTTCCAATAATTTCCGTTGTTTCTCGGCCTCTTGTCGTTTCCTTTCTTCTTCTTCTTTCTTCTGTTGAAGTCTCTTTGATTCTTTGGCTATAAGTGATTGAACTTCATTCTGTTGAAGGTTTATGAGTCTATCAAAACTAGTGGTTAAATCCAGTAATTGTTGATCATAACTTTGTGATAGATTACCAAGGGTGGGCTTGAATAATTGTATTTGTGGAGCTGTTTGAATTTGAACTGATTGTGGTTCTGTGTCCACTTCTAATTCAAAAGTATCCGGTATTCCAAGAATCATTCTCTATTGATTGAGATTGAGATGGGTTTAGTGGAAATCTGGTGCGGGTTTCTCATTAAGATGGTGCGACAACTCTCATTATTTTTAGTGCCAGTGGTACCATTTTTTCCCAAGGTTTTCTCACCAACTGCTGAATCGCGAAGCGACACAAAGTGAAAATTTTCAATGAAAAGACTCTTTAGTACAGTATCCCATCTTCAAAGAACTGGTTATAGTTCTGTTGAACCAGTCCACCATCTTATAAAGATCAACAAGTCGGTTTTAAAGCCAGGCTTGAAAGAAATCTTGATTCCAAAAGATGACATAAGATCTGTTGGTTACAAGCCATCTAACATAGGACAAGATAGAATGAATGATTATTACCAAGATCATTTGAAATCAGATTTAATGTTGAGTTTGTACGAACACGACAAACCTGTTATCGTTGGTAATAAGTTCAGATCATGGGGAAACGACTCTCCTTATAAGTTATATAGGAAATTAAAGAAACCAATAGGATTAAGTAGAGCTACTAAAGATATTCATCCAGTTGGACCAAAGAACATTCCAGAACTAACAGGAATAAATATCAACTTGTATAATAAACAAGCATTAGAAGAAGATTGGTTGAATATATCATCAAGGTTACAAATAGCCCAAATTACAAATGTCAAACCTAAAAGAATTTACAACAAGTCAAATGTGTTATCATGGAGATGTAGAGTTGGTAGACCATGTGGATGTAAGGTTGAGTTAGTTGGTGAGGATATGCATCAATTTTTATCGACCTTAACTGAATTGGTATTACCAAGAATCAGAACCTTCAAGGGTTTGAGTAAGAAATCTGGTGATAGAAATGGTAACATAAGTTTTGGGTTAGATCCTGAGGATGTCAAGTTCTTTCCAGAAATAGAGACGTTTCAAGAATTATTTCCAAATTTGTTTGGGTTCCATATTACATTTAAGACTAGTGCTAGAACTGATGATCAAGCCAGGTTATTGTTGAGTGGTTTGGGAGTTCCATTCAGAGGTTAGGAAGGTATATTGAGTAGTGTATATAGTGTAAATATACTTAGAAAACGATAGAACGTAGAATACCACTGTATGTGTAGTGAGAGAGTGCATAGTAGTGAGAAAGTAGTACGAGAGTACGAGATCTGAGACCAGCCCGGTCCTAACGCGCTACATGCTATCTACCATCAACCACTACTCAATCCTTTACTCAGATCGTATTAACCAAAAAGATAAGAAATGGATTGATGGTAAGCTCAAATACTACGAAATCAATAACAAAATCGAAATCTTCAACCTTGATGGAGATTTGATCAAATCCGATTTCAAAACCATTAAGTTAGAGATTGACAAACAATACATCATAGGGAAGTTCATCATAGAAGTGCTAGAACAAGAAGATAGCTATGAACGTGAAATTAGTATTAAGAAGGAAATACGACATAACGTAAGTATAAAAGCGGGGCCTCCTACTATTAAGTCGATTGTTAGTCCTATAGTGAACAAGGTAAAGAAACCCAGATTAGTAGCTAAGCATGAGCCTTTGAGACATGTAATAAAGAGGGTAAATAGTGATGTGGGGTCAGGGGTTATAAAGAGGGGGGATGAGGGTGATAAGGTAGGAGCTAGGGATATAGTACCAGAAGTAAATGGGGATAAGGAACTGTCAGTTGTCAGTAAATCTAAGAGTACTGAAGCTCATTCACAAATCTTACAAGACAATGTAAATATCAAAGATCATGTACAGACCATAGATTTAAATGCTACAGAGCCAAATACCACAAAAACAAATACCAAACCAACTGCCATAAAACCAACTACAAAACCAATTCAAACCCCTAAACCCAAATACATTCCTAGGATAAAGAATAACCTATTAGGTAGCACAAGAGTTGGCTTAACCATTCCTAAACCACAAACCGCCACCCCCACTTCAATTGACACCAACGTTCTAAACTTTAAGATCATCAACCCAATAATAAAGAGAATACCTAGAGAATCTTCCACCATTTACAAATAATTATTCATTACTATATATCTACTAAGTCTCCTTTTGCTTTGATTCCCTATAGATCAATAAGGGAACGGCATTTGAAGTAAAAACTTTGATAACAGGAAACGAGGATAACAAACCATTGATGGCGGCTAATCCTGGTCTGTTTGACATTTTAGCTACGTAAGCTTGAGCAGGTAATTCAGTCATTGTATTAGCTAGAAGTATAATTCACAAACACAGATGCGAATGGTTGCAAATGGGTTATATGAGTTGGGCGAGACACGATCAGGATAGTTACTGGATAATGGATAGTTGACAGCCTAATTGACTCCATAGGTCTTTTGTGTAAGGGATAAGTGTAATGTGTACATGTAGAGAATATGTGTGTACATATAGAGAATACGAGGGTTAGCATAATATAAAAGTTCATTAATATTATAGGTCTAAGTACTGAAGGTTCTATAAATTCCGTGCTTGAGACCTTTCCCTTTCCTATCCCTTTCCTATCCCTTTCCCACCCTTGGCCAACTCCAATGACCTATAATACTTACTAGTAATCGGTGGTGATGTCAACAACGGTATATGTATCACCCTCTTGCCTCCACCTATCTCTAACCAGCTCTTTAGAACATTATCACTCAATAACGGACACAAAACTTCATCATTGGCTATCAACCTCCCCACGAACTTGTTAGGCAAAATGTTAGATGAAAACTTATCAATTGCCAACGTATCTTCTCCCATAGTGAAATTGCTGTCTAATGAATTGATGGTCGATTTGAACAATAACTTATTATCATTACAATACACCAAAGAATATTGGGCAGTTCTGGAAATTTCCATTTGAAATTTGTACCCTGTGAATGGTGGGTCATTGTAACAATATTTTGATAAATCACTTGATGATATTGAATTTATTAAACATAGGAATGGTAGGTAATGTGAAAGTTTTATTCTCATTACACAAAAGGAATATCTCTCGCCAAGTAACATGTATCGAGGTCTACCGTGCACAAATACACCAGATACACACCAGATACACATCAGATACACATCAGATACACATCAGATACACATCAGATACACATCAGATACACATCAGATACACATCAGATACACATCAGATACACATCAGATCCATCATGCACAAACCACAGAAAGAACCAATCATTAAATTTACCCGTTTATTGTTCCTTCGTTTGGTTCATCCGTCGATCCTCTTCACTATGTTATTCCTGGATCCGTCCGCAAGGATTAACTCACCGTCCAAACCATATCAAATTCATCCCTCTAAATACCCAAGAAAACACCCAGCAATCTCATTGGTAGATTCTTGCATCAAGAATTTTTCCTGGATTTTCCTCTAAGGAATAATGTTGCATGAAATTTACCCCGTTTTCCCCAATCCGAAGATTTGCCCTGTGGAATTCGTCTAAATCGACACCCCTCAAGTCCTTTCATGACCTAACACGATCAGGACTACATGGTCAGGACTATATTGTGGTCATGATTTAGTAGGGTCATGGATTTTATGGGTATAGATTAATGGGCCATAGATTAACGGGTAGACCACTAATTATCATAAATCGACAATAACCCAAATAGGTTCAATTTACGATCACAGAAGTGGTTACCCTTTATATATCCGAGCTCTAATACCATGTATCAACCTGGAACATTAACCAATACAATAGCCAGAATCAATTATCCATCGTTCAGGAACACGGCAATATTAACATGCAGTATTTCTTAATGACCCACTTTTCCTCCGCATAAATTCTAATAGCACTGCGTGTTATTCCGTGCTACGTCAATATGTCGTAAGGCTAAGGCAAGGTGGTGTACGAAGATCTTGTGTGACATAAATTGACTACTGCTGTTTGTGGTCATCTGACTCCTGGAGGCGGCTCAAACATCAAAGTCCATAACTATGATGATCTTGAGATCCCCCAATTATCCCTTATCGATAATGTCTATCATTAGTGTTAAGCCTCAGTAGCACCTTAAGCGAAGTTGAATTAAGACGACACGCTGAAAGTTCAGACAAATTTCATTTTTATTTTCTGTAACGGGCAACCGCTTAAGTTACGAAAAGAGTCTCCAATTGTTCCACAATAAAGCCAATAAATCCCCAATCAAAACAATAGGCAATCGATTTTGTGTCGCGACATGCAAAAACATTTTTCCAAGTTTTTCCTTGGACCTTATTTTTTTTTAATTATTTCAGTTGGACTCACTCTAGACTACCAGCATGGAATGATCCAATGTAATGGTTGTCATATTTCCTAATAGCTGTAAATTCTGGACACTTAGAATTATGATTTCGTCACCGTTTGGTTGATAAAGTTTTTTTTATTTTTTTTCTTGCATAGAATGTCGTACGATCCCCAAGTTTCTTCGGATATATTTTTTAGTTTGTTACATTTACTGCACCCCACAAGCAATTCTTTTAATCCGATGTAACACGACTATCCAAGGAATATGAACCTTTTATTGAATTCAAGAATCATAAGGAATATGCATTGTATTTTAACGATCACATACTTATTTTCAGCTCTTCAAGACTACATATTGGTGCATATACTGATAAGTATAATGTACGGCTCTATGCGAACCTTCGACGTATTGTGGTAAAATAGGACGATATTACGCGACTCCAGGTCCAAGCATGTGGCAAACACAAAACATTTTACTGAGTAACTTGGAATACTTTAAGATGACAGACCAACAATTCTTACTTGTGGTCTTACTTCGGTTCCTAGTAGTAGAAATAGAACGGACGACATACATAGATTCACTCATAACTACTTTACCTTTGGCGTGGCTGTAGAGATTACTTTTCAGGTGCTATCCCTGGTGACCAATGTTTTGAAATGATATCAGCTGATCTTGTTAAGGTATGCATGGCCTTAGCGACGTGGGGTTATATAAGAGACTGGCATAAATGTTATAAGGGTCTATGTGTGTATATGCTAGTGATGTACACGTCGTTGGTGTTATTAACGATTTTGAGTTCTTTGATGCTAGTCAGGGCCTGGAGGAAAGAGGACCCAAGGAAAGAGGACCCAAGGAAAGAGGACCTCAGGAGACTGTAATACTGCCACAGCAATGCATGACTACGTAGCTAGACTATTGGGTAATAGGAGGTGTACAGACTTCAGTCAATTGACCTGCTCTGGGAAGGATTTATGGGAGTGCCAGTATGGGAGTGCCAGTATGGCAGGTCCATTCAAGGCGATAATGGGTCCACAATAGCAGGCCAATGGGCTGAACGTACTTGGATGAGTTCCCATCAGGCCGCACATGGGGTATGGCGTATAATTGTGATGATACTACTCACACTGGCATTTCTGGGCTGGGGCGATGTGTGGGCCTTATGGGCCTCCTTTAAGTCATAGGCCGTAAATATGCTAGGCCAATCTCAAAATGGTACAATGTATAATACACAAAGAATCAAAAACGGTCATTAAAAGAAACCACCGAACCTCTTTCAGGAATGTCATTCTTTGAGTTTTAGATTGACCTTTACGAAGACCAAGAATCAGCTTATACAGAGCCCCACCAATAATGTCTCTACCAGGATCAACCTGGATCTTTAACAATAACCCAAGAATCAAATCAAGATGCAGTATTTCTTATTGACCCACATTTCCTCTTTAGGGCTCTTTTCCTCTTTAGCTCTTTTCCTCTTATAGGCTGCATATTGTTCCGTATTACCACAATATGTCGGGTGGGGTAGTGTTAATCTTTTTTGTGACATAAACTGACTACTAGAAGATTGGGCAGCCCAAACCTTTTCTGTTTGTGGTCATTGAATTGACCTCTTTTAGAGAATCTCCTGGAGACGGAACTCAAAACCTCAAAGTCCATAACTATGATGATCTTTAGATCCCCCCAATCCCCACCCCTCAAGGATGATGTCTTTAAACTCTAACTGTGTTAAGCCCTCTCATAATACCCTCCTTGCTTATAAGCGAGCTTGACTTCAGATCGACACGCTGAAGCTTTACTACAGTCGTAAACCTCCTTGCAAGTTTAAATTTCATTTCAGACTTCTACAAAGGGCAACCCCTTAACTTACGAAAAGCCTCCAATTGTTCCACAATAAATCCCCAACCAAACAATGTGAAAATCAATCTCATGCGACATGCAAAAACATTTTTCCACGAGTTTTTCCTTGGTCCAAGAAATATTTTTTATTTATTTCTTGTTTGAGGTACAGCCCACTGAATTATCAACCACCAGCATTGAATAGTTCAACATCATGCTTGAAGTATTTTTTTAAAAGGTGTCAATGTTGGGGATTTGATAATTGTGATTTCGTCACTGTTTGGCATTGATAAAGTTTTTTTTATTTTTTTTTGATACAGCATGAAATGTCGTAAATCCCCAAGTTTTTTCCAACCGGATATATTTTTTGGTTTGTTACATTTACTATACCCCACAAACTATTATTTTAATCCGAATGTAACACGAATTTATCCCCAAAGAAATGTTCATCTTTCATTAAAATTACAGCAATATATTGTCTTTCAATAGTTTAATAGTTTCATTTTGAACTCTTTTATACCTACATATTGGTGCATATGCCTCATAAGCATTATGTATAAGGTACGGCCCTATGCGAAAACCTTCAACATCATCTATTTCTTGATGATATCACCTAAAAAAACTTTAAGCAATGCAGCCCTGACACGTTTTACCTAAATTTAACCAACCCCCACAGATTTTTACTTTTATGGCGTTTTGAGTCTGCAGCCTTGCAACAAATATACGGCCATTTCTGGATTTATTCTATTTTGAGACATTCAATAATAATTTACTATAAATACCATTGAATTCCCATAAGGTTTGGGCTTGTGCAATCAAATAAATAACAAAATGGGACTTGAAAATTCTCAATTACTTTCCAAATATATCAATTTTGGTGAAAAAAAGGCTGGTTCTACCTCCATGGGTATTTTGGTGGGTATGTTCGTAGCCTTTGGTGGTATCTTATTCGGGTATGATACTGGTACTATTGGTGGGATCTTAGCCATGCCATATGTAGTTAAAAACTTCCCAAAAGATCATACTGCATTCACATCAAGTGAAAAGTCGCTTATTGTTTCTATCTTATCAGTAGGGACCTTCTTTGGATCATTAGGTGCTCCATTATTATCTGATACTTTAGGTAGAAAGTGGACCTTAATTATTGCAACTTTAATTGTATTTAATTTAGGTATTATTTTACAAACTGCAGCTACAGGCATTCCATTATTATGTGCAGGAAGAGCTATTGCTGGTGCAGGTGTTGGATTAGTTTCATCAGTTATTCCATTATATCAATCAGAAACCGTACCAAAATGGATTAGAGGTGCAGTTGTTTCATGTTATCAATGGGCCATTACCATTGGATTATTAATTGCTGCTTGTGTCAATCAGGGTACTCATGCAAGAGACGACTCTGGAAGTTACAGAATTCCAATTGCTATCCAATTCTTATGGGCTTTAATCTTAGGTGGTGGTATGTTCTTCTTACCTGAAAGTCCAAGATTCTATGTCTCTAAGTTTAGAGATGATGAAGCTAAAGAATCCTTAAGAAGATTAAGAAAATTACCAATTGACCATCCAGATTTGATTGAAGAATACACTGACTTGAAAGCTAACTTTGATCATGAAAGAAGCCTTGGTGGTAATGGATGGTTCAACATCTTCTCTACTTCAAACAAGCAATTGAAAAGACTTATAACTGGTACTTGCTTACAAGCATTCCAACAATTGACAGGTGTTAATTTCATCTTCTACTTTGGTCCAACATTCTTCAAAAGTTCAGGTATTAAAAACGAATTTTTAACTTCATTAGCCACTAACATTGTTAACGTTGGTATGACGGTTCCTGGTATTATTTTAATTGAAGTTATAGGTAGAAGAAAATTATTATTAGGAGGTGCAGCAATTATGTGCATTTCACAGTTGATCATCGCCATTGTGGGGGTTGCATCAGATTCAGATTCTGCAAATAAAGTTTTAGTTGCATTTGTATGTATTTTCATCGGTACTTTTGCTGCATCTTGGGGTCCAACTTGTTGGGCTGTTATTGGTGAAATCTTCCCAATTACCACTAGAGCCAAATCCGTTTCAGTCTCAACTGCTTCTAATTGGTTATGGAATTGGGCTATTGCTTACGCTACTCCTTATATGGTCGATAGTGGTCCTGGTAATGCCAATTTAGGTTCAAAAGTTTTCTTTATCTGGGGTGGTTGTAACTGTTTGTGTGGTATTTTCACTTGGTACTTCGTTTATGAAACTAAAGGATTAAGTTTGGAACAAGTTGATGAAATGTATGAAAATGTTAATCATGCATGGCAATCTCCAAAATTCGTACCAAGTCAACATGCATTCAGAGAATCTCCTATTCCATCTGTTGCTTCCGATACCAAGCATGGAGTTATTTCTGAAGCTGAGTCTGTGTAATATTCAATTCTAAATATATGTGATATAATGTTAATAAACTCTGCAATGACTTAACGCATTTTTTTTGTGCTTATTAATGCGCAATTTGCAACAAATTACCTTTTTAAGTTTTAATAAAGAGTGCATGAGACATTAGGTGCAGATTACATTCAAGATCTTAAAACATGATTTAACTAATACAAGAAACAATTAATCTATTTCTTAACTGGTTCTACCTCAGACTCTGAAGTACTTTCATAATTACCTTGATCCTCTGTTAACAACTTATCAGCATCTTTCATACCCCTTTCCATGTCACAAAGACAATAAAGAATTAAAGAAACCACCGCCAAAAACAAGTTGGGTAAGAAAGGATACCTTTGATTATGAGTTCTGTCCTGAATTGTAGCATTGACTAAATTACCAATCCAACCAGTAGCGATTCCTAAGAAGATCTCCAATCCAAAGTACTGAGCTTCGTTTCCTTCTGGCAATAAGGTGCTGTACACTGTTCTGTTCAAAGACCTTAATGAGGAACCACTTGCATTGAAGAACACTTCAAACAACCAAAATTCCCATCTGTGTTTGAAGCCCACTTTTGTATGGGAGCTGATACCCAAGCAACCCCAGAAATTGGAAAAAATTTGAATAAAAAAAAACCCGTATCCCCATGTCTTGATTTTTATGCTTGTTCTAGGGTACATGTACATCCATGTCAATGATCCCAAACTGGCAATTATGTACGACATGAATGTATATACAGTATACTCAGAATCACTTGATCCTAAGCCTAACGTTGTCCTGAAAAGAAGGATGAAAACACTTAGGAAATTAGAATAACTGACATTCCAAATCACCCAGGAAATGCAGTAGATGAATGCTTGTGGATACTTCCTAATTTGATGCAATAACTGCCACATGCGTCTAATAGTTAAGAAGAGGAGGAAATCATCAGGCCTGGGTTTACCCTTAAGGCTGGGAATAAAGAATGATGATACTAACGAGGACACAACAGTTAGACACCCAGCTATGGTAATGGCTAATAAAAAATTATGGTACCCATCCTCAATGGGCCCACCTCTTGTATAAGAAATAATGACCCCAATGAGTAAAGCAGTGATCCCACCAATATTACCTAAAACGAGACCCATCACACTTACTTTACTTCCACGTTTCAAGACAATTTGCTTTCTTAACTCATCACTATCTTTTGGTTGGGCGTCTGCTTGCATTTGGTCTGCGTCTTCAACGGATTTATCAGCTTTAGGTGCAGCTCGCATAAATAATGGAATGTACGACCCTTCAAGAATTTGATAGATAGAATCAGTGATTTGAAGTAAGCAGTATAATGCCAGTAATGCTCTAACTGTTGCATATGTTTTGTCAGTTAAACCTGCAAACGGTAATGCACATATCCCATAAAATAAAATCGAACCAATAAGAAACCATTTTCTGAAATTGGAATAATCAGCTATCCCCATTAAGAATAAGGCAATAACCCCTTCCACGGAAGTAGCAATGGCCCTAAGGTAAAGAACATAAGAACTTGAATTGACAGTACCTGTACCGAATTTGATATAACAATCGTTACCTCTTGGTTTGCACCTTCCACCTGCTTTGGTCTTACCTATCAATGTAGCTGCAGATTGAATAGCTGCTGGGACATACGTTCTGGACATTGATGCAACTGGCCCAGTACAATAACACAAAAGTAACCAACTTCTATAAATTCCTTTCCTATTGATTTTCTCAGTATTGGATGCATTTCTCTCTTCATCATCAATCTGACGTTCTTCTATATCAACCCTTGACAAAGAAGTCTTTGGGGAATTGGTAATGTTTGAATTTTCCATAGTTTTCTGATGCCAAATCAGGTGCTTATATATGCCTTGAGTCAATTACTTTACAAACTAGGAAATGTGACTATATGCAGGAGTACAGGAATTTGACTGCAGCTTGAGCAAGTTATTGTACTTAATGCATTGAATTATATGTATGTAGAGTTTAACTTAAAGGTCAAAGTAACGCCGATATCAAAAGGTTTTTTTTGGTCTATATAAGGTTATAAAGGTTAAGTATAAAGTTTTCAACCTATCAGAGATTTACACAAAAGCAAAAACAAAACACAAAAAATCAATTACTACTTACTAGCTAATCGTTCCCTCCAATATCTACCCTTATAGAACAACAAAACAATGCTGCCTATAGTTATAAGGTTCAAAAGTCCCAATCCCGTGAAACACCAGCCGTAGCCCATATGTACTGTAAGCTTATGTATGATAGCTGAAGAAATAGCAGCAGCGATGTTTCTAAGACAATTAGCCAAGGCAATAGCAGTTGCTGGCTGGCCCTTTACAGCTTCAGATAAGTAGGCATTTGAAGTTACAAAGATCCAAGTCATACCAAACCCACTTATGAATGAAAACACGTACACCAAAGCAACAGATGTATGTTTGGTAATCATCCACCCATAACAACATAAACCTACTAAGCTGCATAAGAATCCAAAGATCTGAATCACAAAACTGTCTTCTGGCACAAAGCCAGATTTTTGGTTTGATTTCCAAATTCTGAATTTATCCAATACCGAACCACCTATCATTGACCCACAGATCAAAGATGCTCCAGGACAAAGGTAAGATAAGGATATTTCCAATTCATTATAATTATAATGATCTTTGAGCACTGCAGTAAATGTGACACTAAGTGCATAAAAACTGGCAAATAATAACGCACTATTTATTGAGCATAAAATCACTGGTGGATACTTGATTAGTTTAAGGTAAGCCTTAATACCAGGTTTAGGGGGTTTAACATACTTAGGATCATCTATAATTCTCTTTTGGTAGAATTTAGGCACGACAATCCATGATTTATCGTTATATACTTCTCCATTTCCTACCAAGTATCTTAAAGTCTCTGGCACTAAGAACAAGATTGCTACATAGACCACTCCACCAATAATAAGTAACGTTCCGAACGACCATTTCCAGTTGCCATCCGAAGCAGCCAAACTAAAAAGGGGACCAATTATTGGACCTAACTGTGGACCTAACATGAAAAAGGAAATGGCTTTACCTCTGTTCTTTGGCTCTACTAGATCTGCAACAGTTCCTATACCTAAAGCAGTTACACTGGACCCACCAAATGCCTGTACAGCTCTTAATACGTATAATGCAGCAATATGACTTGGTACCACTATAATTAGCAAGTTGGCTAGGAGGTAAATGATTAATGATATTAAGTAAAGATTCTTACGTCCACCGAAATCTGCCATGGAAGCCCACATCAAAGGTGCAATTGCAAAGATACCCATAAATATGGAGACAGTTCCATTAATAGTGGTAGTTGAGACATCGAATACTTTAGCCATTAGAGGCAAAATTGGGATGTAGATGTTCCCAGATAATGGACCTAAGAATCCTGCAATAGTTACAATAAAAAGAATTAGGTTTCTTCTTTTTGTGGGAAATGCAGAATATGGTGCATGTGCATTTGCATTTGTGTTTGCATTTGTATTTGCTAGATTAGTTGGTGGTTGCTTTTCTATATCAGATTGTTTTTCTAATGATACTTCTGTTGAATTTTGCAGATGAGTTTCAATTTCTTCTAAAGCTTGTGGAAGCTTCACTTCTTTTTGTGGCTCTGCACCAACTGCACCAGCTGCATCAACTGCATCAGCACTCACTTCTATCGATTCATCCATCTCTTTAAACACTGAATGTGACATTTTCTCCTCTATATCTCTAACCATTCTTCAACTACTGACTTAACATAAAACTTTTTCAAGTTAAGTCTATCGCAAGAGAATTTAAAACTTCCTAAAATGGTTGCAAAAAAGTCCTGCATATGCGAACAATACCTTATACATTTATAAAAGCTTGAATTTCAACTTTAACCTTAGTGGGCTAACAGGACCACCGGGAGTTAATTTTTCGGTCCAATTAGGATCTAGCTCGATTCTATATACTTTTAATAATTGGTTTAAAACTTGTTTCATCTCATAGAGAGCAAATTTCTCTCCCAAACATGCCCTTCTGCGTCCATGAAATGCAGGCAACCTTGCAGAGCTCTTGGCTTTTGCATAATTTCTGTTGATTTCTTCAATATTATCGCCCCATCTATGTGGCTCAAACGTATCTGGATCTGACCACACTGTTTCGTCACGCCCGGTTGCAAAATTGTTGTATCCCACATATGCGCCTTTCGGTATTAACATATTACCCAATTTCACTGGCTTTGTGGTTTTCCTATTGATGATTTGACCTAGTGGGGGATACATCCTTAATGTTTCATAAAGAATGCTGGACATGTAGGAACATGCATCCAACGACGCAGGGTTGAAGTCTATACCTCTAAGTTCGTCTCTCAAGCGGTCTTGGACACCTGGATACTTAGCCAACACGTACAACAAAGAGGTTAGGAGTAATTGGGGATTCTCATGACCTGCAATCATTACTATCATGGCATTATCTATGAACTGTTTCTCAGTTAATATCCCTAACTCCAATGCATTGTTGAGTTCGTTACTGACATCACCATCGCCTGGTGTACTGTTCTTAACCATATTGGAAAAGCAAACTCTAAATTCGTTAACTTTGGTACGGGCTTGAATTCTGCTGTTAATAGAAAGCTTATCCAAATACGGAAATGTAAGATATAACGGTTTGAAGATATGTGCCTTTACTTGCTTCAACATGTCGTGAATCGTCGATTCCTTATCCAGGAATAGATGTAAGTTTAATCCAAGCATGGAGTCAGTTATGTTGGCTAGTGCATACCGTTGAACTGCATCTCCCATAGGAATTGTATCTGCATTATGTGCTTGCTTGGTTATGAACTGAACGAAGCTTTTGGCATTATCTATAACCGGCTGCAAGTTGGGAAATTGTATGGCCCTGGTTAGGACCTCTCTGTATAATCTCCAGGTTGTGCCATGGCTACTGATCAAATTATCGCCTGTATAATTACTCAACACGGAGTATGGAATCTTCTTTTGGTTTCCTGATTTTGCAAACGTATCTTCATCTTGAAAAACCTTTACTAGCAATTCAGGTTTGGTAACTAATATGTTCCATCTTGATGCAAAGTAGATCTTTACTGCACCATACTTTTCAAGCTTTTGTTTGAGGTACTTCTTGTAGATTTGTTCCTGATCGAGGTCTGTGATAAGCCCTAGGAACAGCACATAGAATGGGATGGTTGGGATATTATGTGGGAAGTTGAATGGTGGAAGGATTATTGGTATTATGAAGTAGCAGAATAAAAGTACTGGTACGTAAATAATTTTTTCAAACATTATCACCTTTTTCTTTTCAAAATCTTCAAACGCGATATTAAATAAATAAAGTCAATAAAAACACAAAATAAAAGTCAATACAATAATTTTAAAAAAAGATAAAAAATACAAAATCATGCAATTCATGTAAACTGTGCAAATAAAATGAGAATAAGCAAGTTTTATTTCCTGTTAAGTTATAAGGTAACTTTGGCTGCGAAAACCGCACAACGTTCATAACCATTATTTTAAAACCATAAACCATTGCCACTTTAATAAATTCCGATGGTATCGGATGTCATTTTACCGTTTCAAACATTCCTTATTGTTATCAGAATGTTAGTGAATTTATTTCTAGGCATTTATTACGCCGTTGCTAGTTGAGAATTTGTGATAACTTACAAAATTCATACCAAATAGGAGTAGCCACAATCAGAAATCGAACTATCTGGTTAGTCTAACAATATATCGTAAACACTAGAGATTAGCTGAGGTTCGTTAGACTTGAACAAATAAGGAAACTGCTATAAATAGAGAGTTATATATATAAGGGCCCAAGAAAATGTCTAAAATACCCATACCATGAAATTAGAAGATTTAGCTATGAAATTAGAAAGTTCACCCATGAAATCAGATTCAGAAACCTTATCTATGAAATCAGAAACCTTATCCACTGAATTAGAAAGCTTACCTGTATTACTGCCATTACTGCAATCATTGAGTTCCTTAAGTTTAAGTTCACAAGAAGAAGAGAACGAAACGTTTTTCGAGAAAGTCCTTGTCATATATTGTCGTGATGGGGCCCATAATGTGATTAATAAGACGGTGTATAGAGCCGGAGTTGACTTTGAAAAGATCATCGATTTGATCAAACACAAACCTATGGAATTAGAGAAGACGTACGAATTTGAAAGTGTTGAAAATATGTATACCGACAGATTTCTGGTCATTGAAAAGGCACATGGTGCATTAGTGGTTGGGATGGTCACAAAGAGCTATGACATCAATATGCTTGATGAATGGTTAACTAACCTTGTGTTAAGTAAGAGTAGTGTGGTATATGAATCATTGGCAGATGAGAATACTATTAACCCGTACACCGAGCTTATAACTGAGATTTTTGAACATAAGCTTAAAAACACATCCAACCATGATCAATGGAACCAAGGTGGAAGAAAGTTTTTCAAAAAAAAAATTAATTTCTTTATTAATAAAACCCTTCCAATTGAATGCGTGTTGCCTGCATTCCCATGCAAGTCTTCCAATTTAAGTAAAGTTGCCAGTACTAAACCCGATTTAGGGGAAGAGATGGCCATTCGTAGATTATGTGAATTTGCTAAGAGTGTTAGAAAAATATACCCCCCTGGTATTATTATTTGGATAGTTAGTGATGGTCACGTGTTTAGTGATTGTATAGGAGTAGGAGATTATGAAGTCAATATTTATGGTGAGCAATTGAAACAACTTTATACCAAAGTCAAACAAGATCCTGAATTTAAAGAAGAGCCGGTGTTGATTAAATTTGCATCTTTGCCAGATATCTTTGACCTCAAGAACCTCAATGTTGATGGTGAGTTGTTGAAGGACATTAATGTGCCTCATCATATAAAAACTACTATTGATGACCAAAGTGAGATTTGTAGAAAACTTTTGATATATAGTTGTGATACTGACAGTGGACAATTGAAGCAAGATATCAAGACAGACAACCATCCAAGACTTGCGTTGTTCAGAGGGTTTTCTAAGTTCATGGAGGAGGACCTTCAGGATTACTTCCAACAACAAGGGGTTAGTAGAAAAGCTATGAAGAAGACAATCAGTAAGGTGGCATTTGAGATGATTAAAAGGAACGATGCTTACTCTAACTTGGTGGAGTTGATCTTCCCATTACACCTTAGACTCAGTATTCATGCCCATAACAATTCGGGGCCAAAGTTTGGCATAAAGTTGTTAAGTACTGACACTATTAAAGTGGTTAAATCTTTGGACGAATGTAAGGAACCAAACTATGACGATTTGTTGCATATCCCTACGCCATGGCACAATTCGATCATGAGGTATGAAGATGAGAAGGTTTATTTTATTACCAAGGCATCTGTTATTCAGGAAGCGTTTGAGTTGGGGACACATAGGGGATTTTATGATGAGGATGTTGGGTGTTATTATATTGAGAGGGTTAGATAGGTCCAGCCAACTTGCCAGCCAACTTGCCAGCCGATTTAGCAACCACTTAGCAACCCTTACCAACCACTTACCGTATGGGTGGTACAGTCTAAGAGATTTTCTTTAGTTACCAAGGTTTGTATTTAATAAATGTAATTTCGTATGCATTGGAGAGACAGCGGGCCACAACGCAGGCCACAAACACAGACGCAGGCCACAAAGGCAGAGAAGCAGAGAAGCATAGACACAAACACAATCCAAACACAATCCAAAGCATTGCATACAAAAACATAAACACCCAGGTGTGAATCTCCTCCTTCAAAAGTCGAAACAAAAGGAACAGATACCCTACACAGGAATAGCTGGAACAGACTCACATGTCTTACAAACACCAGGTCTACTAGAATCAGGTGTAACTCCCCCATACTTAACCCCTCCATTGATAACAACACCAATTCCAGTACCATAATCTGCAGTTACAGTCTGAATCTTGGAGATATCATAACCTTTACCAATGTCAAAGTTGAAGTTACTGATTCCACTTGATAACGTCAAAATACCAGCACCATTATAAGACACTTTGGAAATTGGTAAAGAAAGACCAATGACATTATCACCACCCCAATTTCTAACCGTGAATGTTTGGCTGGCAGAAAGAGCTTCAACTCTAATAGAAGCACCAGTTGAAGAAAAGAAAAACGTTTGGGTTTGATCAATTGGTAATGTTGAAGATTTAATCCATACATTGGAGTTAGTACCAATATCAAAGCATCCCGTACCTTTAATAGCAGATTGTTGGTCGAAAGCTTGGTTAGTAAGACAAACGGTACCATCATTAGTAAAGCTTTGCCATAATTGACCTAAATCAACCAAACCCGAAGTTCTTTTATTTTGATTCAAAACCACTAATCCATTATTGGTGAATTGTCTTGGAGTAATTTGTGATACGGCCCCAGTTTGACCTTTGGAGTTGAAGAAGATTTTTCCGTTGTTAGTGAACAGTCCACCATTGAATTTGAAAGTTGGTGATATGATTGAACTACCAGAATCGACCACAATTAACCCATCATTGATGGCTTTGTTGCCAGGTGCATAAACCTCAAAATAGATAGGCTTATTTGATCCAGTATGGACATAAACGTTCCCTTCATTCTTAAAATCTCCATTGACGAATAAGTATGGTACATCAACAACGTTCCATGTGGCACCTTGGTTAATGGTAGCACTACCATGAATCACTTCACTATTACCTTGAGTGGTAGTTAAGGAAGATACCACAAGGTCATCAGCAAGGACTTTGGCTAATAATAATAAGGTTGCAAATAATTTCATTCTGTTACACTAGGACCACCAGGACCACCAGGAAAATCCACCGTTTAAATAATTTCCATCCACCGTAAATAATTTCGATGTCATGGCATCATAAGCCAATCTAAGCCAATCGTAAGCCATGGTCAATCATAGCACGGTCATTGTAAGCCAATCGTAATTTAAAGTAAACACTAGAACCCTTGCTTACATTAAACCCGCTAGGTTGAATTCATTTAGAGTAATATTGACGTATAACCATTAACTCCAAAACACAGATTTACAGAAAATAAACTTATATAACGGACAATCTACAAATTAGACATCAATTAATTAAAACATGTCAATCAGTTACCGTTTAAGGATAAGATTTAAGCCAAGATCTTTATAATTATAATAGAGTAAGATATTTTAGCGGAAGGTGCATAAATAGTACATCTATGCATTGTAGTACATGATGATTTGCTTTTGTTATGACCGGGAACGTTTTTGTTTTGTATTATTGCATTGTCTTAGCTGTCTTAGCTGTCTTGCATTGTCTTATGGGCTTATGGGCTTATAGACTTATAAGCTTATAAGCTTATGATGGTATACCCTACGTCCTATCCCATGATCTGAACCTCTGGATTGACATCTCATGCACTAGCTAATTTGGTTTTCGTAAACCATAGGCTAACACCTTAAAATATAAATTCGTGTTTAAGGTCAAAAAATATCACAATGCAAAAAATATAAGCTGAAATTGATTTACATGTTTTGTGTGTTTTGTGTTTTGTGTTAGCTATGTTTAGCTTTGTGACGCTTGTCGATTTGTGGAATTGATATAGGATGGTCACGTGTGGCATAAGAAGATGTAAATAAACCAATGGTACGAAAAGCCAATGGTACGATGAAGTATAAATCGAGACAATAGTGAAAATCTCATGCCTTCTCCACTTGAACTTTAATTAAGACGGTGTGCGAGTTACAATCGCTGGCAAGAGGTGTAGCGGATTAAAGCGAGCTACGAGAGACAGTAGCACCAAATTAGCACCACCCTACCACCACACTACCATGATATTGCAGGGATTACCACAAAATTACACCACAGTACTACCAAATCACCACCAAATTACCACCCACTACCACCCACTACCATGAGATTACATGGATTACCACCAGATTACACAAAATTACACGCCATCACCATAACCATTACATAATTTGTTATTATTCCCCTAAAACTTTAAATACTACCAGCCTACATTAAATCGCATCTACCATACACCTACACCAAACCAACCCTACTGCCTAAACTTACCTTCCTAACCTCCCTTCCTAACCTCCCTCCCTAGCCTCCCTTCCTTATCTCTCTTCCACCCCCACCCCTAACCTTCCACTTCCACTTATCTCAACCTAAAAATAGCCTCATTCCTTTAATTTCCTATTTAATCCTTCCTCAAAAAACTTTCCTAAACAGGAAAGTTTTTCATCGCTTCCCCAGAATCTGCCAATTAAGCTACTACCAGTTAGCATAGAAAAATTTTCATCAGTCGACTATCTTCAACCGTTATACAAAGATTAACGCCTAGTGATATCGAAGTTACTCAAAGATCTTCACACTTGCTGCCTACTCCACACTATTGATTATAGTAGTTAAGCGGATTTACATTCTCAGTTTTTCATCGGATCAGTGAGAATAAACAATTACCACAAAAACATTTGTAAGTGTTTGTACAAAGACGGTTCAACCACAAAAACAAGTCAAACACAGCTTTAGTCTCAGGTTACACAAACACAATTGTCAATTGATTGCTATAATTGCCTGGGTTCCACAAATAGAATTTAAGTTACACATCGAGTATCCTTAGTGCCAACTGAAATGCCTAGTTTTAAATTCGGTAAGAAGAACAAGAGAAAAGATATGGATTCAAGTTTTGATGATGAATCCTTGAGCCATTCCAATGTCGAAGACGATAGTTATGGATCTCATCAACCAGTCCAACCGCTTTCAACTTCAAAAGATTTGAAAGAACCAAAAGATATTCCATCACCATCATCTCATTTCATCCAACCAACCCATCAAGCTCATTTTGACGTTGATATCGATAACGAATCCCCTTGGAAAAGGTTCAAATTACAAAATTCCCCTTTCCCACGTTATAGACATGCAGCTTCCACTGTTTCTTCAGATAAAAACGATATCTTCATAATGGGAGGTTTGAAAGAAGGTTCAGTTTTTGGTGATACATGGAAAATCAGTCCTAGTGTTTCTGGCTCAGACGTTGACGGGTATGTTGCTGAAAGTATCCTGGTTGTAAATAATAATAATCCACCTGCTAGAGTTGGACATTCATCAGTTTTGGTTGGTAATGCTTTTATTATTTATGGTGGTGATACAGTTGACACTGATTTTAATGGTTTCCCTGATAACAACTTTTATTTATTCAACATTAATAACAACAAGTATACAATTCCATCACATATTTTGAATAAACCAAATGGGAGATATGGTCATACCATTGGGGTAGTATCATTAAACAATCAAAGTTCAAGACTTTACCTTTTTGGAGGTCAATTGGAAAATGACGTATTTAATGATTTATACTATTTTGAATTAAATACTTTTAAAACTCCAAAAGCAAGATGGGAGTTAGTAGAACCATTAAATAATTTCAGACCTCCACCTTTAACTAATCATTCCATGTCAATTTATAAGAACAAAATCTACGTCTTTGGTGGGGTTTATAATAATGAAAAGGTATCAAATGATTTATGGTGTTTTGACATTGTTAGTGGTAAATGGAATCAAATTACTACTACTGGAAATTTACCATTACCAGTTAATGAACATTCTGCTTGTATTATAAATGATAATTTATATATTTATGGAGGTAATGATTTTAGTGGAATCATTTATAATTCCCTTTATGTATTAAACTTACATACATTAGTATGGTCAAAATTAATTCCTAATGGAGAAGTATTTGGTCCTGGGGCTAGATGTGGTCATTCAATGACATATATTCCAAATTTGAATAAATTGATAATTATGGGTGGTGATAAGAATGATTATGCCAGTTTGAATCCTAATGATTTCGAAACTTATGAAACCAAAGAGTCTGGTAATGAAACCATGATTTATCAATTAGATTTGGATATAATTGAACCTTTCTTATCTTCAAAGCAAACTGTTATTAAAGCTTCAAAGAAGGCATTATCTGCTTCTAACCCTGCCTTAGCATCAAATTCTGTACTTGCACAAAATAATAATTCAACAACTGGTGGCTTTGGTGGTGCAGCAGCTGGCGGTGCTCTTGGTGCTGGTGCTGGTGCTATTGCTGGTGGCAATAAAAGGGAATCTTTATTGAATTCACTGGATTATCAACGTCATGGAAGAAGTTTTTCAGCAGGACCAGAAGAATTCAGAACTCCTGATGCTTCACCTGAAAGGAAATTACATGATGAACCAGATAGATTTGTTGAGGTACCAAGTGGGACAATTTCTGAAAGAGACATGACTACAGAAGATGAATTAGATGAACCACAGAGTGCAGGAGGTCTTAGTGGTGGTGCTATTGGTGCTGGAGCTATTGGTGCAGGAATTGGTGCCATTGGTACTGGTGCAGCATTAGGACACAACCAAGAAGAATCCGGTTCAAGTTTCCCTACAAGAAGTAATGGATCTAAGTTTGAAAATGATAGACTTGCTAATAACTCAACTCCTAATTTATCAAAAGGAGCTGAAAATGATAAAGTTAAAAAGTTAATTAATGAATTAACCACAGAATTAAATCAATTGAAATCTTCAACTAAAGTTGAAATGCAAAATGCCACTGAAAAGATCCAAAGATTAGAAGCTGAAAATCTTGAGTTGAAGCAAGCTAATAGTGAAGATTTAGAGCAACAGTTAGGTGCAAAAGATGATATGATTCGTGAATTAAAACAACAAATCGATCCAAGCTTGTTAGATATTCCTGAAGAAGATGAACAAGGAACTAGAGGTATAAATAATGGAAGCATTAGTGAATTAACTAAATTCAAATTAGACAGAATTGATTTAAACAATAAGTTGATTTACTTAACAAAAGAAAATAAAGCTTTGAATGAAAAATTGACTGATTTTGAACCATTCATGAATAATCAAATTGGTGATTTAAGTAAATTCCAAAAAATCATTAAAAACCAAGAAGAGAAGATTGGTAAGTTAAGTCAACAAGTAATGGATCAAGAATTGTTACGTAAAGAATTGAACGAATGGAAACATAAACATGAGAATTTACAATTAGAATATGACAATTTCAAATCAATTCATGAAGAAGATGATGATGAACCTGAAGAACTTGAAGAAGATTTAAACGGTGAGCATGATAATACCAACAAGTCTATTTTAAGTAACTCCACCAGAAAAGGTAGAAAAGATTTATCATCACATTTAGAAAACTTGGTTCAATTATGGTCAACTAATCAAAGAGTACCATCCGCTAACGTTGCTAATAAATCAATCGATTCTAGTGAAGCTGTTGATCCTATGGTTATTGAATTACAAAAACAATTAGATCAATTAATGAGAGTTAGTAAAGAACAAGAAGCCACATCAGCCAGAGAAATTGCTTATTTGAGAGATTCATCAACAAGAGAGCTTCTCAATCATCAACAATCGTCAACTAAAGAAATTGCTGATTTGAAAGAAGAATTGAACCAAAAGTTGATCAACCTCAAAAGTTTTGAAGAAAATTATAAAGATGCTTTACAAAGTGTTAATAATACTTCAAAAGCCTTAAGTTTAACTCAAGATGAATTAAATAATCAAAAACTGTTGATTGAAAAATTGACTAAGGAAAATAACGAATTGAAAATATTCAAAAAAGCAAGTAGAAGATCAAGTTCAAGAAATCCATTACTGGCCCAACCAAGTCAAGATAACTTTAGTTTATCGCAACCAATTCATGAAGAAGTTGGTAGTGATGAAGAACATGGAGAAAATCTTGAAGAAGCTCATTATAATATGAGATTGAAGAATTTAGAAGCTGATTTATACATTTTGAAACAAGAAAGAGATCAATTGAAGGAACAAAATATGGAATTGAAGAAGGAGGTATATTTGGCCAACCAATCATAAATGTTTCTAGACCACCATTAGAGACACCCTTATAACTATGTAGTTTAGTATCAATAGTAATATAATTGTAGTTTATTGTCACGTGATCTCTGAAGTGCACAAACAGAGCACAACGAACACTAAACCTACAGAGATAGAGCTACGAACACTCAAGCCTTTATTACTATAAAACCTTATCACCATTAACGTTTTCGTAAGTAGGGACATAATCGATTTTAAACTGATCGTCATTTATATCAACCTCTTGCTCACCTTGACTGTCCTCCATTAGCACATCGTTGTTCCTGTCGATTGGACTTATACTGTCAATGTCGTTGTCTGACCCTAAGTCTGGGGCTGATGGTAAAAGACTTGACTCGTGTGCCCTGATACGTTCTTTTTCAGACAAGTGGTTTGGTACACCAACTTCGTTATATTCGGGAATATTGTATTCGGGGACGGAGTCAGGTGCTTGGATACTTTGGGATCCAATTGGTACTCCTTGTGCACCCTGTGGTACTCCTTGTACACCCTGTGGAACGCCTGATGGTGGAATGTGCATAGATGACGGAGTCAGTTGAGGTTGTGGGTCTGGTTGCTGTGATTGTCCCTGACTTAACGAACTTGGTGAACGTTCAGAACTTATATCCATCCTATTTCCCAAATCACTACCAGTCAGTCTGTGAGTTCCAATAACAATTTCTGAAGTCAATTGCAAAAACTTCTTCATCCTCTTATACTTATCGGTATTGATGAAATTCGATCTTTCCTTCAGATTGAAGTCAAAGTTGCCTGATAAGTAATTGAATTGGCGTTTGAAATCATTTAAAGTGCTTGGGTTCTGATCCTTGGGATCCTCTTCAAAATGCTGATGCAACAAATCTATCATAGGTGAATTATGTCCGTTATCAGATGCAACTGACAGCTTAGCTTGTTCATTAGTATCCAATAAAACCGACTTACCGGATAAATTTATCAACACTTCTACAAAGTACTGAAACGATACTAATGGACATCCACTTATGGTGGGAAATGCATCTGCTGGGACTCTTACATTTGTGGTAATTTCTGATTTAAGTGTAGTAGGATCCACATATATGGGGATGACCGATTGACTAAGGTCCTTTCTGAAGGAATCAAACAATCCATCAGGTCCATTGTCAAGTCTACATACTCGTACAAATGTAAGGATTATACCATTGACATCTTGGATCTTTCGTAAATGGTTGATTTCAAGCTTTATAGGAATTTTTTCACCTCTAAGGTACCCCTTCTGTGGTATAGTCATCGAAACCTTGATGGTTTCAGGATGTGATTCATAAGACACGGTTGGAATTGGAGTAGGGACCTGTGATGGAGTTGCTGGTTGTGATGACTCTTCTTCTGTATATATGTGAGTCGGTGTATGACTTTCTTGAGAACTTTGTCCTTGAGCTTGGGTTTGAGCTTGGGTTTGTGGTTGTTGTGTCTGTGGTTGTTGAATCTGTAAAAATTGGCTTTGTGGTTGGGTTTGTGGCTGTTGGCTTTGTGTTTGTGGTTGTCCTTGTTGGCTAAAGGATTCTTGATCATTGGATTCGTTTGATGATAGCGTACTATACGTATTCATTGTATGGATAGTCGAATTCGATGACTGTGTCCTCGATAGCTTTTTACCGTACCTTGGATCTCGTATTATCAATTTCTTGGGTCTAGGCGGTGGTAATTTGCTTATATCTATTGGGTTTATGATATTTATTAACTTTTCTGATGTAAAGTTCGAATTATTGATCAACTTCAAATTCTTCGTCTTAGATAAGAATGAAGGATTGTTACCTGAATTGAGTTGATCTAAATTGCTGGCAGTTAATTCAGGTATCAGGTCTCTTATGGCTCCTTTAAGTAAATAAGTAATGGATCCTTTACCGAAATCCAAACTTGTAAATATTCGTTTGTTGGGTAATTTTACTATAAAAGGAAACCTATGTTCTCCCTTGAGAAGTCCATTTGTGAATTCTGGATTGGAGCTTGGACTTTGGGGGCTATTGGCTTTGGAACGCCCGAAAATGTCAATACTATGATCAAATAATGTATGCTTCACAGACCTCAACTTTGAATGCGATGAACTGTTGATTTTGACATAACCTATCAATGACAAAGTTATAGCCACGTTTGCAAGGTTCTTCTTTGTTATGAGAATGATCTGACCACTTATTTCATCCCCTGGGAGCCAAGAAGTATGAGGATTATCCAACAGAATGTAAAATTCATTGGATTGTTGGAAATCAAATTTAAACGACGAATTATCATCGCTTGAGCTCCTCAGTCGGTTGGGTATTATTCTTGATACCGCTTTTCTCATAGTTGTCCTAAGTTTGAAACGATTTAGGCGACTATTGTGCTTGAAGTTAGTGGATACTTAATTATAATTCTGGTAACGAAAATTTCAACTATACAACTATTTAAGGTTTTTGAATCGGAAAAATCGGGTTTGGGCCGGATTAAACTTTTTTAGTTACTTCAAAATACAAGATGTTCACTACTAATTTATGAACACACGATTATTTCTGGAACTATATTTATAATACTATTAAGAAGGTATATACCCCGTAGTGAGATCTCACGAACTGTCAAAAAATGAGAACCCATTTTAGGGGCGAGAGTGCATAAAACGAACGGCACAAATACGAGACATACTATAACCAGTAATGGTAGCTGTAAATCATTTAACCATCAAATATACATAAGTACCTGACATAGGGTCTACTCGATTTGGACATGCTTATAAGGTACCTCAAAGGATACATAAACTGTGGCATTTACGAGATTTTTTGCGTTCCTAAGCCTTGCAAGCTGGGATATAGTTGTTTTATTTTTTCGTTACCGTAACAGTAACCTGAAATTCCGTTGGAAATACCGACCGATGTGAGAATTAGCTAGAGGTATGGGCCACTATAAATATACCATACAAATTGGGTAAACTCCGAGTGTTAAATGCGTAGTCTAAACTCTAAGTTGACAGAGACTGCCATACTAACAAAGATCGGCTTAAATCACACAATACAAGTGAATGAAAATTAGTTCTGACAATGCAGAACCGAACAGACACAGACACTACGACGCAGACATTGCATCTTAAAGACAGTTGAAAAGAGACAACTAAAAAGAGACAGTTAAAAAGAGACCTAAAACAGGAAGAACTTCAAAACATGATATGATTTACTATTAATGACCTAATATACAACAAGATATTCACCCTAACTAATCAAAAGTTTTCTTGGTACCTTTAAATTCATTTTGTGGTCTTGGACTTGGTCTTGGAGAATTAGTAGCTGATCTATTATTGAATCCTCCAAATTGTCTTCTACCACCTTGACCACCTTGACCACCTTGACTTGGTTCTTTTGGTGTTGAGAAGTCTAATCTACATGGTCTTCCTTCAATATATTCACCATTTAATGCTTCTAATGCAGATTTAGCTTCATCAACACTTGAGAATTGAACGTATCCGAACCCTTTAGGTTGTTGAGTATCTGGATGAGTTGGAATTCTACATGAAATAACATTACCATGTTCACTAAAGATATCTCTAATGTTATCTCTTTGTGCTTGGAAACTTAAATTACCGATAAATAATGTATCAGATGGTTGGGATGGAACATCACCGAATTTTTTGGCTCTATCGTTTCTATTTGGAGTTTGAGGTTTTGAGGTTGAAATATCTAAATTAATTGGTCTACCATCAATTTCTTTACCTTGGAATTCTTCTACGGCCTTTTCAGCTTGGGATTTACTTTCGAAATCAACATATCCATATCCTCTTGATTTACCAGTAGCTCTTTCAAACATAACTCTGGCACTTAAGAATCCAGCAACACCTTCGAATTCTCTCTTTAACCAATCATCATCGACGTTCCATGATAATCTTCCGACGAAAATGGTACCTGGTTCTTCAGTTTTAGTCTTTTTAGGAGCTGGTTCTTCATCAGCGGTTTCGAATTCTTCGTCACTTTCGCTTTTACGTTTTTTGGTTTCGGTTTTAGTTTCTTCTTCGTCAGAGCCAGAATCACTATCAGAATCACTGTCTGAGTCAGAAGAGTCAGAGTCTGAATCTGAGTCACTGTCACTGTCTGAGTCACTGTCTGAGTCACTGTCTGAGTCACTGTCAGAATCGGATTCTTCTTTCTTTTCAACTTTCTTTGGTTCTTCTTTCTTTTCATCTTCACTGTCGTCACTATCAGAATCACTGTCAGAATCACTATCAGAATCACTGTCAGAATCACTGTCAGAAGAATCGTCAGAATCACTTGAATCATCACTTGATTCCTCTTTCTTAACTTCCTTCTTGGTCTCTTTCTTTTCTACCTTTTCTTCTTCTGATTCACTGTCAGAATCATCGGAAGAGTCGTCTGAGCTGCTTTCTTCACTATCAGAACTATCAGAACTATCGGAACTGTCAGAACTGTCAGAACTATCATCACTGCTGGATTCAGGTTCAGGTTCTTTGACCTTCTTTTTGTCTTCTTTCTTCTTAATGTCTTTGACTTGTTTAGTTGATGATTTAGCCATGCTTAAAATATAATTTTTCAGTTGAGATGCTCTTCCTGAAAATATTTTGGGATGGGGTAGTGCATATAGGTTGAAAATTTTCTGGTCTCAAGACTAAGCTACTATGGGGTGTATGTTATTATATCTAGTAGTGGTTTGGTTAGGGTGGCGTGGGGGTAAATGGGGTTACATGGGAGTATAAGATTATGGAATTATAATTATATGGTTATTGTGCTGCACTGATTCTTCAACTCCCGTTCGAATTGGTGCTACTAAACAAATACCTACTTAAAATTGCCTAAACTACTACAAATGATTACATAAGAAATTGACACTATCCTTCTATACAAATTTATACTCTACCAAACACCTAAAACCCACCACCAACATTGCTCTGAGCATCCTCCATACATGTATACTTATCCTAGTCCCTAACGACCCCTCTACCGTAGGTCCATTTATGACTAATTTTAAGGTGAGGGGACTAGTACCGGCCCTATTCCGCTGTAAATCGCCATGATTCATCGCTCCACATTATGACAAAACGAGAACTCACTATTGGAAAATTTTCATTCGTATAAACTTCAGGTAAGTGAATAAGAAACCACAAACCCAACACAAACATGTTCAAACCAAGTAATATTCTTTATACCAAAGCTACTGGTGTTGCTAAGAAATATGCTACCATGTTAAAAGATCCTCTGGTTAAATATAAACCATTTAAAGGAGTTTCATTGCCCGATAGACAATGGCCAAATAACTCAATAACCAAAGCACCAAGATGGTTAAGTACTGATTTAAGAGATGGTAATCAATCCTTGCCTGATCCAATGACTATTCCTGAAAAGAAGCAATTCTTTCATAAATTATTGGATATAGGGTTTAAGGAAATTGAAGTATCATTCCCATCAGCATCCCAAACTGATTTTGATTTCACTCGTTATGCAGTAGAAAATGCTCCTGAAGATGTTAACATTCAAGTTTTAACTCAATCAAGAGAACATTTAGTTAGAAGAACTGTTGAGTCCGTTAAAGGTGCCAAAAGAGCCACCATTCATACTTACTTAGCCACCTCAGATTTATTCCGTGATGTAGTGTTCAACATGAGCCAAAAAGATGCTATTGAAAAGGCTATTGAAACCACCAAGTTAGTTAGATCTTTGACCAAAGATGATCCAAATATGCAAGATACTATTTGGTCCTACGAATTCAGTCCAGAATGTTTTAGTGACACCCCAAGTGATTTTGCAGTTGAAATTTGTGAAGCAGTTAAAAACGCTTGGGAACCAACTGTTGAAAATCCAATTATCTTCAATTTACCTGCTACCGTTGAAGTTGCCAGTCCAAATATTTATGCTGATCAAATCGAATACTTCTGCCGTAATATAACCGAACGTGAAAAGATCTGTGTTTCAGTCCATCCTCACAACGATCGTGGTTGTGGAGTTGCTGCTACTGAATTAGGTATAATGGCTGGTGCCGATAGAGTCGAAGGATGTCTTTTCGGTAGTGGTGAAAGAACTGGTAATGTTGATTTAGTTACTGTTGCCTTAAACATGTACACTCAAGGAGTTTCACCAGACTTGGATTTCTCTAATTTGGATGAAATTGTTGATATTGTTGAAAAATGTAACAAAATCCCAGTCAATCCAAGAGCTCCATATGGTGGATCATTAGTTGTATGTGCCTTTAGTGGATCTCATCAAGATGCTATTAAGAAAGGTTTCACTAAATCCGAAGAAAGAGGTACTGAACAATGGGCCATTCCATACTTACCATTAGATCCAAAAGATATTGGTAGAACTTATGAAGCTGTCATTAGAGTCAATTCTCAATCTGGTAAAGGTGGTGCTGCTTGGATCATCTTGAAAGCTATGGGTCTCGATTTACCAAGACAATTACAAGTTGAATTTTCTAACATTGTTCAATCAACTGCTGATGGTAAAGGTAAAGAATTAAAGGCTGAAGAAATCGTCGAATTATTCAAACAACAATTCATTTCTAAACCTAGTGCTGCTTTGAAATTAGGTGAATACGACATTTTCAGAAACAAAGATTCTAATGAGTCCTCAAGAGACATTAATGCTACTTTGAACTTGGGTGGTAAGTTAATCAATGTTCAAGGTAAAGGTAATGGACCAATCTCAGCCTTCATCGATGCTATTTCTTCAAGATTTGGTACCTTATTCGAAGTTATCAACTATTCTGAACATAACTTAGGTACTGGATCTCAAGGTAAAGCTGCTACATATATTCAATTGAGTTATGTCAATTCAAATGGTGATAAAGTAAAGAGATGGGGGGTTGGTGTTCACAGTGATGTTAGTGAAGCATCCATCCAAGCTATCTTATCTGTTGTTAATAGTTTGATTGAATCAAGGGAAATTATCATTTAGGTTTTTATAGGTATGTACTTATAATTGATATGTATTTTTTAACAGTTATTTTTGAGTTTGATGTATTAGCTAAGGTCTATAGATTATCAGGGCACTAACCCTATACTCTCAATTCTATACCCTCAACCCACCGTCAATTGTGACTGGTTTTCACCAGGTCTCAAAAACAAATGGTCGTGTCCTTCTCCCAACCCTTCTCACTGTATGAAAAATTCTCAAACTCACTTAAAACTTTTTTTAATTAAAAGCCATTAAAAAACTTTTATAAATTAGAGAAGATGTCAACTTACGAACCAGTTGTTGTTATTGACGGTAAAGGTCATTTATTAGGTCGTTTAGCTTCCACTGTTGCTAAACAATTATTAAATGGACAAAAAGTCGTTGTTGTTAGATGTGAAGCTTTAAACATCTCTGGAGAATTTTTCAGAAACAAATTAAAATACCACGACTACTTAAGAAAAGGTACCAGATTCAACAAAACTCATGGTCCATTCCATTTCAGAGCTCCATCAAGAATCTTATATAAAGCCATCAGAGGTATGATTCCTCACAAAACCGCTAGAGGTAAAGCTGCTTTAGAAAGATTAAAGGTTTTCGAAGGTATCCCACCACCATACGACAAGAAAAAGAGAGTTGTTGTTCCTCAAGCTTTAAGAGTCTTAAGATTAAAACCAGGTAGAAAATACACTACTGTTGGTAAATTATCAAGTTCAGTTGGTTGGAAATACGAATCAGTTGTTGATAAATTAGAAGAAAAGAGAAAATTACAAAGTGCTGAATATTATGCTAAGAAGAAAGCTTTAACTAAAAAAATTGAAACTGCTAAAGCTGGTGTTGAAGATTCAGAAGTTTCCCAAAAATTAGCCAAATTTGGTTATTAAATATAATTTTATTAGGTGATAAGATTAACGTTATGAATGTATTCTAAATACAGAATAGATTACTGGAATTCATTCCTCATTTGTATATTTTTAAATTTACATTAATCGAAGTGGTTTCTCTATTTGTCTCTATTTGTCTCTATTTGTCATGGGAGTGTTTGTCTTATATGATTACTTATCTTATAGGAGCACTTATTTCAGTATTAATATATTTTAACTCTCATTTGTTTGATCTTAAAATCATTTATTTGATTCTCTGTGCTGCGAATGTAAAAATCACAAATATGATAACTTATATAATATCAGATATACCAAAAGGAATAAATGAAGTACTAAATCAAATACCTAGCATAATTAATAATGTCATATATATCAATGGTACACTTCCTACCACGTTATTCAAATTAGTTCAAGAAAAGCAGTTCAACGAACAATGGTTAAAATCATTTAACTACCATAAGGTCGAAGATTTGAATCAATTGTACCAATACTTGAAATCTTTGGATAAGGTCGATTACATAATAATTGAAGACTTTGATTATATAGTCAAGCTATCAAATATGGAGTATAGTGAGATAAACTATAAGATAGTTGAGATATTGATGGTGTTGAAGGAGAATAGAAGTATAGTATTGGATGGTAAGAGGAATAGGTTTTTGGAGTTGTATGTTGATGTAGTGAAGGAGATAGATTAGGGGTAGGAGGAGTAGATAGTAGGGGTATTATTATAGAGTAACAGATAGCATGGAGTAGCATGGAGTAGCATGGAGTACCAAGGGTAACAGATAACATCGGTAATACACGGAGTGTATATAGTTCATAGATTACCATAATCTGTTCGATCACATTGATTTCTCAACTATCAACCACCTATCACTTCACTACGTCTATCACTCACTACGTCTATCACTCACTACGTCTGTCACTCACTACGTCTGTCACTCACTACGTCTATCACCCACCACCCCTATCTATTACATACATCCCAAACCTCTACTCTTAATCCTACACCCGCCTGGACCAAGTGCCGTTCAATTCTCGGAAATCCAAAACTACCAGAATTAGTTAAATTTCACTGAGGAGTGGATCTACTGACCGGTCCCACTTTTTACTGCACTACACTAAAATCAAGGCTACAAATTTTATTTTTCTGGCGATCAACTACTCTTATTCGTCCATCCTGAACATCAGTTTATAACCTGTATGGAACTAACATAAAAAGCTAATTAATCCATACCAAGCGTACTATACCCCTTAGTTATAAGCCAACCCCTATAATTTAAAAATTAAGTTCTGGGTGGTTAAACTTTGTGTATAATTACTTAACCCCAGACTTTGCGGTACATTGAGAGTGGGGTAGATCGAGTGGAGTGATAAAAGAAAAAAATAAAATACATGTCATATAACTAAGGTGAATTCCAGGGGTACTATTCATTAGATTAAATTTAGTGAAAAGAACTGTAGTATAATTCTAGGTAATAGAGTGTAAGATATATTGTAACAATATGGAAGTAGCTAATAGGGAAGTAGATAGACAAGTAGACAGTATGGAGGCAGAAAGTATTGACGAGTATCAACAATTTATGAGTTCATTATCTCCATGTTCATCACAACTCACAATAGCAAATGAGATCGACTATAATCCAATAGATTTAAATAATTTATTCACCCAAAGAAATGAACTTCAAAAGCTTGGAACTTTAACTGATCTTCAAGATGTTGATTGTATTATCTTTGACAATAAATTAAGGAGACACAATAGTAAGAAACCTGCAAGGAACAATAGCACCAGTACTGAAACCACACAAATAGAAAGACCTGAAGATGCTAGTATCAAAATTTTGAACGTGGAAACTAATGAAGAAATTTTCATAACTGTGAATCTAATCATCGGGTTTATACAATCACAAATCAATCAAACCTTGAGTCCTGAACGAATCACCATGAACCATGTCCTCATCTACTTAAGTGATATGATGAAAGTACATATTAACCAGATCAAATTATATCATCTTGGGAAACCTTTCATTTTGAATAATCCTTATAAGTTGAACGTAAATACTTATGTTCTAACTGATTTGAAGCTTGATAAGTTCCCATGTATTCATTTGAAGCAGAATGATTTCTGTGAAGACGACTTCAAAATGTCAATCAAGGATGCCTTGGTAAGAAGCCTAAAGAAAAGCTCAACCAGTGAATGTGTCACTTATGCTGATGTTATAGCAACAAAGATCAAGAAGCCAAGATTCAGAAGTTTAAAGAGATGGTTGAAGATTGAGAGTCATTAGGACCGAGGCGGTCTCATGAGTATCTTTCAGCTTCGACGTAAAGCGTAAAAGGACAACTTCAAACCATCTAGTGTATGATATGTAAAATAGCAATGATTTATGAATGATTTATGACAATTAATTCTAGTCTATGACTGATCACATGACTAACTTTCGTATATTATCTCTAATCACTCAAATAACTCAACAATAAAGGTATGAGAATACCAACTCCATATACACTTGATTCTCTATATGAACTAACTCCTTTTTGTGTCAATGTCAATAAATATAAAAATGTCCCAGAACTAAATAATAACATTAAACTTATAAATATGTCACTTGGTTTGATCAAGTATAACACTAACCAAGTAGCCAATGAGATTATTGGAGTAGTCAAAGAAAATATCAAAATATGTAATCTCAATAATTGCATGTCAATAGTCTCTAATAATAAACCACTAAGACTAAAGCAATTTGGTAATTTATGAATTATAATCACAAGAGAGAAAATCAAAGTCAATTCGTCATTGTGAAACGATGATCCAAGGGCTATACCATCAAACACTGAATGAAGGATCAATGTTAATGTAAGAGTGTTGGATACTATAGATTTGACTATTTTTTTAGGTGTTATAGTATCATTTATATCTTGAGTTATAGTCTCATTTACTTGGACTTCTATTGGACTTTTACGTTTGTGATTATACTCTTCTAATTTCATCATACTTAAGTATCCTAATACGATCATTATACTAACCCATTGTATACTTGTCTTTGTGGATGATTGGATATTTATGAAGACTTGTAAACTTTCAGGTACTGCTAAAAAAATGGCACTACCAAATAATAAACCATTACCGAAAGTAGTAATCAATGATGATTGAGTTGAATGTTCTATTAAGAGAGGGATCATCCCAACTCCATATGAAAGTCCCGTCATTGTTATGCATATTAGTAGGATATTTATCCACAGTTCTTGCTGCATTCTGTTAAGTATGGCACCACTGAAATCAGTGCGAATGTTTGTTTGTACGCAATGTTAAGAAGAGAAGCAACCACTATAAAATTGACACCTGAGGATATTCAAGAATATGATCAGAACAATACGTCACGTCAAGTGAATTACTTGCAGAACGATTTACAGGAACAAGAACCGGATACGTCTATAAATCCTAAGGATAGAAATGAGAGAATAGGAGCTGGGATAGCTGATAGAACTAGTTAGCAGTCAACTCCATGAGGGGAAGCTACTATCATGAAGAGTGGCACCAGGCACTTCTAGGGGATGGAACTATCATAGAAAGGTAAAAAACCAGACAACGGAATAACACCACTAAAGGGACAGATTTTACTTGGCACTGAAACTCTCCCCAGAGTATTTACATGAGAATAATGATTAATATATATGCATTATAAACTTCCACAACTCCAAAAACCCCCCACAAATATCGTCACCCTAAGTATTACTTCCTATTCAAAGATTTCCTCTTGAACCATTTATCCCTAGAATTTATCACCTTCTCCAGCTTGGGTACTCCCTTAACACTCTTACTTATTACCACATGAACTGGCCCTTTCTTAACTGGACCTTCCGACCTAAGTTTTTGTAACTTAGCTAATTTTATCTGCTTGGCTAATTCTGGATCATCTAATCGTTTATGTATTGGTTTCACTGTTGGTTTCACTATAGGATTATTGGCAGCCTGTATTATATCATCAGGTAAAACATCAGGAAGGTCGAGTTTTTGGTCTTGCTGCTCTTTAGTTTTCTTAGTTTCTTGTTGTTGTTTATTACGTAAATCTTGTTGTCTTCTTTTTTCTTTTTCAGCTTCTTGTTGGGCTTTTTCTATCAGTTTTAGACGTTTCTCATTAGCAAGAATTTGTTGTTTAGATTTGGAAGTTGACTCTTCTTCAGGTGCATCATCACTGTCTGATTCTTCAGATGGTTCATTAGTTGGTAGAGGGGATTCTAATACTATAGGATGTTCAGAATCACCTAACTCACCGTTATCATCGAATTTTATCTTTTTAGCTCTTGTGGTAACCATTGAAAATTTGTGCGAAGAGATGAGACTGAGTATGTGTGATATCAGTGGGATTGATTGAGAGCTGTCAGCTGTCTAGATGATACGACAATATCTATGAATATGCTATGATCTATATACAATGCTAAGTATGTGCAATGCTAAGTATGTGCTAGGTACAATGCTTCTATGTACAGTTCTTCTATGTACAGTGTTTCCATTTACGCTCTTCTACGCTCCTCTATGGACGCTCTTCTCACGTCAAATACGAATTTATCCCGTACGTTCTCCATTTAGGCTTCAATGCCTCATTTCTAAATTTCACCCTTTTCTCTATCAATGGTATGGAATCTTTATTAATAGATACCCCATCGACTATTAAACTGTCTATACAACTCAATCCACTGAGCAAGCTGAAAATTCCTATACCGTCAATAGAATTGAAACTCAAATCTAGACATAGCTCCTTCTTGCAATTGGTTAGATCCTGATTGAAACTTCTACAACTTGTGTTATCTAGATTCAAATCGATCAACAGTAAGTTGTGTAAGTTTGGTAATCCATTTACTATTTCCTTTAAGGAGAGTTTTTGACGATTCGAGAAATAATCATTCTGGAAGTACAAGTAATTGGAGGATCCTAAAGTCAATGATTCTATCGATTTACAATTGTGCAATAATTTCATTAGTCCCATATTTGATAATGAAGTGGAGTACAAATCCAAGGTGGTTAAACATGTGAAATTATGGAAGTCACTAGAATTGAATTCGCTAAGATTTGTTGGTGATGTAATGGCATACTCTCTAAACATCAAATACTCCAATTCAAACTCAGTTCTGTAATTGATCAAATTGTTAAGGAAATGTTTAAAGGAAAAGTTCATATTATTCTCCAAGACCAATTTCTTGAGACTGCTACAGTTCTGAAGGAATTGCCCAAAGATGTGTTGAATATTATTGAAGTTGAAATTCACTATAATCAAATTTGTTAAATTGAATGATTTTGTTAAGAAAGGTGGCGAAACATTCAAACTTTGTTGGTGATTGATTATGCTGAGAGTTTGAAGATTTTCACAGTACCCTTCAGTCAACTTCTTGTACGCTTGTTTGTGTTGTAATTGAGGTTGGGAGTCTTTATCAATATTAATGAGAATGATTTCTAGATGATCTAGATTTGGGAATAGATGAATTATATCATTGAACCGATTAGAATCCGTTAATAGTTTGAATGATGTCAATGCCTTGAAGTTATAATTGAACTTATACTTATCAAATTTCAACACTAACTGACTATACTTGGTAACTTTAAGTAATTCTAGTTTGGTCAATTTCAAATTCTTACTAACAATTAGATCAATAATCCTACTATAGTCAGTATCAACGGTGGGGTTTATGCATAATTCAATATCTGACAACGTTTCAAATAAATTCAAACCATTATTAAACTCTTTGAAACTAATTCTTGGCTTTAGTTGAACCTTAACGTATAATTTACGAAAATTTCGTAAATTTAAGTTCCAATTCTTACTTACTAAATGATAATTATATATCCTCGGGATTTGTTGGAATATAATAAATAACACATCATAATCAAGGTAATTAAATGGGTCTAAATTTTTTTTAGACTTTTTGAGTTTAGAAGAGGTTTTAATCAGTTGATCGCATTTTGAGCCATTAGGGATTTTCGAGATTAAATCTTGGGAATTCCGCTGTGATTTAAGTAACCCATTTAATTCATTATAATTTTCAATTAATCTCTTGTATAAGTCTTCATTGATTTTATAGACGTGTTTGTGTTCAGTCTCTTTGAATTTTCTTATAGTATAAATCCCTTGTTGATAAATTTTAAAGCTTTTTAAATCATTATTAAGTAATCTATAAATCTTGCCTACTCTCAAATAACCTTTGATCTCTAGTGGATTAAGGGCAATTATTCTTTTACCATCATTAATAGCTTTTGAATAATTGTCCAATTTTTCAAAACTTGCAGCTCTTTGATCTAATACTGAGATTATCTTAGGATGATAAACTAACAGTAATGGTGGAGTAAACTCATATAATTCACATAATTGACGTAACTGTTGCTTTGAATATTGGTCTATTAGATCCAACACTTCAGTATATGAACCTAGTGCTTGTTGATACTGTTTGGTCTTGAAGTATAGTTTACTCAACTGTAGTTTATCATTGATTAGACTTTCATTCATATTATTCTCATACGCGTTTTTGTGAGTTTTTGCAACCCTAACAAACCGATTTTTGATTATGACACTATGCGGTACAAAAATGAGATCATTAAATCCATATAAGGTTAAGGCAGGTTAAATAAAGTTAGGAATTTTCTTGTGATTATTTGATTACAAGCAACCACAATACTATTATTGGTTTGATTGTCTTACCTTGATAAAGTTTTACTTTCTTTCTGTATCTTAGTGACTCATATTTTAGTCCTAACAATAAACCCACCACCCTAAAAATAGTGAGATGGCTCGGCTCCTCACTATTTTAAACAATAGGCGGATATTGGACCGCAAATCGGGTCTAGAATAGGTACTATCTATTAATTAAGTAAAGAAAATTTTTTTTTCTTGCCTAGTTAGTGCAACTTTTGTAGCAACACTAGAAACGCCTGTATAAAAAATATCGTACATTAATTCTTGCATTTCATAAAATCATTAATCCTATATAGTCCTTTATTAAACAGTTAAAGTCCTTTTAAGTCCTCATTTGTTATAAGTCCTTGTATCTTATTTTGGGACAATAAGGACACATCATATGTTGACACCGATGACAACTAAACCTCTTGGGACTATTTATTAATATAGTACCATCTTCACTATCATCATTTATTTCTGTCGATACTACTGGTTCTGACTCTGGACTTGGTCCAGGTTGAGAATAATTTTGGGTATGTGATTTGGAATGAGCATTGACTTCTTGTGGTTCTGATTGTTGATGAGTGTTGGCTGATATTATATTAATGCCATCTTCGTCTGGTATATCAATAGGTAACTTTGTATGTTTTAAATTAACATTTTTGACTGTGAAATAATCCTCTTCATCTTCTTCCATTGGACTTAATGATTTATTGATAACTATATGATTATTATATAGTATTGAACTATAATACTTAACAGTTGATATCGTTGATTCATTCTTACTAATTTCTTGTTTGTCCTTGAATATTATTGTCCCATAACTTTGTCCACAATCACAACAATACCATTGACATATTTTATTATCAGGTTTATTCATGATGGTTGGGTGTTGGTATATAATTTCTATTATGATCTATAATTGCCAGGATGAATTTCGATGTACACCAATCTATGATAATGCTATTAATAAATATGATACTTGATGGTTACAACTAACTTATAATCCAACACTTAAAACTTTGACGTTGGTCAACCGTTGATTTTTGGAATTTTCAAGGATTTGACTCCATTAAATCTTATATAATATTTTTTTAAGGCAACACAAATTTTGAGAGGTTTTTCATTTTAAGGTTTCGCTCTAGAACTATTGTACCTCTCTTAGATCAATATTTAAAATGTAGGGGTCGGACACGCCGGACTTCCTCTATAGTTGGATCATTTTTTTAGCTAAGCTTTAACCCTTAATCTGATAATTAGAACCTAATTCTATTATTAAGAAGTTTAGAACCTTAACTAATTAATAGATTAAGTTAATCCTTGTTTAAAAATAGCGTTTGTGTAAGGTGTCGCAAACTTGAAATAGAAGTTATTGTTCACTTGTTCTCACTGATTAGGGTTTGGTTACGAGGTTAAGGTTACGAGAACTTCTATATATATCTTTACTGACTTCGAACCTGACTTCTGACAATAGAGTCAATTTAGTTATGAGTATAGTTATGAGTTATTGATAGATTGTTAAATGTTGATCATCAGAGTCATACCCAAAACGTTTGTTAGTGACTTAGATGGCCCTAAAAAATATTACACCTCTCTTAATAACCTATTGTAATTTTTGTACTAGCCTCAACTTCGATGGTTTAGCCTCGTTATCACAATGCCATATTCTTTCGTTTAATGAAACTTTATTCAGGTCTGACATCTATTATATCTATAATCGTTAACTAGAAACTGCATATAGTCATCAAATCTCGAACTATTTAACATCAACGTCTTTTCACAATATCTTTGAAATACTCCTCTTTTAAAACCCCTTTGTTGCCCTTAGTTAAATATACATCATTTAAACTTCTATAAAACTCAATACCATCGTTCAAACATGATGGAACATCGATATATATCATTGTATCACATGACTTTCGTATATATTCGAGATTATTAGTTAGATGTATATGGTTTCTATTCATACTCTTTAACCCTTGTGATTTTATAGACTCAAGGTTCTTACTATAAGTACCATGGAAAAGATCAGTAGGAACTTCTGATGGGTTTAAAGCCACTAAATTATCATCACTGATTTCAATAGAATGTCCTTGGTTGGCACATATATACAATTTGCCATTCTCTTGTTTGAGATCAAACCTTTTTTTGTTGTTGGTGTCTACAATATGTTTGATATCATCCAATGTTGTTTTATGAGTTTTCAATCGATTATGGTTAAGAACTTCATCAACAAGGACATACCCTTTTGAATCAATATTAAGCTTCTCCTTTATAGCACCGTGTCGTAATAAGTAAGATAATGCTTTTGAAATCGTTATATTTCTTTTGTCTTCACTCATGTTACCTATAACGAAGATGGTGGCTTCTCATTTCTCACTATTTGACTCAGTGATATTGACTCAGTGATATTGACTCAGTAGTGATGAGTCAGAACTCAGTCCTGCCAACCCCACAAATTCGTAGAACCCATAGCAGAACCCATAAAACGCACAGTAGAACGCAATCTTAGAAACTCCATAACTTATTAATATCCATTCTATTTACATTCTATTTAACCTCATCTAATTCTTGAAACTACTTCCCTTCTTACCAGCCAATGATCCCATATCATCATGCTTCTTACCTTGTTTAATGGTTTCATTATCACCTAATTCGGTTCTTTCGTGGAAGTTCAAATAGTATTTACCGTCTGATTGTAATTGTCCTTGGACTATATTCATGGTAAGAAATTTGCTTACTTCATTTAATTTGTTGATTTCTTCTTGTAATTTTTCACCAGTCAAGTCTTTATTATCAAGAATACCTTCCTTAATCTTTGATCTTGCAGATATCAATACTGGTACGTCATTTTTGAATGCTAGTTTGGTAGCTCGTAATGCTGTACGATATGCTGTTAATGTACTCATGATGAGTAGAATTTTAGTGCTCACATCTCAGGTTAATGTCGAGGTGAATGTCTCAGTTGACGTCTAATGTCTCAATTTACACTTTACACTGGGAGTGTGATATACATAGACCGGAAACGTGAAAAATGCCCAGAAAGGAAATATATATGCACTGGAATGAACTACATCACATCTCCGGAAGTTACTTCTACATCTATTAACTATACACATGCTAAAAACTTAACTTCTCTATGCTATAATCAGGCACTCTATCATTCTTGATCATCTCCTTAGAATTCATCAACAACAAATTGGTGTTGTTCAACTCTATGACCTTAAGCTTATTGTTAATTAATACCAATAATTTATCTATTAAGTCATGTGACAAATTGAATAATCCATTAACATCAACAATGACTTTAATCAATTGCCAACTGTTTTCAGTATCAATCTCAAGTAAATCATTTATTAATGTCTCAATATTGATCACCTGACTTTGTAGTAACTTCTGGAAGTTTGGAGTTACGTCTATGAGGTTGAAACTGCAAATTCTATTAACCAAAGTCTTGGATACATTAGTTAATAAGATTTTCAATAAATCATCAATTGGAAGGTTTGGACATGATTCTATACATTGTTTGAGTAATTTTGGGTATGGTTGAAGCTTTTCAAGCAACCCTGAAGTGAATTCCGGTGGGAATAATGGATGACTTATAAGATAATAATGAAGGTACAAATAATCTGGTATTGAGTCTTTTATGAGATTATAGACAGATTTGATGATGTTAACATCTATGGTTTTATCGGTATCTTCATAAGTTACATATGTCAATTTTGATTTGTTCTTGAAGTACTTCAAACTTTCAAGTTGAAGATCATCACCCTTTAACTTCTTTATTTTATTGATAAACTTAGAAGCGGTAGGCTGGAAGTTTAAGGTTATAGTCTTTAAGTCATCCAATTCATAGAATTCTTGATTAGGTGATGATTTAAAAGCTTTACCCAAGTTTGAAGCCAAGTTGTTGTACCCTACATTGACGTTGAACAAATTCAAAGTAAGCTTATTCTTCTTGGTGTTCAACTTTAAGAATAATCCCATAGTATTTATACCATTCTTAGTTTCAGCTATGTTAACAAGATAATTAGTATCTTGAACCTCTAAAGTGTCTAATAAAGTTTCAAATTTCATGTTGACCAATTGTAAATTGTTATTACTGGAAATTATAATCCTATCTTCATTGGCTATAACAAAGGATTCAACATCTATACCGATATTCCAAGCTTTGACGACTTTGAAGTTCAAATTCATCTTGTAAAACGTTTGGTTCTCATACTTATATATGAACTCATCACAATATTGGAATATACTTGGAGTAAAAGCCTCTTGATATTCTTCTAGAACTTTACCTTGTAAATCAATGGTTTTATATACGAATTGATTATTCTGTTTTGTTATGAGAATTATGAGTTCACTAACATTTATATAGACCAATTCAGATGTTGTGTTTGTGGTTGAAGTTATGGATTGATCTAAATCTTGTAAAAACTCAAATTCCCCGTCTTTAAATACAATAAAGATCTTATTGTCTATGTACTTCACATACTTAATGACCTTAGGAGACTTTATTTCTTTGGCAATTTCTCCGTTTTTGTCTAAACACAATAATTTGTTGGACTTTCTATCAGTTATACTGGCCACATATTGTTGGTGATTTTGTACATCCATGCATTCTACAATACTTGAAGGCGATATAGGATGAGACCATACTAATCTTGGAGTTGGTTTGATGATGTAACTTGATATGTTTGATTTTGAAATTGCTATGTCAATATATTGTTGATTTGATGATGATAATGGAGGGATGACCACTTTGGAGTTTATATCGACATCCACCACTCTTGGGAGGGTTATAATGGGGTAATAGTCTATGAAAGACATGAAAATTTTGAGATGAGGTCTGCGAACTTTTGATGGATTTGGTATGGAGCGGTGGAGTGAGATCTAGTGCGAGAGACTAGTACGAGGGTAGTGTTACGAGGGTATTGTTAGTACGTAGTGTTAGTACGAGGTAGTGTTAAGTTGGGTGGTAGGTGACTTCAGTAAGGCAAAATATGAAAAGGTTTCATGTTAAAGAGGAGTGATTGCCTATATGTTTACGTATTTATCCAAGTGGATCTACCTCAAAGTGCTTATCTCTAAGTTCTCATAGTGTAAATCTGACTGTAAGAGACACAAGGAAACATTTAACACACCTAATGTGTACATGTAAGCTGAGGCTCTGACTTACGAAATCAAACTTATACAACAAGAGCTCATTCAAGTTTCTTGAGTCATTCCTGAATCGTCATACTTGATAAATATCAGATAAAGGTCATACTATGAAAACTGCAAAAACTACAGATCAAGCTACCACAAACCCAAACATAACAAAACTACAGATCAAACCACAAACACAAACACAAACACAAACACAAACACAAAAATCAAACAGTCCAACTCACATGAGTGACCCATCCAACCCCAACACTCTAAGGTTCGTATCCCCTTGTCCTCCTCTCAACCCCCAGATTCAGGTAAGGCTGAGGTCCGACTTCGCATTCACCATGAATTTGCTAAAGTCAACGATATCCAGAAGATTCAGCCTAAAGTTTCATATAGTACCTATCACCAGACCACTCCAAATGCAATTCTCCACACAAACTCCAAGCAATGATAATGATCATAATCATAGCCATCAAGGTTCAAATCATTCCCATAATCATCAATCAGATTCTCATTCACACTCACATGAAGGTTTAGGAATGTTAAGTCATTCTCATAGTCATGGCCACCAACCAAATGCCTTATTGACGTCTAGTCTATCAAACCCTGCTGTCAGGATAACATGGATTGGGTTAATAGTAAATGTCGGATTAGCAATATCGAAAGGTGTTGGTGGGGTTTATTTTCATTCTCAATCATTGATTGCTGATGCCATCCATTCCGTCAGTGATATGGTAGCTGATTTTCTTACTTTGGCAACTGTTAATGTGGCAACCAAAATCGGGTCTCCTGACAAGTTTCCTTTAGGTCATGGTAAAGTTGAATCCATTGGTTCGTTATTAGTAAGTGGAATTCTATTATTTGCAGGTGTCTCTGTTGGATGGTCTTCTTTATTACAAGTGTTTGAGTATGCTTTGCCTTCATATATGTATGAGACCGTTTCTAAAATCGAAATCGGCCATAGTCATAGTCATTCATTCGATACCACTCCAACAGAAGTATCAGACCATTCTCATTCTCACATAGAGACTAAAGGTCAAATTCCTGATATAAATGCTGCTTGGTTAGCAGGTGGGAGTATTGTAATCAAAGAATTACTTTACCAAAGGACTATGAAAATTGCCAATGAAACCAATTCTAAAGTATTGGTAGCAAATGCTTGGCATCATAGAGTTGATTCTTTAACTGCTTTAGTAGCAGTTGTAACTGTGACTAGTGGGGTTTTATTCAACGTTGCATGGTTAGACTCTGCTGGTGGATTACTTGTATCAGCTTTAATTATCAAAGCAGGTTATGGGAGTTTCAAAGAAGCAGTCTTTGAATTAATCGATAGAGGTGAATCTAAAACATCAGACGAGTCACAAAAGTACTCCTCTATCATCAATGACAATATAACCCTGGAGTTCAAACTATCAAAAATTTCAATGTTACAAAGTGGTGCTAATTCTAATTTCTTCATAACCCTTATAAGTTCGGAGAATTATGATTTAGGATACTTGAACGAATTAGAAAATAAGATTGTTAAGGCTATAAAGGCTGATAACCATTATATTAGGAATGTTTTCATTCAGTTCAAACAGGTGAACGGAGAAGATTTTGAAAGGTTTAGTGAGGATGATATTAATAGTGATGGAGGAGTTAAGGTTTAGGCTAGAAAGAAGGCCAAGTACACAAAGGCAAGACCTCAAGTACAGCACAGATGATAGTATGTAAATAGTGAATCTGTAAATAGTTATACATAATTTACATAGCTTCGAGAACATACAGTCTAAATTTATTTACATATTTACAAGTATGAGGAAGTCTGCTTCCTAAAGTCTACTTCCCTTCAATAAACGCTAAAATATCATCAACACTTCTACTAGCAATATCCTCATCAATCTTAATACTTCTCTTTCCCTTCTTCTTACCCTTTTTAACTTCAGGCTTGACTTCAGGTTTCTTAACGTTCTTACCTTTACCATTCTCATGTTTTTGGTACTCTATGTAAGTTGCCAAGTTAGTCTTGAAGTTCAAAGATTTCTTAGTGAACTGATCAGTTGGACCTAACACCTTAATGAAAATATCATAAGCTTTGTCGAATTTACCTAAGGCTCCTTTAAAGTTATTAGCATTGATTAAGATTGATCCGTATCTATAATAAAGCAATCCAGTGATTTCAGATACTTCACCATTAACGACATTACAAAGATCAATGGCCTTTTCAAACAATTTACTAGCAGCACTGAATAATTTAGCACTACTTAAACTTTCACCCAAGTTAGCAAATGTATTGATGACTGAAGGATGGTTTGATCCATAAATCAACATCCAGGTCTTAATTGCATGACAGTATAACTTAAGAGAGTTTGGTAAATCATCATTCAATGTTTCAAAGTACCCTGAATTGATATATGAGGTGATAGTATTATAAGAATCAATACCAAATAATCTTTCACTCAAAATACAACTGGTTCTAGCATAATTTGCAGATTCGAATTTCAAGTCTAACTCCGAATATAATTGACTTAAGTATCCATAATATGAAGCAGTCTCTCCATGAATACGTCCATAAATCTGTTCATGGAACGTCAATAATTCATTGAATAAGATGATAGCTTCTTTGCTATTGGTTGGTAATTCTCTTTGAGCAGTTTCAAGAATTTCGTCTAGTATACTGGACTTGTAAGTAGAATCTTTGATGATAGGAACAAAATTGATAATATCATCAACTACAAAAACACTATCACGTGATTGAGGTTCAGGATGTGGTAATTCTTTATTTTTATTGGACTTACCTTTAGATTTAGGTTTCTTTTCCTTGATTTCTTGATCAAGGGTTTGTTGATCTTCTTTAATAAATCCATATTTTTGAGCTTTCCATTGAATTCCAAATTTTAATGAAACATTTCTAAGAATTTGTACGTGATTAAGATCATGTGACCAATCATTAGGTAAATTGAAATTAAATCTATTAGAAACTTCAGTTTGGACCAAACGTTGAACGTCATCAGTAGTTAGGGTAGTGAATTCAAAAACTTGAGGATCATACAAAGATTTCAACTCAGGATCAATTGGACACTTAGGAGTCTTAGTTATTGAACTACCTAACAAACAATTGAGTATATGACTAGTAAAGTATGGTAACAAAGGAGTTGGCAAGTCACCTGATAATTTACGTAAGATATGTTTGATACCTCTTGAGATCATTTCATCAATTGAAGTTTTATAGGTGGCTTCATAATTGGCAATAATTGGTTGGAAAGTTCCTTTAGATGGTTCTTCTTTTTCTTCTTTCTCTTCACTGCTTTCTTTGGTGTCTTCCTTCTTCTCTTGATCCTTCTTCTCTTGATCCTTCTTCTCTTGATCCTTCTTCTCTTGTTCGATCTTAAGTTCTTCAGCCAACTTTTGGTTGTCTCTAATAACAGTCTCTAACTTCTTTAATTCCTCATCCTTCTTCTTTAAACATTCCTTAGCAATATAACCTAAATATCTCAAATTAATACCAGCTCTATGTAACATAATGCTCAAATGACCACCGTCAAATGGTGCTAAGTTCTTGGATGTTTCAACTAAGAATTCATCAATTAAGATGAGGATGAAATCACTGACTTCTTGAACTTCATTTTGATCATTTTCCGATTCATTAAGTCCGGTGAATGTGTCTGGGTTAACTGACACTTGGTTACCTTGAATAAGAATATTTTCTTTCTCTTCTTTGTCTTCATCTTTCTCGGTGCCAGTGCCAGTGCCCTTCTCCTTCTCTAACCTTTCAGTCTCCTGCTTGAACAAAACAGTGATCTTTCTCTTCCACCACTCTTCTAATGCTTCATGTCTAATCAATGTTTCCTTATGTGGATAACTCTCATGTCTAAGCTTTTCATTAACATCTAATGGTGTGGTTCTGTATAAGTCAATGATATACTTACGCCCATCACTACCATAAATCCCTTTAACATCTTTTGACACTGCCAATTCCTTAGTAAACTTAATACCATTATCAAGTTCAACACTATGAGGTTTTAAATGAAAAGCCTCTCCTAAAGGCTCCAAAGCTTTATGGAATTTTTCATCATACACTATATCAGAATTATCCGAGTTTAACCCATATACAACCTTATCAGAATCATCATCTTTGATATCTTGAAAGATCCCTGGTACCGGGGCTTGACAAATAATTCTCTTACCCATATAATCAACCACACAAGTTAAAAGGTTATGAATGTCCAGTAAATCCATTCTATTAAGAATTCTAATGGAGTTCAAATCTTTAGATGCGACGTATCTTGATGCTTCATCTCCCCCAACAGCTTCAAAGTTGCTTGAAGCATCTACAGCAAATGAGTAGAAGATTCCATTACGTAAATAAGTCAAATGTTGAGGATTAGGATTAATGTTCATCGATGGGATATTACCATTGACAATTTCAATGGCTGTCTTTGTGGCAGTTTGATTGAACTCAGTAATGGTCTTGATGAGGAGTTTTTCTCTTAAGATACGTTCATTGATGTTTGATTTGTCAAGCTCCTTAATGGCTTGGAATTCCTCATTCCAATCCTTGACATAGTCTCCACCATCCACACCATTAATGATATCTAATTGAGATGAAAAGTCCGGTGTTTTGGTGGTAGTGTCATTAATGATCCAGGGATAACTTACATTACCTGATGGTAAGAGGTAGGATTCAGGATTCGAGTAAACTGATGGGAATCTGGCAGTATTTTCAACAATGGCAGCTTCAAATCCAGAAGAAATAGATCTTACTAAATTGAAAAGAATCATTTCACTAGAGTAAGACAAATTCTTAGCAGCATTAAACCTGGAGTTCGTTGACTTGTTGACAAAGAATCCACTAACATGGCAAGTGATATGCAACGTTTCATTTTCAATGGTTTGAAGCGTCAAGTACAATAAATCACCTTTAACTTTTTGTTGTGGAGGAACAGTCCATGGAGATTTGATCAAAGATTTGATTGGTGGCTTATAATTGTTATATGGATTAGTTAATGATCCATGACCAACTAAATCAATTTCGGGACTAATAAGGGTATTGGTAATGGAATTGATAGCTGAGACATCTGATTGGTCTAACTCTTCTTTGACTGGATCTTTTTGTTGGGCTGAATCTTTTTCTTCTTGGTCGTTACCATTTGCTGTTTCATCCTTAGTTAAAGCTTTTGGATTGATATCAGTTAGTCCTAAATCACTGAATTTAGAGCTTCCACCTCCAATTCCAAAATATTGACTCTGTTTGTCTAAGAAGTGTAATCCAATGACTTGTCTGAACTTGACCAAATGTTCGTAGACACTAAACAAATTATAAGCTTTAGCAACCACATTTAACTTAAGATTTGTGCCATTAACCTTTAATTGTTGACCAATTTGTTCAAAAGTGACTAATTCATCAAAGGTCTCGAATAACTTAGTACTACCATACACTAAGTCATAGTTAACTAAATTCTCAGTTTTTGGGATAACGCTCAAGGTTTCTTTCAATTGAGGTAAAGTATCATCCAGGTTGACTTTGATATCAACTGAATCGGTCTTACCTGTTCCGGTTAACCAATTTGGTAGTTGGATGGTTAGGTTTAAGATTGACATGATGAAAAATTTTCATGCTGCGACTTTTGCAACCATTTTGCAGCCGGGTGTGGTAGGGAGGGAGTAGCAGTGCTGAGAAGAAATGTCCTGACGGGAACACTTGACGGGAACACTTGATGGAAAGTCTCTCGATGGGATAAGTGATCGATGACATGGGTTGTTTTTACTATGGATAGATGTTAACTTGGACACTTGAAGGTTAAGAAAGGGGTGTCCCAAGACATAGAAGGATCAGGTGACTTGACTACAATCCACAAAACCAATACCCCATAACAAAATGTTCATTGGGTACAAAAAACACCTTCAAAATTCATCCGTTTATGAACCCAACACCAACCTAATCGCAATACAGCCCACGCTCTAACCACGATCAAGTCCACGCGCTACCTCCACAGATTCTGTCTATCGCACCTATCTCATCTCATAATGAAGGATAAATTAGGTAATGACACAAACACAATCTTCGTTAAACCTCAAATTGCCTATCATATCAACGATCTTCCCCCAGAGATTATGGTGGAGATCTTTTCAAAGCTTGAACTCGTCCAATTAAACAACTTTAGGCTCGTATGTAAGTATTGGCATTCAATCATAAGTAACCCATCAATATGGGAAAAATCATTTGCAACCAAGTTTGGTGTTAGTGAAGTATTCCCAAGTTTTAGTAATAGGTCAAGTTGGATCATAGAGTACTTAGGTAGGGTTCAAAATTTGAAGAAATGGAAAAAAGCTGAAAGTAATCATTTGAACTACCAAGTATTGAATGAAGTGTATTTAGGTGATAACGAGTTTACTAGTGCTAGTTTTGCCAGTGATAAATTGTTGACGTATAGTCGTATCAACAATAATGTGACCATGTGTCAATTACATAATGGAAAGAATCAAACGTTCATACCTGGTAATAATCATTCTATAAAGCTGTTTGGAGTGAATTGGAACTATTTGGTATTCAGTACAAAGGAAGGAGGGTTATACATTAAGAATCTCATGACATCTACAAATAGTTCAAGCAGGTCTTCTACTAAGAGCATCATAAAAGAAGGTAGAGAAGTATTTGACATTATAAAGGTTAATACTAACTATGATAAGCATCATAGTAAAGTCGATGTTATAGTGGGTAGTAACTTTGGAATCGTTTATTTTTACACTATCAATGGCCACAAAAGTCATTCCATCCAATTTGATGAAAAGATCATCGATATTTATACGGACTTTCAACAATTGTTGGTGGTTTTTGAAGGAAAAGTGGCGATAATTGATATCAATAGTTTCTTTATTCGGACAATAGATACCGAAATAAGTGACAATATGGATTATGATTTAGTTGGTGAGAATATTATCATCAACAAGGGCAAAACCACGACTGTTGTTAATTATTCCAATGAACCAGTGGTGACTGCTGTTGAACACGAGGATAATATAAAGTTTGGTAAGTTACAGAGCACATCAAGAACCAAAAGAGATTCAGAGCTTGTTGGTAAAGATGGATTATTCTATACAGTAGTGTTGGAGAATAATCAAATTGTAGTGCTTAGTATAAGAGATGGCTTAAAAGTTATTACCAAATTTGAAACTTTTTTCAAATACAAAAACCTTTTACCATTAGCAGAAGATCCAATAGAAGTCTGTAGTATTGCATTCAATAGCACCATTATAATACTTGGAGGATATAATGGATTTTGTAACGTTCATGATTTATTTACTGGTAAATATCTTCGAGAATGTTCTAGTAAGTATCCCAAGAAGTATAACCACATGTTCCAATACAAATTACCAGTAAGAGACATAAAACTCAATGAGGATCATTATAAGACAGATGGGATAATCATATGTGGTGATTTAATTCAATACTTTCGTATGGGAGATTTTGAACCAGATAAACGAGAAAAGAAGAAAGTCAATGTCACTGAAAACAATAGTCAAGGTAAGAAGAATGTGCAAAAGATCATTAAAGACCAACTAGACGATTATGATATTGAGCAATATAATGAAGAACAATTGAATGAAATGTTCAGTAAGTATAATGGTGATAATTATGACAGTGAAGACGAATTAAGTATAGCATTGGCCTTGAGTGAAAGTACAGTCAATAGTCCATTTACCAGCAGTCCATTTGTAAGTGGAATGTTCGAGAATAACTCCACAGAGTCAAGCTTTGGAAGTTTTGAACCAAGTGGATCAGAATCGAATAATTTGGGAGATCAAAGTCCGGCAGGGGGTATCAATGGAGTAGATGATGATTTAGCCAGGGCATTAGAGTTATCAACGTTGACGACCTCAGATGATGAAGAGTTGAAGAGAGCATTAGAGTTGTCTTTATTAGAGAGGTAGGCAGCCATAGCACAGATACAGATACAGACAGTTGATATAGACAATACATCACATGAAGGTTAAGGACAGCTGCCACAAATACAAAAACAGCTGCCACGGACTCAAAGGACACGAAACATAATAGGAGTAATCATAGGCTACAGTATATAAATAAACATCGGATCCATATACTCCACTTTAACACTCTATATCTCCTTAATCCTCCGACACGTCTCCGTAACTGTAAAAACACTTACCCAATATGGCCATATACTAAGTAAAACAACGTTTAAATCGTACTATATACACTACATGTCAAATGAATGACCTTTCTCTGTTCAGCCACGTCTAGCGATAATGAAATTGGGCTTAAAAATCCGAGCCGGTTGGCACGGACTGAGAGCGGATCGATGTTTTGTGCCAAAAGGGAGCAGAAGATGTGTAGGGTACTAGTGCATGAGGCTATACATATCTACCAGCAGGTTGAAATTATCCAGCAGATCGAAATCATAGTAATTATTTCCGCTGGGTAATTCCAACATCAACCACAAAACCAACATAGTCAAGGAAACGGAGCCGTTTAGGGTCTCTAGTGATAACAGATTTGCGAAAGCAAGGTAGATCGCGGAGGATAGATTAAGTTGTATTCCGTTGATGTTTACACTATTAGAGTTTTTACGTTTTCGGTTATGGGGCTTTTGGTTACAGTCTAGATGTAGGACTGTGAACCAGGTATGGCTTAAGGGGTTGATTTAGCAAAGTGTCGTCTGAATTGTTTATTGTTAAGCCGTAGCACGGATTTCGATGTTATAGATTTGTTATTTAAGTATGGTCCACCAAGAGATCTCACATAACTAACACAACAGTTTCAATTGACCACTACTAGCACCATAACCCCAGCTTCTCCCGTTAATTTTCCTAACCTCTAGCTGTTTCTCTATATGAATCTGTTATGACTAACTTGTCGCAAGTCGGAGACTTTAGGAACAATTATAAAAAAACCTCAATCTCCAGAAAATTTTTCTTCTAGACAATTCTCAGTTAATGTATAGGTAACCTATACAAAGTTATTTGAATTGTTATAAGTGTTTTTGTGTACTGTACTAAAACCACAAAGTACATATACAATAAAATTTATTAAACGCCGGCCAGCGTCATACATATAAATCATACAATCACAAACCACAAACATAAATCATAGCGGCAAATATGAAGTTATTTATGCGTAGGTATAATTGTAAATGCCCTATGTATGATGTTAAACTTAATTTTTTCCAACACACTTCAAATTTACATAGATATAGACGTTCATTAACCAAGTATAATTTCATTCCTAATTACACCAGATCATTCAATCATAATAGTGGCCCACAATCATCTCAAAATAGACGATTATATGGATTAGTTGGTCATTATGGAATGTATTACACAGTATTACAAAAAGATGATATGTGCAATCAAATTGATGTTTTAAAGTTTGATCCATATTTATCTTTGAATCGTAATTCAGGATTTATTCAATTCATCAAGTTCACTATATCAGGATTAAACCAAGTTATTATGAATGATATAAGTTGTTTAAAACTGAAGAGTCAAAAATTGAAATCGACTAGTTTGATATTAAAGAGGAATTTCTCTATGAATGCTAGACATGACGAAGATTCTGATTTAAAGGACGATTTATACCATGAAGAATTCATAGAGACCGAAGAAAGTGAACCGGAAACTTATGATAAAAGTATTGATACTTTTGAAACTAGTCAGTTATCCCTTATAGAGAAAAATTTCGAAAATGGTAATTATGAAATTATTTATCCTATTTATCAATCCCTCACAAGAAATGGATTTTCTTTACCATCAGTTGAATTATACAATATTGTCCTCAAATCAATAATCAATCGTGACATCAATAATAACTCAACCATTGAAGACATAGAAATAAAACTCACAAACTTATTGACGATCTATCAAGATTTATTAAATACTTCATCAGAGACATTTAAACCAAATGACGAAACTTTTAATTTAATTATTAATGAATTATTGTCAGGATCAATCAATAGTTTGAATATCAGAAACACCAAAAATTTACCTAACATCATTTATAATGAAAGTTATATCAAATGTCAAGAATTCATTCTTTTAGCAATCGAATTAATGATGTCAGTTAAATCCTTCCAAAACTTGGATTTAACCACGATTTATCCAAAATTATTTAAAGTCCTTAATAGTTATCCTAACTTGATATCTGTTGAAGTTTTGAATTTAATATTCAATAATTTGATCAAGAATTCATCAGACTTCGATTATTATAATGAAGTAATAAAATTGACTAAATACTTTCAATATTATGAAATTTTGAACACCAAACAAAGTTATGAATTCATTTTGCATAATTATGAAATGTATAAGCTGGTAAATGAAGTTAATGGTGACAGTCAAGATATTTATAAATTGTATGAGACTTTAATAGTCGAATGTGTTAAGACCAATAACTTTGAGATTTCAACCAAGTTCTTGAATACAATTTTAAACAATTTCAAATCTTTTGGTGGTGACAAAGAAAACATCTCAAAAGTTTTGTCATCATATTTATCAGAATTGGCTGAAATCAACTTAGATGAATCCCTCAAATTAGCTAATCAATTCAATCAATTAAATTACTTACCAGAGTTATCAATGAGTTATTACAACAAGTTGGTCGATAAATTAATCAATAGTAAATTTGATGATAAATATGAAAAAATTTGGACTATCGTTAATTATAACATTGTTCGTAAAGACTTCAAAATCAACATGAACTTACTTAATTGGGCAATCGATTTGAATGATAAAGATAATGTCTTCAAATTGACAAAAGTTTTATTATTATCTGATGAGTTGATAGATCCTTTATTATTCAAGAAATTATTAGGATATTATGATGACTATTCAATCAAATCAAGTTTAATCGAACATCAAAGTAAGTATTATGTTGAACATGGTAAAGGAAATGAATATTTATCTGATGTTGTTGGATTCTTGATTCCTCAAGAGGAAAGTTTAGTTTCTTCAGCTTACAGCCATATCATCAATTCCCCATTCATCAAAGATTGTTTCACTAAAGTCAATCTTTTTGAAGACAAACTTTATGGTATAACTGAAATTGCTAAATTTCTTATTGGTCAATCCCCAATAAATCAAGAACAATTCTTTAAGGCTATGAATCTTAAATGCTTATTATTCAACGAATTTGAAAATCCTGAAATTGTTTATGTTAATTTAGAAAATGATTTGAAAGCTTTTAAAGAATCTTTAGTTCAAGACATTGAACATAATTGGTCTAAAGTCGATAATGTCAGTGTCAGCATTGAAGAGACATCAAGATTATTACAATTACCTTTGAATCATGATAAAATCACCAAGATAGTTCCAAGAATCGATTTAAGCGTTTTATTGAATATGAATTATGAATTGGGACAAATGAAATTTGTTGAATTGTTTAATAAAGGATTTAAATTCAATCATTCTACATTCAACAGTGTTATAAATCAACAATTCTTAATGAAGAATCTTAATTGGAATAAATTCATAACTGATATAATTGAAGTAGATGTTGCCTTAATTAATAGAATTTTATCAGCTAAGTTTGATAATTTGAATATCTTATGTATGAAACATTTAGTTGAAAAGGATCTTATTAATGCTAAGAATTATGATTTACTATTAACTGCATTAACCACATCAGATAATTCATATTTCTTGAATAAGTTCAAGTCCATTCCTTATCAAATGTCACAATCTCAAATTATAAAATATGCATCGGTTCTTAGTAATTTCAAAGATACTGAAGAACTTTCTAAGATCATAACTTCAAATCCACCGTTGATCAATGAAATTGGTGAAATATTAAATAATGACATTTCCAACAAAATCATCAAATCATTTAATAAACAAGACGTTCAAGAAGTTTTGTCTCATGAACCTGAGTTAAAACAATCACAACAAAGAGTTATCAACGATGTATTAACCAAGACTATCCAACTTATCAAAGTCAATCAACCATTAACTTTTAGTTCAATTTTATCAACTTTGAATACTCTTAAACTTAATCATTTGTCAGTTGTGAACTTTCAAAAGGTTATTGAAATCTTGACTTTGCTTAAACAAGAGAACATTCTTAATATTTTACTTAATAAGTTTTTGAGTTTAAAAGAAGGTAGTTTGATAAGATATGAGAATTTACAAGTATTGATTAATGGGTTAAATGACAAGGCTAAGGTTTTAGAAACTTTCAAAAATAGTTTTGGGGTTTTGAATTGTGAGATCAATTTGGTGAAGATCGAGATTGTCCAACGTGAAGTTCAACATACCTAAGTACCCTATAAAGTGTTGTACACTTTAGTATATAGTGCTTGACTTATAGTCAATCACCCCTGTATATAATGATTAATGAATAAATATTTATAATAATGAAGAGTGTTTAAGAGTGTGTGCGGCGGGACAAGGTGCGGCGAACGGATCCAATTCGCAATAACCCCATTATCGACCCCATTTATTGTATCGACCAATACTATGAGTATCAAAAGTGCCCATTCAACAGCTGTCAAATCATTCAATTTGAACCATCTTAACTATGACTTATTCCGACCAAACTTCCAGCAACCATTGGTCGAAAAGTTCTTAGTTGACTTGAATTTAATCAGTCATTCTAAACCCCAAACTTCGAAGAAGATCCTTGAATTGGCAGCTGGAACCGGAAAGTTCACGTCTAATTTAGTCAATTATGGCTGGAAAGATAACTTGGTGGTAGTAGACCCAAGCGAAGGAATGTTAGAAAGTTTCAATAAGAATTTCCCTCAGATTAAATCTGTGGTGGGCTCTTCATATAAGATCCCCGTCGAAGATAAGAGTGTTGATGCGATTGTGGTTGCCCAAGGATTTCATTGGTTTTCCGATTTGGACTCCTTGAAGGAAATACACAGAGTGTTAAAACCAGAGGGTAAGTTCGGGTGTATTTGGAATTTTGATGGAGTTTCTAATGCTCAAAAATTACCAGCATGGAATGTCAATTATCTTTTTGATCCATCAATTGAGATAGAATCTCCGTTTAACCCCGAGAAACTGGTTTGGGACAATGCAAATAACGTCATGGGATTGTATGAATGGTCTAACAAAGTCACCGATTATATTTATCTGTTTGACACTGGTGTTCCACAGTATAGACACGGTAAATGGAAGGAGCTCTTGAATGATAACCCTTACTTTAAGAACCTGGGGATCGAGAACTATTATTACTATAAGTTACTCATCCCACCGGAATCGGTCTTTGACTATTGGTTGACTAGGTCTTATATCACCAACTTACCTGACGAGAAGAAGTTAGAGATTAAGAACAAGGTGGATGAGATTTTGGAGGAGTATGTTGAAGAGGGAGATAAGACTGAGGCTGATGGAAAGACATATTTACAAAGGATCATGGGAAGTCAAACTGTTGTAACCGAAGCCAAACATTTGGATTAGCCTAGACCATCAACTGAATACCAGTTATCATAATATACATTCTATTTACCAATGCTTGCTTGCTTAAACGTTCTGAAAGCGTAGTATTTGGTGTATCCTACTTTAACCTTGCGTTTCCTGTAACCCAAATCTTCCCTAAATAATCGAATTTTTGAACTTCTTCTTCCGGAAACTCAAACACAGTCCCCTTCTCAGTTCCTTGATCACCATACCCTTGAATCTCATCATAGGCACAATAATGGTATCCCGTACAAATTCCATTCTTAACCCATCCCTTTTGTGGATAGTACTCCAACTTTTTAGTAAACTCTTTTGTGCTACCAAAATCATTAATTTCATCAGTATCTTTAGGTCTTTGTTTCCAGGATGCAACAAAATTGACTTCTCGATCTAAGTTGTTATCCTTTACGCTCTCTATGGTTCTCATATCAGGGAGAGATGGTGGTACCACAGCCATGGTTATTTTCAAAGGGTTTTGATATAACGCAAATAATTCATCGTGTGATATCTTACTAAACGGATACTTATCTTTATCACGATAATGATTATTCTTCTTACAGAAGCTAAACCCTGAATTTATCCACATCAAATCTCCTTGTGAACTAACATGGCCAGGGTGACTAGAACAAACTTCAAACTTACCAAACTCATATGACTTATGAGAATCCACAGATGCTACACCAACTGCTGCAGATTCGTATTTATTGAACTTGAATTTAGAATCTCCTGCCATCAACAATCCTAACCAGTAAAACTCTTTGTCCCCCCATACTGAAGTTTTTACCGGTTCTTTCCATATGGCTAAAGGTAAGGACATCAATAATCCCTTAAAATGCTTTTGCTTGTCGATGACAACTACCCCTGCTTCTTGAAAATGTCTGAACCCTCTGAAGTAATTGTTTCCTTCGAGATCCTTTTGATCAATCAATGGTAGCCCCAACAATTTATCTAATGAATTCAAACGGTCGTTCATTGGTAGGAGCTTCTTAAAGAAATTGCTTTCTAAATAATCGTTGGTGTCTCTCAAGCTTCGATCTTTGAAGAATAAAGTGGATGTTTCCTCGTATTCCGGGGTATTGAAGAATTTATGAAGTTCCTGCAAGGGAACAGTATCAGCATCTAATAACATTGCTTCTTTGAAAGTGCTGAACAAAAGAGAAGTAAGCTTGTTATTATAACTTTGAAGAAATCTATTTTCTGAAATGAATGATTTCAGGTTAAGGAAACTGATTTTCTGTTTGGGATACTTAATCCCATACTTTGGAGCATCCTCTATCAAGTTTATATGAGGTAAAATTTCTTCTAAACCCGTTGAACTATTTCTGAGTTCTGACAAGTCTTCCAATGCTGAGTTGAGAATTATCCTCTTAGTACGATCACTCAAAAGGCCTCTATAGACAATTTGAATAGGTAACTCATTATTTAAAGATCTCAAAACTCTTATAAGTTTACTTATATCTCTGGCATATTTTGAAGTTGCACTAAGTACGATTCCCCTTCCATTTATGGCTCTATGATAAAATTGTAAAACGTTTTCACCCGGATCAGGAGTTATAATTTTGCCATCAAAGTCTCCACTGGAATAGTCTGGAATCCCATTATTGAATTTAGTAAGAGACTCAAGATTCTCTTCAGGGGTTTTGGAAGTATCAGCAACTTCAATTGTCGGTAAGTTCAATAACAAGTAAGGAAATGCTTTCTTTGTGTACTGATCAAAAAGCTGTTGATCTTTTTGTGTTTGTGTACCTTGCTCGGCGCCAAAGAAATAATTCACGTAAACTCGCAAGATCTGAATGGCATCTGCCATGTCTTGATCTATTTCCAAAGTCTTTTCACATTGTCCAAAGAATTCATCTTTGAGTTTCTTGATTTCTTCTCTGTTCAACTTTCTGTCATTCCCCTTTTTTCGTTTCTTGTCTAGAAGGCGCTTAACTTCTCGATTCATATAGTTAGACATCTTATCTATATCTTTGTTGTAGCCGCCATCATACATCGGGAATTGCCAATCGGGTTCAGCTTCGAGAAATCCCTTAAGAAAAACATGACACTTGTCATCCATAGTACTAGTTGAAGGATCAATCCTTTTTTTGAAATCATCAAACTTTCGGAACTTGTAATTCACTTGATTCATAAGTGATCGCATATACTGATCGTTCTTGAGGAAATGGGTGGTGGTGAAGTCACTGGAAATTAGGCGATCCACAATTATATAAATAATTACGGTAGCTAACACGAAGGTTAGACCAAACCCAATTCTTTTAATTGAATATCTCATCAACAACGTATACTCATGAAAACAAGGCTTAAGCTGTCAAAATATAGCTCAGAGGGGAAGTGCGACTCATGGCCATAGTTAGTGGGACGGGACTGGGACGGGCGGTTTCCTAGGTTGTGAGCATAGCCTTAGGGAGGTTGATCTACATTTGTTCAGGTAAGTTGTGTCTGACTTGATTGATGAATTATCCGTTCAATGTTTTATCGTTGGTGAACTTGAACCAACGTTGAATTTGTTGTCTTTGTCTCAAATTCGTATTTGTGTAACATCACGTGACCAAAATCCTAACTGCTTACATTAAACTACTTCTCTAAATACTTTTCATACCCGATAGACTCTAATCTATCAGCCTTTCCTAAAACCTCAGATTCCATCTCACTCATGTAATTATTCATCTTGTTCAACCAGGTTTCATCACCAGCCCCTAAGATTCTAACAGCCAATAAAGCAGCATTGGTACTGTTATTGATAGCAACAGTTGCAACTGGGATCCCTCTAGGCATTTGTACAATGGAATGCAAAGAGTCAACCCCATCTAATGTTGAACCTTTTACAGGAACTCCAATAACTGGTAAGGATGTCATAGCTGCAACCATTCCTGGTAAATGAGCAGCACCACCTGCACCAGCAATGATACATTTGATACCTCTTGACTGAGCTTCCATAGCAAAATTCTGCATTCTGATTGGAGTTCTGTGGGCACTTACAATAGTCAATTCGAATGGAACTTCGAATTTTTTTAAAATGTTAGCACCTACGGACATAACTGGTAAATCAGAGTCAGATCCCATAATGATAGATACCAATGGTTTTTGTGGTTGTTCAATTGATTCTGGAATTGTGGAATCACCTAAGATGTATTTCAATTTGTCTTCACAGTTAGTCAATGAAGTGTCAATGATGTTTATGTGGCCCATCTTTCTTTTAGGTCTAGAACTCTTTCCATATAAGTAAACGGTGGTGTTAGGTAACTCAATAGCTCTTTTACATGTCTCCAACTCTTTATCCTTAACATCATCACCCAACACATTCAACATGATGGCATTGACGGAGGAATTAGTGAATTTAGTGAAATTCTTTGGTAATGGTAAGTTGGTGATGGCTCTTATGTGAGCTTCAAATTGGGAAGTGACACAAGCATCGATGGTGTAATGACCTGAATTATGAGGTCTTGGTGCAATTTCATTGATTAAGATTTCATCATTAGGTAATACAAACATTTCTACTCCAAAGATCCCACACCCAGGGAACGATTTAATTGCATTACGAGCTAAAAGCTCAGCCTTCTTAGCTACTGATGGAGCTACTGGAGCAGGACATTTAACTATATGACAGATATTGTCTTTGTGGATGGTTTCAACAATTGGATAAGAGAAAACTTCACCTTCAATTGATCTTACAACCATCACCGCCAATTCTTTGGTGAACGGACACCATTTTTCGATGTACAAAGGTCTACCGTTTAAGAACTCTAAGGCATTGTCAATATCAGATTCTGACTTGATGACATAATTACCTCTACCATCATAGGCCAAAGTTCTGGATTTTAACATCAACGGGAACCCTGTACCGAACTTCTTGGCTATGTCCAAAACTTCTTGCTTGGTATTGTTGACCAAGGCAATAGATTCAACCACATTGATTTCATGTTCAATCAAATGAGTTTTTTGTAAGTACTTGTCTTGAATGAGCTTGATAGTCTCCGGTAACGGATAGATCTTAATACCTGTTGACCTTTGTATGATTTGCAAAGCTTCTACGTCAACATGCTCTATTTCAACAGTTAACACATCACATTTACTAGCAAGTTGTTTAATACTCTCCAAATCTTTGAAAGAGCCATCAATGTGATGTTCTGAGTTATTGATGTGTTTGGCTGGAGAATTACCCTCGTCTAAAATGACGGTTTGAATATTTAGCCTATTAGCAGCTTCGACCAACATACGGCCTAACTGACCTCCTCCTAGGATTCCAACAATTTGTGAGTCCATTTAGTTAATGTCTGATAAGATTGCGAAAAGACCAGTGCAATAGAAGAGAAGATCTGCGCGAACGGTGAGGAGTCAAATGTATATAAAATGCTGATATGCGAAAAGAGTCAAAATCAATATTCTGCATAATTTGGGTCATAATAAAATTGATAGTCATAATCCATGGCTATTGGACCTGTTTGTGATGGTATTGGCTGTGATACAGGAAATTGATTTTGACTTGGAGCTTGTGGTACTTGACCTGGTACTTGTGGAGGTATCTGTACTGGTACTTGACCTAAATTAGGGGCCACTTGTTGTGGCATTCCTTGATATCCTTGATAAAATGGCTGTGAATAATAATCATACTCATTTTGCAACGCTTGGAATTTCTTTTGAGCTAGCTGTGGTTTGGTAACGTCTTTGTCCACACCTTCAAAAAACCCTTCCTCTTTGATCGGTCCACTAATATTAGCCATTCCACCTGAAATTGGTGGACCTGAAATTGGTTGACCAGAAAGTGACGGATTTGAAAGTGGAGGCCCTGAAAGTGGAGCACCTGGAATTGAACTATTAAATGGTGGGAATGCTTGTCCACTATTAAGGGTAGTGGCAGAACTGTCCATATAATTCATATCATTATAATTGATGTAATTGACTTCTTGGGGTACAATTTCATCAGGTAATGCTAATTTCGAAGTTGCAGTTATAGCCAACTTTGCATCATCAACTTTCAAGAATTCCCATAGGAAAATCGACTTGATCTTGGATTTACTTAACTTGTTTGGTTTTGTGATTTGGGTTTGTGACTGTGTTTCATGTATTACTTGTTTGATGGTTAAATGATTTAAATTTTCCGAAACTTCGTTTGTTAAGAAATATTTCCAGAATTTCACCAAGAAGTTTTCGTTGACGTTGACTTTGACTTCAGCAATGTCTCTATAAATTTCCTTACCGTAGCTGTAAACCACAGTGAAGATCGATAAAGGATTGTCCGACATTGGGTCTTTGATACATATGTTGGTCTTTAACCCGGAATCTATGGAATAGTTCATTGGTAACGTAGGTAAGTAAAGCTTTACTAAGTTATGGATGATTGGGAAATCTTTGAAATCGTTCAAGTTGGGGAATCGGTTGGAAATATTGGCATCAGGTCTGAGTTTCAAATTCTTGATTTCTTGATTATTTTGTAATGTAAGTATGATTGGATTGGTTAGCAAATTGTCATAGATTGATATATAAAAATTCTCTAATAGAACAGGATTGAATTTGAGTGGGTTAGGTTTGGATTTTGAAGGATTATGATGATTAGTATTGATGTTGGGGTCTACTAATGAGACATTAGTGGATGGTCCACTTGAACTTGATCGTTTCCTTCTAGAAGGATTGAATTCCGTGAAATGTCTCTTCTTATTTAATCCTAAACTTTTGTCTAAGTTGATTTTGGAAAAGATCTCTTCGAACATTTTCATATTCTTCGATTGTTCTTGTTCACTATTAAAGGTGGGTCCATCATTTATGAGTCTTATGATGTCAGCCTTTTGACCCAAGTTCTTAATGACTTGGATATGACTCGATACTTGTTTTCTTGACCTGAATTTCCCAGTCTTGGTAAGGATATAATCGGAGATTAATTCATTACGTCCACAAGATCTACCACTAATCTTAATTTTGTTAAGACCGTTTTTAGGAATGATCGAAAGAACTTCTTCGAATGCTTGTTCAACGTCTTGTGACCAAATATCATGAGCTTTGCTCGTGTCATCATAGAATTCTCCGTTACCATTGGACATATCATCAATATCTTGGGGGTCGTTTGGTAAATTATTAACACCAATGTGAACATCGTTTCCTAAAATTCCCAGTTGTGCCCCTAATTGACTACTACCAGTATCACCTCCTATCAGAGGGTTATGGGACACATTCTGGGCGTATTGATAATTATATCCGTCCATATTAAACAATTCTTGTTCTTCTTTGACTCTAACGTCATCTTTATCTTCGTCTTCTTCATCACTGGATTTCTTATTCAAGGTCCTTGGACTAATGGTGCCTAATATCTTACGAATTGGGGTCTTGTCTTCATAATCTCCTTCAACTACCTCCCCATAGAATTTAGTAGACTTAGGCATTTCTTTCCTTATGAACTTTGAACTCTCATGGACTTGATATAATTGTTTACCATTGTCGTCCAATGCTATATCGACAATCATCGGCAACTTCTTATTGGCTTTAGACACAGGGGTTCTCGGGGTATGGGACATATTAACAATCATATATGAAATGGTTTATGTTCAAAGCTACCACTGCCTAAAAATTTCTTGGAAAAATAATATTAATAAATGAAACAGTAATATTTTCAAGCCAAAATATGTGTAAACTCTGCAATGTAATATGTAGGTAGGCCTTTACGAAAAGTCTTTAATGTATGTTGGGTTCCTGAAACAAGTTTTTTTAAAATTGGTGTTTCTTTATTTGAATCTTAAAAATTAAAATAAAAAAAAAAAGAGCGACTAAATGTTTTGATTTTATTTTCTTGGGAGTAAAGTTTTAGATTGTGAGTTTTAGTAAAAATACCAACACTTTTTAAGGCTTATGGATATATATATAAATGAGATAAACTAAACCTGGACGCCACGAAAAAATAAATATACAGGTTTTTAATATAGTGGATTTGCATGTCTTGATATTTGCTTTTTTTTTTTTCAATTTATTTACATTAATTTGGAGGTATCCAGAGTTTTCAGGATCAAAAATGCACCTTCGTAACTAGGATGTCGCGTTTTCTCTGGGTTGGCTTTCCTTTTATCTAAAGTTTGATATCGCCTCAGGCTGGTGTGAATGGCGGCGCCATAATATCGCAGGTCTTCAATACTCTAGGGTTGGGTAGAGCTTACGTAATCGCTAGTTGCTGAAGAAATTAATCAAGTACTGTGTTCTGAAACAGTGGAAGTGTTGTGAACAGCTGAAAGGCATAATGCAAGCTGTTTATCGCTCTAGGTATTAATACCACAGTGAGAGGCCATTCTTATTGGGTCCATATTGGATCCATATTGGATCCCTATTAGTCCTTATTAGGACTTAAGGTTTGCTTATCAATCATTTGTTCAACCTAAAATGATTTTTTCTATGCATCACTTCACCAACAAAGACGAGGTTTCTCTATACGCTCCGCATGTAAGTAGCACAAAGATAATGACAATAAGATTTAAAGCTCTAAGGCTTATCAAAGTTTATACAGTAGTTTCATTTAAACAATAAGATGTTAATGTAGGGTTATTGTCAGGAGTCTTTGACTTTTGGCATATGGGTATGGATGTAAAATAAATCAATAGGAATAAGATAAATATTGCAGTAATTTACATTGCAGAGTTTATCTGGAGGCATGGTCTGTAGGTATGGTCTGTAGGCATGGTCTATATGTAATGCAATGTTCTATTTCTTGTTTAATCAACACTTGCTGCAGTGCTAAGCAATAATCGTAGACTGTAGAAGTTATGCGTTACTATTCACTGGTAACTTCATTAACTTTCACGTTCAGCAACGGTTTTTTAGTTACCCAAGCGTCAAATTTCAAATTAAACTTCCAAATCTTCTGCACTACCAACTGTGGTAATTTCATAGCCACAAAACCATTACCATCAGATGTTGCTATAGTCTAATACTTAAAATCATGATTGAGTTTAACCTAAGAGTATATTAGTTACGACATCCCGATACCAAAACGCGACATGTTTCCTGAAAAACTATATCTTGCTTCAACGATTTAAAACACAGAAAAAAAAGGGGGAAAAAATAATAGAAAAAAAAAAGACAAAGATTATGAAACACACACTTTTGGCGACAATTTATTTTTTCTCACTTTTATCAATACAGGGAAATCGACAAAACTATCAAAGAGACAATAGGAACATATTAAAGATCAAATTCGACAGCATACAAAGAGCAAAGAAAAGGGTGGAATCGGCTAGTTGTTCTGCAAAACCAAAAGTGAACCCACTTTTGAATTCAAACTCTATACACCTCTCAATAGGGCGTTTTCGTGTTCAGAAGAACGTTAATCGTTCTTTGATGGGGTATCACATCAGACATTGTATGGGTCTGAAAGGCAAACTTAAGATAACCCCAGGGATATTATCCCGATTAGTAGTTTCCCCCATTTACTCAAATAAGTTGTTATATAATAGCAACGGTGCAGTACAGAGATAATATATTGCGACATTTCTCCATACTAAGCATCAACGGATAAAACCGACATGTTCAAATAAGAAAAAATTGAAAAAAAAACGACATTCTAGACTCGAAGTGTAAAGAAAGAGAATTGTTGCCTTAAAATGGCATCGTTTAATTATTTTTCCTTCAAAAAATTGAGTCCCTGTGGTGATTCGCTGCTGAGGATAAGCCAATCTGGTCTAAAGGCGGGAGTTTAACCGCTAGTACATTGTAGATCAATATCGATGAACAACATCAGTCGGTACAGTATAAGCATGTCTGAAGTGGGGTGGAAAGCGGAATACCAATTTCTAGCTTAATCTTGCCAGATTCAGGTTCCGCAGTACATTGCATAATTTAATAAGATATTTACCATATCCAGAAAATATATCTGCTGGGAAGATTTGGTTAGCGAGATACTGAACAAAATTTTCAAAAAATATTCATGTATATCAAGATAGGAGAATAAGTTCTGTGTCTGAAATTGAGCAATCTATAGCAAGAAGAACAGGAGGGTTTGAATGTAGCCTAGTGTAGAGGTTTGAATTTTGACGTACTTATACTTAATGGACCTTGCACATGTGAACCGATGCAAAAATATGTTAACCAAAAATTTTGCATATCTCTGATTGGACTTTACCTAAATCCTGATTTAAACTAATACAAGGGTTTCTGCCGGACTTGGTACAAGCCAGCAATGTAATAAATAGTAGTAATTGATCTCGTGGGGTCTAGTCCGGAATTAGTAATTCAGATTATTACCTAAACAGGCACAGCGGCATAAAATACTTTGAACTCTACGTTTATTGCCTCAAAAATTAGTATTGGAATATATTTTTTTTTATTGTTGTAAGATTCCTAGTTTGGTATCGGTGCCAATGCTTAATTAAGCACTCTGAATCTGATGTCATCTAGATACTCCACTCTTGACTAATAGAAAGAGAATACGCCAATTTTTAGACAGGTTTATTAGTTTGCATCTGCATATATTGGGAATTTTGTTGCGGGTAAGACTACGAAAAATTTCTGACATAAATAAATAAAAAAAATACGTCCTCTTTTTTTTAATCTTTATTTCCAGGTACCAAAAGATTTTCTATTGTTGGCCCGATTATTTATTTTTGTTTTTGTATTTAAGGTTTGATTTCGGAGGGTTTGAATTTAACCCTTCTTATATTGTCTATTGTTGAGTATCGTATGAGTTTATACGTTATGAATATTTTGAACCTCTTTATTGTGGACTCAAAGCGTGTATTGAATACTGTATTAACTTTTGTTTGGCCTTTTTCTTTCGTCATGTCTCCCCTATACATTCAATGAAACAGTTAAGCCAGCGAACAGTGCCGTCTCAAAAAATATTTTTTTTTAAAAAAACACTGGGGCAATCCCGCAGCGGACACAACGTATGAAGTTAACAGTGAATTTAGCAGGGAAATAACATTAGGCATACTTTTACCATGCGGCATTTTGGTCTTATGAAGCGGACTTGAATTCTAGGGGGATATGCCGTTGTGTAGCTGGTTGAAGGCTTGGTTTGGGAAATACTAGAATTATGTATATCCCAAAAGGGTAGTTACCGCACCAGATGGTTATTGTTTCAGATCGAGTCTCGCTAATTCCGGTGTGCTTAACAATACTTTTTTAGGTAGGTCTTCGTATTCAGTTACTACGTACATTTGTCGAGTCAGCACGAAGGGGATGTCGTGTCTGCTGTGGGGCTGAGAAGTCTCTAAATATTGGGTTGAAGATTGGCTTTAAGTTCTGGCACGAGTAAGAAGCTTCAGGCATTTAACGGATTACTGGCGCCATAGCTTCTGTGAAAGAGTGAGAGATCGTCCACCCAGATGGTCGTACGGTCGTATTAGATCCGATCCACCTTATATATATACAAAATTCTATAGTAATTGTTCTACGTGTTGATTGAATTTCCTTTGAAAGCTGAAGGCCGTAGCACAGGGTACTACCAGGTAGCACCAGGTAGCACCATCCCGGTCAATGTCGTACCAAAACCGCAAAACAAGACCTATTTTAAAAACACTGATAATTGATATTCTTCTACTGTATCCAAGGAATCATAATCAGTTAGTACTTCTTCGTCGGTATCTGACGGTACACTAGCATACTGGTCAGGATTTTCATACTGCTCATGCACCAGTTGATAAGGTTGCACTTGATCAGGATGTTGATTGGGGTGCACCGGTTGACTCGCCAATCTCTCCCTTTGTTGATTAGCCTCTCTTTCCAACTTTTCTTGTGCTATTTTCGCTTCACGCTCTAACCTCTCTTCCTCTGCCTTGGCAGTCATTTCCCATATCACCTTAGCTTCAGGCTCAGCATCTGCCTTCACAGTATTCAACACCATGTCATCATAGGTTATACCTTCGATGATACTCATCATTTTCTTAGCATACCTCACCACCGTATTGATCAGTCTATTCTCATTGATAAGCTCATTGAATATATTGATATCATTCAAAAAGTCGTTATATGTGTCATACTCCAAATTCTGATTTTTTTCCTTTATGGTATTAATGTTAAACGTCTTGAAATGTCTTAGGAACTTCTTGGTATCAGAAGCAATGATTTCATCAATCACTACATCTATGAATTTGGACACTTGGAAATGATTGTGTCTATACAAATTATCATTGGATTCAATTTGATTTTTACGTAATAATTGTCTCGATAATGTCAATTCACTTAACTCAATTAAGTGGTCTAGATCCTTAACTAAAACTTGACCAAATTCAATTTTTTCATCTATAAGTTCCAGATTATTATTAGTACCATACACTATACTATCCACAAGGTTATCATTTTTCCTTATAAGAGAAGCTCCATTTTTCTGTTCACGTTTTAAACACCAATACTTACAGATCTCATTACATGCATACTCAATCTGACTTATGTATTCCTCCTTACTAAGACTGACTTTATTTCCTAAACCTCTTAAAATCGTTCTTTTCCTAGACCCATGGTCAAAATCGGTCTTCATTTCGTCCAATTTAAACCCTAGCAATTTCAGTACTAACATGTCTCTGAATAGCTTTGGAGCAATTGGAGTGTTCAATTCAGTTTTCCATTTTAAGATGTTAAGCTTGTTATTCAACTTTTTGGTTTTGGTCAATTGGTCGTTCTTGATATTCAACAATTTAAGGTCTCGGAAAAACTTCCTGGTCTTATTAATACCATCAATGACATCATTTTGCAGTAAAAAATAATCCGATGGCGTATGTTTATCACAAAAAGATTTCAAAGTTAATTTATTATGTACTGCACCTTGAATACCTTTAGTCATATTCATGTATAATTTACTCCTTTTGGCACATGTTACATGATATGCACAAAAACAATTTTTATTACTGCATTGAATACATGCACCATTATTCCTTAATTTACATATATAACAAGTTAATTTCCATCTGCTTTTGGGGATGAGATCTATTCCTTCGATGGGCTCCATATAAATCGGATTAGCGAAATATAATTCATTAATCCATAATGCACATATTACATGACTCCAAAGACTATTATCTAATTGCTTAAAAGCACCTGTTTTACTAGGACAAAATATACAATCAAATTGCTTGTGTTTGTTGATCATACACTTACGACATAACCATTGCCCTTCGGGTATAAATGCTACTCCATAACATTCTTGATGAACTGCTATATTACATCCATCACAAAACACTATAGCATTACTATTATCACAATCGCTATCATTACAAATAGCACACTTCTGATCATCAGCAAGTCCTCCGACTATCCCATCATCATTACCATACTCTTCATCATTAATTATGCCTTTATAATCAAGGGTTGTTGTGCTAAGAGTGAACTCTTCTTCGTTTATAGCGTTCATCTGAGTCTCTAACTTTAACCACTCATTCTCTAGTATTGTCATTAGAATCTCGAAGATTTCATTGGTTAGCTCGATACCTCCGATAAGCTGATTATTTAAGTGTTCTAAGTATAAAAGGTCTTGTTCATCCATATCATATTCAACTAGCTTTTGCTTCTTCTCCACTATATTCCGTATACTTTCATGGTCATCGGTTTGAAACGGCCTTATATACGTATTGATCCCGGTCTTGTGCCTCTTGACTGAATCCTGGAACCCGTGGTCTATCATCTTCTTATCAAACAACACATCTGGCTTCGAATACTTGAGTTCTTTAAACGTATTTTGATTCAATGGCCCTACTATAGGTCTGTTGTTGGCGATTTTCTCTGCATACTCCTCGAGGGTTTCTTGATCATTATGAATGACAAAAACCGGCAAAGTCTTGCGTTCGTCTAGATCGGGGTAAATCTCTTTGAAGTCTCTCTCTTCTCTTGGTTTTGTGCTATCGTAACCCATTATCATAAAACGCGCATTGGCTTCGGTGTTGTTTCGTGATAGTTTCGTAAATGGGCCGTAAATGTAGTGCGACCGAGGTGGTGGTACGGCGTGGGCGGTGGTGGTACGGCGGTGGTAGTAAGGCGGTTGTGGCGTTATAGGCTCTAGTTATGTTCATAGCACCGATCGATGTTAATACTTTAAAGCATGGTACATAATGCAGTGGGTTATACATTATTTATTTGAATCTGCTTGAATATGCATCCTGTTTCTATGCCTATTTCTATGCATTCTATTTATGCGTTCTATTTCTATACATTCTATCTATGTCCATTTTTATGCCTATTTTTTGCCTATTTATATGCAATCTATTTCTACACCTATTCCCTCCCATTCCATACTACAACTGAAATGCAGCCTTGTGGGTCTGTTCAACCACCATCAATGGCCTATTCTGTTCCATTTGTTCCAATGATTGGACTCTCGATACATTAGTAGAAGTCATTGGTGTATTGAATTTTGATATTATGTTAGGAGACTCACACATTGCTCCTGATAAGGTGCCACTCATGAGCCCAGAACTCATATTGCTATAACTTGAGTTTCTCAAAAAACTGTTCCTTAAATTCCCGTTTGACATAGACCTTGAAACCGCCATTGAAGTTAATGGGGCGAATGATTCTTTTAACTTATTGATTAATGTCAAGCTTGATGTCGACCTATTTAATGCATGTAGGAATGGATGCTGCATTGCATCTTGACTTGTTATACGCTTATCCGGATTAACTTGAAAACATTGACATAAAAAGTCTTTTGCTTCGTTACTTACGTTGTTCCAGTACTCAGGTGGTTCAAACCTAAAATCACCATGTTCAATGGCGTCTTTAGTCTCATCATCAGTTTCACAGTCAAATGGCATATACCCACATAGCATAAAATACACCACTACACCAAGGCTCCAAATATCAACTTTATAATCATATTCACCTGTTAACATCTCTGGAGCCATATAACTTAATGTACCACATTTCCCAGTAAGTTTCCCCTTATTTAAACTCTTGGCAATTCCGAAATCAGCCAACAACACTTCACTGGAATGCTTATTCTGGAAAAGAATGTTTTCGGCCTTAATATCTCTATGAACAACATTGCTGCTATGTAAGTAGTTCAATGTATCAAGAATTTGCGATGTTATGCTAACAACTTCATATTCATCTAACTTTCCCTTATCCACTACTTTTTGGAACAACTCTCCTCCCTTAGCTAAGTCGGTAATCAAGAAAATATACTGGGACGTTTCAAAGTAATCAATCAACGTCAAAATATGTGGATGTTCCATACTGATGTTCTTTAATATTTCAAATTCATTTTGTAACATGGTTTCCATACCAAACATCAACTTCTTAGTGTATCTCTTACCAGCATAATGCTTAGACGTTATAGTGTTCTTACACTCAAACACTTCACTATAAGACCCGGTTCCTAATGGTTTTTTCAAAATCGTATAATTGCAAGGAAAATCAAATCTAATAAGTTGATTTCTTTTATTATTGGTGGCCTCAGTGGGTGGCCATATCTCAGTTTCTTTTGTCATTTATTGCTATTGAATATGTATGAATTTTATGCACTTGGTTATTCTTAAATATGGAGAATTCTGGAGAAAAAAAATAAAGGTTGCGGTCTGGAGATGTTATAGTTTCCGGAAAATCTTAGATAATCCGAACCAGGTGATTTTTCCGGTTTCAACTTGCTTTTTTCGTTCTCGAGATCACCGAAGAAAAAATTTGATGACAAAGTCATGTGATTGACGCACATGACTATGTTCACGTGCCTCAGATCCCGCGATTTAACCTGAAAAAAAAGATGAGATGAGATGCAAAACTTAATGGAAGCTAGACTAAACCTAAGTTCTTTAAAGGACAAAATCACTAGCAAGTTAGGTAATTCCTCGGCTTCAAAAACCAAGACTGGCAAGAAGAAGTCTCCAGCCACAAAGGAAACGAAGAAGGAGGAAGTCCAAGATGAAGAAGACGAAATTTTACGTCGTGAAGCATTGTCACTTGGAGCCAGTGAAGAAGATTTAGAATTGTTGAAAGGGATTAAGGATGATGATGAGAGTGAACAGGAATTTGATGATGCTGGTGAAGAAGATGATGCAAAGTTTACTGAGGATTTGAGTAAGTTTATCAAGGGAATTGGGTTGGAAGGGAAGTTGGAGATTGTTGAGGAGGTACCTGAGTTGGTTGAGGAGGATGAAGAGGATGAAGAGGATGAAGAGGATGAAGAGGATGAAGAAGAAGAAGGAGAAGAAGGAGAAGAAGAGAATGATGATGAGGAAGGAGAAATTGAGGAACAACCGGAAGAAGAAGAAGAAGAGCTTGAAGAAGAAGAGGAAGAACAAGAATCCGAAGAAGAATCCGAAGAAGAACCACAACAACCAGCACAAACCCAACACAAAGATGAAGACAAAATCACCAACTTTTCAGCGGTTGATAACTCCAAACTTAAAATCCCAGGCCGTTTAGATTGGTACAACACACCTTTACCATCCTTCGAATCTGAGAAACTCGATAGGTTTGGGATTGACAGATTATTCGAAAGAGCCACCAATGCTGTTAAAGCTGAAAATGAAACCTATCTTCAAGAATTCACTTCCAACAATAGTCAGAAGAAGTTTTTGTCACAAATTTTAAAAGACGGTACGTTGAATGATAAGATCAGTGCCTTAACCTTATTGATCCAAGAGTCACCATTACATAACATCAAAGCTATGGATACGTTGTTAAGCTTCTGTGAAAAGAAATCAAGAACTGCAGCTTTACAAGCAGTCAATGCATATAAAGATTTACTCATTAATGGACTTTTACCAGATAGGAAATTACTAGCATTTAGCAAAAGACCTTTGCATAAGAATTTATCCGATACACATTTGGCTATTTACTATTTTGAAGATTACCTTAAGAACTCATACTTTAAAATCATTCAAGTTTTAGAACATTTATCACATGACCCGATTGTTCATGTTAAGATGAATGTCGTTAGTCATATATTTGATTTAATCAAAGCTAAGCCTGAACAAGAAGCCAACTTGCTTAGATTAGGAGTCAACAAGTTAGGAGACATTGAAAACAAAGTATCAGGTAAGACATCATTTCAAATCTTACAATTAGAGCAAGCACATCCTGCTATGAAGAAGATCATTGTGGATTCAGTCATTGATATAGTGTTCAAGCCTAATGTTGAACATAATGCTCAATATTATGGGATTTTAACCTTAAACCAAACGATTTTAACTCGTAAAGAATCAGAGTTAGCCAACACTCTTGTCAATTCTTACTTTTCATTATTCCAGAAGATTTTAATCGAAAATGACCCTCATACTAAAGATAAGGCCGACGATAAAGTTCTTGGAAAATCCCAATTAGGAAGAAAGAATAACCGTAAAAACTTCAAAAAAGGTAAGAAAGGTGGAAAGTCTGTTAAGCAACAAATCAAGACCGAATCTGAAGTCATTGAAGAAAAGAATTCAAAACTTTTTGCTGCAGTTTTGACAGGTTTGAATAGATCCTTTCCATTTGCAAGCTTACTGAATGATATTTATGAAAAGCATTTAGATACTTTATTCCGTATCACCCATTCTTCCAATTTCAATACGTCTGTACAAGCATTAGTATTGATCAACCATATAATAACCAAGCAAAACTTGAATAATGATAGGTTTTTCCGTACTTTATATGAATCCCTATTAGATCCAAGATTACTCAATTCTTCCAAGCAAGGGATCTATCTTAACTTACTCTTCAAGAGTTTGAAGAACGATAAGAGTGTGAATAGAGTCTTAGCCTTTGTTAAGAGAATCTTACAGATTTGTAATCATTGGTTAAACATTGGTACTATAACCGGGATGTTATTCTTATTAGGAGAGTTGACTAAAGAGTTTCCACAAATTCAAGATTTAACCATTGATTTCAACTCCAGACCTGATGAGGAAGTCACTGAAGCAGCTGAATCAGCAGCTAAGGAAACTGTTAAAGAAGTTGCCAAAGACTTAGAGTACGACAGTAAAAAGAGAGACCCTCTTTATGCCAATGCTAACAAATCCTCATTATGGGAAATAAACCAATTCTTGAACCATTACCATCCAACAATTTCAATCTATGCCCAGTCTTTAATCACTGGTGAACCACAAACTAAGCCAGATTTAGGCTTATATACTCTCAGTCATTTCTTAGACAGATTTGTATATAAAAACTCCAAACAAAAGGCAGTCACAAAAGGATCATCTATTATGCAACCTTTAGGTGGAGCTCATACTGGATCCTTATTAGTTAGGTCCACCAATGTCGTTAGTCAAGAAGTTCCTGTGAATACTGAAGAATGGTTAAGTAGAAAGACAAAAGACATCAAACCAGATGAGCAATTTTTCCATCAATATTTCACTACCAAAGCTTCTAAGGTTAAGAGTAAGAAACCATTGAAGCAAGTGGGTGATGAAGACGAGTCTGATTTAGAAGATACTGAAGTGTGGGATGCATTAGTCAAGTCCAGACCTGATGTTGAAATGGACTCTGATGGTGAATCCATAGGCTTTGATGAAGATGATTTCTCTGACGATGCATTTGATGATGAACTTGACGATGAAGAGCTCGATGGTGAAGAACCAGAATTGGAAGATGATGAATTTGAAGCATTTGAAGATGCTCAACAAACTTTCAGTAAGGATGACGACAGTGATGGTGAAGTTTTTATCAATGATGAAGATGAATATAATAGTGATGAAGTCCCACTCCCTGATAGTGATCTTGGATCTGATGGTGAAGACGTGGACTCTGAACCTGAACCTGAACCAAGACCTAAAGGCAAGAAACGTAAAAACGAAAAAGACACCAAATCTAAGAAGAAACAAAAACTTAAGGATTTACCAGTATTTGCTTCTGCTGATGATTATTCCAAATATTTAAATTCTGATGATGAAGATTATAGTTAGGTTCTATTAACGTACTTATTAATATATGCTAATGTAGTTTATCTACCTGTACATTTGGCTTCCATACATTGTCCCGCAGAAATAGCGACACGGCTTTCAATTATATGATAGGTGTATAAATTAGAATTGTCAACTATAGCGAATAACAAGCAGTCACTAACATTTCAGTACATCAAGTCGTGCCAGATCAAGTATCCAACAGCCAATTGCCCTGACAATTTCAGTTTTCCGCTATTGTTACGTTGCATTTGTTAACTATGGCTCGCGGAATGCAACGCTTTCGTAATCACAGGAATTTTTCCGTTTTGAAATTGCTTTTTTCAACGGTCTTTGCATAACGTTTTTTTTACGAAAATTTTGCTAACTCCCCTGTTTACTAAAAGTCAAAACTTTAATCACCAGCATAAGATCCACATATGTCTAAGGTCAAGGATATACTTGGAACTGTACATCAAGAGTATGACATTTGTTTACTAGGTAGTGCAAAATCAGGTAAATCAGCTTTAGCTTTACAATATATCCATCATGAGTTTGTACCACAAATAGATTCAGATCTTGATGAAGTGTACCATAAGGTAATCAGGCAAGATGGCAATCATAACGAAATCTCCATCTTGGACACAAACTCGAATCAGGATTTGTATACCACTTCAAGGAAAGGTCAATTACGGAACAATTCGGCAATGATTTTTACTTATGCCATAAATGATCATACAAGTTTCCAAGAAACTGTGGAATTGTATCATAGGATTAAAGAATTACGTCCACAAATGCCACCAGTGATATTTGCAGGATTGAAATCTGATTTGGAGAATGAAAGACAAGTTGGCTATGATGAAGGCTTTGATTTTGCCAAATCCATGAATGCTGTGGGATTCGTAGAAGCCAGTTCAAAGTTGGCGGTTCATATTAATGAAGTATTTGAGCCAATCATAAAGATACTTGTGCAGCAACATTTAATGCAAAGAAGGTTTTCAACTGCACCGAAGTCTTTACAATCATTAAGAGAAGCATTAACATCACCCATTGCATCACCCACGGAATCTCCCATTTGGTCACCGGCACTTTCTCCCTCAGTATCCAATAGTAATGGGAAATCCCAAGGTGTGACGTCTTTGAACGCATCCATTGATGATATGGAGATAAGCATTCCACAATTTCGTAGTAACTTGAAGAATGAGTCGATGGTTGATTTGCTGAACATGAACACAAACACAAAGGACAGAGAGTTGACCTCAAACCCAAAGGGAATTGAGTCAACCACAAAAGAGTCAACTACAAAAGAGTCAAAAGAGTCACAAGAGTCAAAATGTTGTACAATAGTTTAATATGTATATTACAATATTATTTACCTGCATCTACATCTATCTCACCATTCCCTATATAGGAGCACCTTCTGCAATATGACTGAACCCTCTGAATTGCTCTTGCATTTCTGATGTTAAAACCGTCTCTACAGGTGTCAATCTTGGAGTTTCACTAGTAAATTCTTTATCGAAATTACTATAATCATGTTCACTGGTTAATTCAGGCAAGTAAGGTGGTGGGATTCTACAATTCAATACATCATCAAAGTTAACATCTTGGAAATAAGGATGTTCCATAATTTCCTCAGCATCTCTTTCACTTGAACCCAACCTCTTGAGTGGATCTTTGGTCAAAAACGCTTGTAACACTAATACGGTTTGTCTTGGCATACTTATTGGATATTTCACATCATCATGTTCAATGGCATTAAAGATTTCATCTTCGTCATCACCTTTGAATGGTGATTGACATAATAACATTTGAAATAACAATACTCCAAATGCCCACCAATCAACAGCTCTATCATATTGTTTACCACTAATGATTTCTGGTGCCATGAACTCTGGAGTACCACAGAAAGTTCCTGTAGTATGTTTATGCCACATGTTTTCTTTACACAAACCATAATCAGCAATTTTAATATGACCCTTTGAAGTCAATAAAATATTATCCAATTTCAAATCCCTATAAACAATACCATGGTCGTGGAAATGTTTTAAACCTAACAAAACTTCACAAGCATAGAATTTGGCCCTTTTTGCACTGAATCTTAATTTTTGGATATGCCACATTAAATCACCACCTGAAATGTACTCCATAACAAAGTATATACGATTTTCAGTTTGGAAACAACAATGTAAATTCAACAAGAATGGGTGTAAATCCTTATTAGCAGCTAAGAAAACTCTCTTTTCAGATTTAACACTTTCTGCTTCATCATTTTCGACGATGAAATCTTTCTTAAGAACTTTTATGGCACATAATTTTGAAGTTTCTCTACTTTCAGCTAACATAACTTTACCAAAGTTTCCTTTACCCAAGACTGCTAAGAATTGGAAATCATCTAATCCGATTTTTCTTCTACGACGTTTGGTTTTTGGCTTCTTGTGTTCAACAACCGGTTGCTGAACAACTGGTTTATCAATGGCCATTGAATCATTTACATTATCTCTTGATGGAGGTAAATTCTGTGGTTGATCAAGAATTGGTTCAGAAAATGGCATAGTTTGTTGATTATGATATTCGAGCTCATTATCATCAAACGGATTTTTGTTATTCAAAACCTCTTCTGATTTGGTAAATGTATAATCACCAGGGTGTGGTTCATTTTCCAATTGTCCTGTTTTGGTATAAGGATCTTTACCATAAGGTTGTTGATACCTATTTTGGTAAGGATCTTCCACTTCAGTCAATGGTGGTGGTCTCTTCCCACTTGGTTTATATGGTTCTTTTACAGGTTCTTGATATTGGTGAGTAACTGTAGTTGGTAATTTATGATCAAATTCTTTTTCATCGTCAGATCCATCTTTCAAAGTCTCATTGTTACTTTCGTTAGTTTGAGTGAGAGTTGAGACCTTTGATAAATTGTTATTGCTAATTGGTGTAGTCTCCATTGGTGGGAATCCAGTTCTAATTGGGGTAACACTTCCAGAAGCTGCTGCACGTTGAATTGGTGGCTGGGTAACTAATGGTACAGCTGACGATGTTTTTGCCTTGGTAAGGGGCCTTGGAGTTGACTTGATAGTAGCTAAAATGGTATTAGCCATATCCATCGACATACCACAAAAATCTGGTACTAAATGAGTACATTGAGCATGACACATAACACCACATTCACTACATTTCCTAACTTTTTGACGACCCCATGGTAAGATGTATCCACAATGACAACACCATTTTGTACCTCTATTCAAAGTTGGTTCAAATCTATGAGGTATACGATGATTCAATTTGGCTTCATCACTATCTAAGTCAGTAGTAGATTTCAGTATACATTTAGTCACAACTTTTTGATAACATTTCTTATGACACAATAATCTACAATCTTGACATTGATAACCTGTATATCTTAAGAACTCCCCACATAATGAACAGCACATAATATTGTAGAATTGTTTTTGAACGAATTGATGTCCATGTTGATCGAAAACTTCTTCTTTCTTTTGACGGATAGCACCTTGACGTCCTAAACCTCCAATGATTTGTTTTCTACCTGATTGGTTCTTATCGAAACTTAAACTAACCAAAATTTGTCCAGCAGGTTCAAGATTCAACCAGGTATTAATTTGAACGGTTTTATTGTCATTTTCATTATTAGTACTAGCACTGCTAACAGTCATGTCGGTACTAAATCCAGAATTAAGACCAGAACTTGTACCACTTAAATTTGAGCTTGCACCGGATCCAGAACCAATAGGTAAATTACTATTGGTATTAGCATTACCTGAATTTGGTAAATTTGAAGCTGAAACCCAACCTTCATTGACAGTTTCATTAGCAACTTTCTTCTTACGAATCTCTTCAGTTATATCATTCAATTGGGCCCATGTTACAGCAACTGGTACTAAGCTAGTGCCAGACTTGTCATAAACAGAAAATTCGATTTCATTACCCTTATCGATATCAATAATGAATTCTTCATTCCATTTACCGTTTCTTGAACCTTTAGTCTTAGCCTTTTCAACATCATCGACTTTAACTGAAACAACTGATTCTGGTTTCTTAGAAAACATTGGTGATGCAATATGATCGATATCTCTAACACATGTAATATTAATGTACAACTTACCACTCAAAGGTCTTCTAGAATATTTTGGAGTATTCATGATTTCCATATCTTTAGTAACCTCTTCAATATCAATATGCATATCTTGATATCTTTTCAAGGCCTTGTTCAACAATTGAATTCTTTGATCACTTTCCAATTTCCCACCTTCGGCGGCAATACTACTACTCTTATCACCATCCATCAAATATAATTGGGAAATCTTCTCATTGGCTTGTTTATACTGATTTTCAACTTGTAACTTAAATTGCAATTGTTGTAACATATATTGAATTCTATGACCCAAAGAAGGTCCATCATACTTGATCAAATCGAACCTTGTATAAGTAGGTCTTTGTGGACTTGAGTTTTGATTACCATCCACTGATAATTTAGCCAATGTTTCTTGTAAATAATCAATATTGGATTGAGTTTCTCTGATTTGATTATTACATCTTTGGATCACTTCCAGATTAGTTGAACTTTTCTTAAGGTGTTGAAATCCTTGAATAAGTTTTCTTTCCCTCTCGATTTTGTTACGTATATCATCTAAAACTTGATTTGATTCAACCATGGTTATGTATCACTATTGAGTTGAAATTCGATTTTAAGAACTTTTGAACTTGTTTGTGGATTCTTCTTGACCTAAGTATGTCGTGTATACTTTATATGTGCCTAACTTTAATCAGCTCTGACTTAAATTCTTGGTCGTATATCGGTGATTCCAAAGTATGCCAATGATTCACGTCCTATTTTCACAATAAAACTTATCCACTATACACAATATACACCTGTGTTATCAATATGCCTTAACTATACAAAAAATATTATTATTAATCAATTAATATCGTGATTAGTTAAGATCGTTCTATTAAAGTTTGAACGTCCTTTTGTGTTTGAGTTTTTCTGTGTTGGTTTTTTCCATTTTTAGAATGCGATTTGATTTGGACATTGTCGAGTTGGTGCGACATTAGATATGAGATTAGGCTGTAGATGACTACTAAAGCCTATTTGGAAGGTTAAGAGGTGGGAAGTGAGGTGGGAGGTTGTTTAGGATTGTAATAAGTCAGGTTGGGATTTAATAGTGTGGTTTGGGATGATATAAGTACGATTAAAGTCATTACTTTAGTCATAGTAAAAGACTTGTTCTGCCTGATCTAGACTCAAAGATTGAACTTTTGAAAATCTAACGATCACCTTATCCTACCATAATCCTAGCTTAGTGGATCTAACCAGTCAATCACCACAAGTCGATCACCCAGTCGATCAGTCGATCAATTAATACTATTACGCACCACTACCCTTCGCACCGTCCTCTTCCCCAGCGCAAGACCTGTATCGCTCACCATCCCCATGAGTATAGTAAAAGCACTAAACTGGGACCAAGGATATGAACAACAATTTATAGCAGTCAATCCCATCGGTGATGAAGTAGTACTTTATCAAACCCACCATGAAATCCCCGAAGTCGAGACCAACGACCTAATCAAACTTCAATCTCGTACAAGGTTTGATAATATTCAATGTATGTCATATTCTCATAACAATAAAGGTCTTATAAGTGTAGGACAAGTCAATGGGAACATTTGTGTGTTTGATATAAATACTCCTACATCATCGATGCTTCGACTTAAGCCTAAACAGAGTCGTCCTTGTAATAGTGTGAGTTTCAATAATGATGGACTCGTAGCAGGAGGTTTCGATAAAGGTCGTCAGGATAACAGTTTACAGATCTGGAACGTAGAGCACTATAGTAGGTCGAGTAATAATGACCATATAAAAAGACCTATGTTTTCCTACATACCAAATGAAGCAGTTTTGTCTACGGTATTTTACCCTGACAAAGAATTCAATTTGTTATGTGGATCATATAAGTACTTGAGAGAAATAGATGTTAGGGTTGAACAGCCAGTATTCCAAGTAGCCACAAAGTGCACCCTTGGGTTACAAATTGATCCTTTCCAGTCATATTACTTCCTGTCCTACGGTGAAGATGGATCAGTAGCATTTTGGGATAAGAGGAAATTAAGTAATGTAAAACACAGTGTATTGACTGAATCACCAGTTTTGCAATTCAACAAATTATTGGATAGTTCAAGAAAGAATGGAATCTGCTTGAGATACTCCACCATAAGAAAAGGTGAATTTTCATCTATTTTTAATGGTGAATTAATAAGAAGATGGCATACAGGTGTGGTACCCAGTACCACTAGTAATGCTACCACCACCAATGCCAACACTGCTAATATCGGTACCAATACGAGTTCCATACCACTGAAAAAATCTAATAGTAACGATTCCCAGATCATACAATCTCTTAACATGCAAGCAAGTCAGTTATATAAAACCAATGAAGACAGTTTATTTGTATCGTTGGTACTTGATGTTAAACCTGATTTTTCAAGAATAATCTCCTATGATTACTCTTCAGACCTTACATCATCAACATCGACAAATTTTGTTTGTATGAGACAGAGTGGAAATGTATTCAGAATGCCAGTAGTTGAATGTATTGAATCATTAGATTTCAATTCATTCAATGAATTTTCTTTTGCTGGTCCAGAAGGTTCAATAACCCAATTCTCAGATGATTGGAATGATTATAAGATCCTACAAGACAATAATTTATTGAGTAGGATCAATGATTTCTCCTTATCAAATAAAGATCTTAATAACTTAGCTAAAAATGATTATGATTTAGAATCTGTGGTACCTGATACTGAAGGTAAAGTCACCAATAATGTAGGAGATAGAGATGATGATGACGAGGATGAGGATGATAATTCAATACCATTGGATACATTCTTAGATATTTCTGAAGTTTTGAATAATGACATTTGTTCAACTATCCGTAAAAGAGCCAAATTAGGTTATGGACATGATTGTGAAAAGAACATAAGAGTTTTAGAATCCATAGACAATATGGATAATCAACTAGCATTAAGAAATACTTGGAAATGGTTAAGCTTGGCCAAGAAATCACTTGATAAAGGTACCATGATTAGTCAAGGAATTGATCTAGGATTTTTAGGAGTTTTAGGTATATGGAATGGTATAGAGAAATTAACCAATCCTAATAGGTTCAATAAAGACATTGGTACATTAAGTGATCAATTCTTTTCAAATACCATTAAGTCTATTGTATCATCAAAAGGAAAGAAAGCAGCAGCTATAAATATCCCAAGTAACAGTGACTGTAAAGCACAAAGAAAATTATGTCTAATAGTGTCAGGATGGTACTTTAGTGATGAAGAGTTTGATGAAAGACTTAATATCTTGATCAATTTAGGGTTTGTAGAAAAAGCAGCAGGTTGGGCAGTTTTTCATGGAAATGTTAATAAAGCTATAGAAATCTTAGCATCATCAAATTCAGAAAGGTTAAGATTAATGGCAACTGCTGTAGCAGGATATTTAGCATATAAGAATTCCAATATTAACAGTCCATGGAAAGATCAATGTAGAAAGATGGCAAGTGAATTAGATAATCCGTATTTGAGAGCTATTTTTGCATTTATAGCAGATAATGATTGGTGGGATGTATTGGATGAACATAGTTTACCATTAAGAGAAAGATTAGGTGTAGCATTAAGATTTTTACTGGATAAAGACTTAACAGTTTATTTGAATAGAATCAGTGATAGTGTTGTAAATAAAGGAGAATTAGAAGGTTTAACTTTAACAGGGATTACAGCAAAAGGTATAGACTTAATCCAAAGTTATGTTGATAGAACTAGTGATGTTCAAACTGCAGCATTAATTGCCAGTTTTGGATCACCAAGGTATTTGAATGATAAAAGAGTTGATCATTGGATTGAATGTTATAGAGATCTATTGAATAGTTGGGGAGCATTTAATATTAGAGCCAAATTTGATGTTAATAGAAGTAAATTGTCCAAGACCAGAAATGGTAATGTCACTTTAAAACCTATACCAAAACAGGTTTACTTACAATGTCCAAAATGTAATAAGAATATCTGTAAGTCACAAAACACAAACTTGAATAATAAGAATCCTCAAGTATTATTGAAACAGTTACAAAACAAAGATCAAGCCTTGAAAAGTTGTATGAATTGTGGAACCCAGCTACCAAGATGTTCAGTTTGTTTACTATCATTAGGGACTCCGGTACCATTTGATGATATTGAAGAAAAAGATGGTAATAGTATAGAGAGACGATTTAGAGAATGGTTCAGTTTTTGTTTGAATTGTAATCACGGATGTCATGCATTTCACGCCGAAGAATGGTTTTCAAAGCATTATGTTTGTCCGGTGCCTGATTGTAACTGTAGGTGTAATAGTCTTTAGATTTAGTAGAATAATGTATTATAGCAATAAAGTATTTTTCACGTGATCATTGTCACCTGATCATAAATCCCCACTCTTTTTAGTAGATTGCGAAAATCAAATCATACATGTCACAAAGAGTTATACCATTAGAAAGTAATCCCAGTATATTCAATGATATTGGCTACAAGTTAGGGTTGGCACCATTGTTAGAATTTCATGATGTGTATTCCCTTAATGATCCTGACTTATTGGCGTTCTTACCTCAACCAGTTTACGGTATCATTTTACTCTTCCCCTTAACTGAAACCAATGAAAGTTATCGTAAGAAGTTTGATAGTACGAGTGTTGATTATAAGAACGAGAAGTTTAATGACATCAAATGGTTTCAACAGACCATTGGTAATGGTTGTGGACTTTATGCCCTATTACACGTGTTAGCTAACTTACCATCAGATTTGATTATTAATAATCTGATCTTGAATAAATTCTTATTAACACAAATGAATTCTGACAGTAGTGTAGAAGATATTAACAAGTTAGTGGAGTCATTAGAGAAAATGATACAATTAGATACTAATTATGGTAGTAAAGGACAAACTGAAGCACCACCTCCTGAAACTCATGTTGACTTTCATTTCATTTCATATATTAAGGGTAAAGATAATCATTTATATGAATTGGATGGTAGACGTAAAGGTCCAATTGATTTGGGTCCATCAATTGATAATTCGAATATTCTTAAAGATCCAAGGTTGAATGATAAAATCCAGTTTTATATTGATAATACTGATGAAGCTAATAAGCATAATTTCGCAATGTTAGCTATTGGTCCATCTCTTGATTAGGATTGATGTAATGTAGAATTGAATTGGTGAAGGATATTGGAATTTAATCGTGAATGCATTGGTGTATGGTCCTTATATCTGTCCTTTTATATCGATCTTTTTAAAATTCGTCGTTAGCATTAAATTCATTAAAAACCCCCTTGCTTCAACACAATCGAAATTGTCATCATTCACAAACTTCCCCAATTTGAATTTCTTGCAAAATTGGGCAAAATCTTTCCTATCAAATTTCAATATACTCAATATATAGTCAATGTTCAATTGTCTATAACTCTTGCCCATAATAACAATTGCTTTGATTTGCTGTTTCTCAACAAGATATGTCCATATTAAATGATAGGCAGGTTTTAACGGTTTAAACTTATCTATGGTTTCAAAGAATTTGTAGTAGTTGGATGTTAACATCAAATTCTGTAACTCAAAGCTAAGTTTAACATAGTCAAGTTTCTCCAACTCATCTTTTGCCCTGTAAGATCTCCCAAGTACCTTCAGTTTGATTTTGAAGATTTCAGAATGGTTTTCTACTATAAGAAAGTATAGAACTCTATAACAAATGAACTCTAGTTCCGTCCTATTCAAATGACTATTCCGTACAGTCTTCTTCTCAAAGAAATACTCTAGTTGACTTACACATTGATTGAACTCTCCTAAGTCATTGTTGTCTATGGCAATACGAGAATTGGTCTCATAAATGTACATGGCAAAATCATTTTTTATATGTTGCACCGTCATATCTTGACGAATGGCTTTGAATTGATCCTTTATGTATGAATAAGGTTTACTGTCAAGTTTTTCTAAAAGAACCTTTACTGCTTTTTGTAATACTCCTTGGGGCCTTACTAAGTTAGGATCAGGTTCTGATGTTAGCCTATAATAACTCTTCTCGAGCACTTGACTTCTACCCAATATTGGAGCTGATTTATCCAAAGGTTTATGAGGTATCAGCGAAGGAAGACTGATTTTGGTATCATTGAATCTTTCTATTCTTTGTCTTTTTCTTTCATCTGAATCGAATTTTGTGTTTGTTTTTTGTCGTTTAGGAATTGGGGGTTCTTCTGTCTGAATGTCTGTCTGGCTGTCTGTGTAATGTCCCTGTGAATGTCCTTGATGCTGCCCTTGAGGCTGTCCATGATGCTGCTGCCCTTGATACTGTCCCTGAGACTGTCCAAAAATAGGCAAAACCTCCCTGCTCCAATCAACCAACCATAACCTACCTTCAGCTTCAGCCTTTGTTAAAACTTCATTCAACTGTTCTTGAAATATCACCTTATCAGACTCATTAAGGCTATTGGACCTATCAAAACAATCAGTGATAAACGTCTCTAAACTATCAGGCCATTTCTTTGGTTTTGTGCTCACTGCCTCGTTGTTCTTTCTGCCTCTACCCTTTTTAGGTATCACTTCATTATAGGGCATATTAAAATGAGATGCGGACTGTCTCGATAAAAGTCAGAAGTGAGCCTAGCAAATCAGTAACATAAGCGAATCAGTTCAACACTGATAATGAGATCTGCCATATTTGACAACACCCGTCCCAAGGGTCGAGCTTCACCAACACCTACGACCTTCAAAAAGCGAACTATAAGTTCAACCAAGGACAGACCCATATTGAATTGGAACTTGGATGATATGATAGTAGCTTATACTGAAAATAGAATCTTACCACCAATATTATCACCTACCCTTCCACCAATGATTGATATGAATTCTTCATTACCAGCAAATCCTGGTTTCACCTTAACTCCAACAAATTCAAATCTTTCACTTGAAAAGCTGTCCAAATCTGTTAATGTTAGATATATCGATAAGACCAGTAGTTCCAAGCCTAGATTCATGATAAGGTTTAGTTTTAAGGACAAAGGTGTGTTACAAAAGGGTCTAAGGACTTTGAAGCTGAGTAGACCATCAACTCCAGTGCCTAAGGTAAGTAGACCATCCACTCCAGTGCCTAAAGCTAGTAGACCTTCAACCCCAGTACCGAAGGTTAGTAGACCGAATACAAGACCTACAACTCCACATACGACTCCCAGCACACCAAGAGGTGTTAGAGTAGGATCACCAAATGTTGCACAGGCTAATAGTAAGTTGAGGATTGATAAGAGTGAAAGAGTTTCAGAAAAGCCAGTTCCGTCTCGGCCTGGCCTAGCTACGTCTCAGCCATCCCAACCATCCCAACCTACGTCCCAACCATCCCAACCATCCCAACCATCCCACCCCGCCCCATCTACCGACAAAGACTTCATAAAAATGAAAACCTACTGGATCAAGCTCGCCAAAGAATGTAAATTCATGTCCCAAAGCACAGAAGGCATAATCTCCCTAATAATTGAATTTGACTCCATTCTTTTATTCTCCCTTGCCTATCATCATGATGATAAGCTGAAGCAGAAAATGGGCATATCTTTACTGGACAGGTATTGGCTAACATTGGTGGAAGACATTGATAATTGCATTTCTAGAATCAACAACTTCAACAAGCCAAAATCCTATCTTCAAGGATTCAAAGAACTCTTACGTACTTACAAAATCTTTGTCAAGAAATGGATCATAGATATCTATGGTAGGGACAAACCATCAGAGAGCTTGAAGTTGTATGAAGAAATCAATGACTTACAAACGAAGAGCGAACAGAACCTACCAAATTTGAATCTGTTCATAAAGGAAAAGTTCCCAGCCACTTGGGATAATAGCACAGGCAACTTAGCAGAGTTAACAAAAGATTTCCTCCCATTGAATGGACATTATTATTTACCTATTGGGCCATATTTGACCTTAAGTCAATATTCACGGTTGTTCTATCATTTAGTGACTGAGTTCATTGATATTTATAATAAGGACAATGATTTGATATATAGTTTAAAGTCTGGTTTAGGGGGGCCGTAGCTTAGCCTAGCTTGCAATACCTAGCCTAGCCGTTCGATCATGTAAAAAGTAATGCATTTTATTCACAGTCTATCGTAAATACTTCTCCTTATATATCCAACTATTCCCTATAGCTTTAAACCCAAATAATTCACTCAATCTAAACCATGCAGCTGCTTTATGATTATCCTTCTTATGATATTTCAGCTTGGTACACCATAATTCTCCTAATTGGGCCATAGCATTGAAATTACCCATAGACCCTGATAAACTTAAACATTTTATCCCAAGCACTTCATCTTTATTTACAGCAATTCCCTCTAGTAAAACATTGCCAATCTCTAAGTACACTAAAGCTATGGTATCCGATTGGTTCTTACAGGATGTTATTAACTTCGACAATTGTGTTGATGGTAAAGATGAATAGTACTTGAAAAGATTGAACGGGTCTATTTCTGATGGATCTATGTTTATCAATTGTAACGTTATCTTCAAAGCATCTTCGAACTTTAAACTGTGTAGCTGGGGGTATTTGGAATGCTTAAATGCTATGATAGATTTACAAAGCCATTTTAACGCAGTTCTATCATTCTGCTTGACCCCTTGGCCCAACTTAAGTGCCATAGAATACAAGTACATTGCCCTTAAGTTATTATAAGGCACATTAGCAGCAATTTGTAATTGATATGATGCTTCACGGTGTTTACCAGAACTTCTTAATTTTGACAGTAAACTTATTCTTGCTTCTGGACTTAAATCAACTGATTTATTAGGACTTTTAGTCATAGAGTCCGACACTGATCTTCTATAAAGTTTATCATTATTAACTGAATTTGACCTCCCCATTGTTGGATAATTGGGTGATTTGGATGGTAAATTACTTGACACTGATCTACCATGAGATGGTAAGAAATTTGGTGTAGAAACCTTTGGATTATCAATTGACTCATTAGATGAATTGAAATTGAAATCATCATATTCATCATCAGAAGGACTAGAATTTCCAGTTGTTAATTGTACTGGTTCTCTTAACAGGGACTGACGAGATATGTCAGCATGAAATGAATCAACTGATGCGTTTTTTCCGGAGTATATGATGTTATTAGAGACGTTTTTGATTTGGAGTCCTTGTCCCTGTCCTTGTCCTTGGTTTGGCATTTGTCCTTGATTTGGCACTTGTCCGTAGTTTGATTGTCCATAGTTTGATTGTCCATAGTTTGATTGTCCATAATTTGACTGTCCTTGGTTTTGACTCTGGTTCGTCTGCAAACTCTGCTGGTACCCATAGCTTCTATTTAATGATGGATACCTTGCCATGTTGGGTGTGGTTATTGGGGTAGTTATTGGAGTATCTTTGGCCCTATTTGATAACTTAATGGATGACTTCTTTGGCACTATATCGCCATCATGAAACTCTTCAGTGTCGAAAAGATCATCACTATCAAGATCTAATTTATCCAATAGCCTATCATTTGTGGCTATTGAATCAAATGAGTAAATACTAGCCCTATCCATAGGTGACAACGGACTCTTTGATGATGGAGATCTTTTTGCAGTTTGTGACTCTAATTGCTGTAAAGGTGATTTGATAATATGTGGCTCTATACCCATACTCTTTAACAGTTAGTTAGCTATAATACAATGGTTTATGTTTTGGACTGTCTGATATGAAGGTGTAAGTAATTATTGAATTTACGCGTTTGTGTCACCTCTTTCTGTTTATATTTTCTTTCTGTGTATTTTGCGTTTGTGTTCTGTTCTTACAATATGCTTTGGTAGTAAAATTCAATATGGGTGAATCAAAGCCATATAACCTAATGAATGGAAAGATTCCAAATCGAGTAACAAGCGAGCGCGAAACAGAAGTTGGAGACGTGAAACGAGATGAAACGTCACAAGATAATTGAAAACGGTCGACACTAATAATAGGAGAAGTTCAGTGAATTTCACTTGAATGGTTAGGTCAAGAAATCTTTATTGTTTCTATAGTATTAGCCGCTGAATGTAATTTCATGATCCAATTTGGTAGCTCGGACCTCATCGATTGTCTTAAATCATACCTGTTTAAGGTTTGCATTTACATAATCAAGTAGCTTGGCTTAAATAATGCTTATGGTTAATTCTCCGACTATAAATTTCCTTTTTGCAGAACGCATACAAAACTCATAGCGGCACTTCACGGCATCAAATTAATTGTTGAATTTTTCTTCTTTTGTCCTCGCTTAAACTTACCTTATACAGGAACCACCATCTCAAATGACAATCTCTATTTGCTTCTGTAAACCTAAAATCACAATACACCAAGAGTCTATCAGGGTTGAGACTACCAGTTATTGTGTGGCTAATCTGAGCCTATAAGGTGTTTTGTATAAGATGCATAATCGTTCCTAATTGGGCACGGAATAAGGATTTCCTTAGCCTCATGACTGACAGTCGTATGGCATCAAATCCGCATCTAAATCGCCTTATGACTAAAATATATATACGTTAGCGTTTTCGTTCACAAACCCAGGCACGAACACAAACACAAACCAAGCACAACCACAAACACAAACACAAAGTCAAACAAAACACAAGCAAAACATTAACAAAACAACACAACCATGACATCAGGAATAACTGGAATTACACATCCTTCAGTAGATCCCTCAACCCTTTCCAATTATGAGAACTTCAAAATCATTTCAACAGACTTGAAGTTTGACATCGATTTCAACCAAAAGATACTTAACGGAGATATCGTATTGGACTTACAGCTCATTCGTCCAACTGAGAAGATCATCTTAGATACATCATATCTTAACATTCATAACATTTCCGTCGATGATATTCCAGCTAAATGGACACTCAAGGACCGTATAGAACCATTAGGAAGTCCTTTAGTTATTGAATTACCTTCGAATTCAGTCAATTTCAAAGTCCATATATCATTTGCCACTACAACTAAATGCACAGCATTGCAATTCTTGAAACCAGAGGAAACCGACGGTAAAAACCATCCATATCTCTTTAGTCAAAGTGAGGCCATACATTCAAGATCATTATTCCCTTGTTTCGATACACCAGCTTTAAAAAGTGTTTACACATTCACAGTCAAGTCGCCATTAAATGTTGTGATGTCAGGAAGACCATTGCCAAGTGAAAAACCGATCTATAAGTTCACACAACCAATTCCTATTCCATCTTACCTTGTAGCGATCGCATCTGGTGATATCGAAAGCATTGAAGTGGGGCCAAGGTCTAAGGTTATTACAGAACCAAAGAGTTTGGAAATTTGCCAAAAGGAGTTGGTTGGAGATGTTGAAAGATTCATAGAAGCTGCTGAACAAATTGTATTTCCATATGAATGGGGAACTTATGATGTTCTTATATTACCATCATCATTTCCATATGGAGGAATGGAAATACCTAATGTCACATTTGCAACTCCAACAATCATAACAGGAACCAAATCAAACATTGATGTTATTGCTCATGAATTAGCTCATAGTTGGGCCGGTAATCTTGTAACCAACTGTTCATGGGAACATTTCTGGCTTAATGAAGGATGGTGTGTTTATCTTGAAAGAAGAATCTTAGAGCATTTACACGACAAGGCAACAAGAGATTTCCATTGTATCATTGGATGGTACGATTTAGCTAATGAGATTAAATCTATGGGTAAAGATACAAAGTTTTCATCATTAGTTCATGATTTGAAAGATGGTTGTGATCCTGATGATGCGTTTAATGTCGTACCATATGAAAAGGGTTCAACATTATTGTACTATCTTGAGACCTTACTTGGTAAGCCAATATTTGATCCATTCATAAAGTATTATTTTGATAAGTTTAAGTATAAATCCTTAGACACTAATCAATTTTTGGATACTTTATATGAATACTTTGGTGAACACAAACACGTCTTGGATACTGTTGATTGGAATCAATGGTTTCATGGACAAGGAATGCCACCTATCAAGCCAGATTTCGATACAACTTTAGTTGATTCCGTTTATGCTTTAAGTGATAAATGGTTTGAGGGTGTGAAATCAAACACTTTGAACTTCGATGAATCTGACTTGAAAGATTTCAATGATAATCAATCAGTTGTATTCTTAGAAAGCTTGATAGGTTTTGATAAACATGACGATTTCAAATGGTCAAACTATCCTCAAGCTTTGGCTTATTTAGATCAAGTTTATGGTGGAGTCTATGGTAAAGCCTCTAATGCTGAGGTGATAGCAAGATACTTTTACTTACAAGTTGGTGGAGGCAATGATGGATATTTTGATACATTAGGTGCATGGTTAGGTACAGTAGGAAGAATGAAATTTGTTAGACCAGGATACGTAACATTGAACAAAATTGACCATAAGAGAGCAATTGAATGGTTTAGAAAATGGGAGAATAATTATCATCCGATTTGTAGAGAGTTGATTAAGAAGGATTTAAGTATATGAGTGTAGTATAATGAATAGTATATTAAGGTGTACTGGTGCAAACATAGCTTTGTGTAGCTTAGAGCTAGCTACGTGTAATCCTTGTACGTATTACTGCCTCTAAGCCCACTATGAGTGGCTACCTATAAGCCTACTACCTTTAAGCAAACCGTGCACCCTGAAGTTCGTCCACCCCGAAATTCGTCTGCAGACCAGGCCTCAAGTCATACTTCGGACACCTCAGCCTTTCGAACCACGTCGCGCTAAAATCATCATCAAGTCAACCAAGTAAACATGGCAACATCATTTTCTTTATCATCGTTCCCAGTACGTACCACCCCATCAACCACACCCCCATCCCCTACTAACAGTTCTAGTTAAGTCAGTTTTCTGAGAGATTAAGTTTTGACAGAATCCGTAACGACGTTGGAAGTCTTCAAAACTCGATTTCAAAGTTACGTCCACCTCAAGAGTTCTTTGATTTCAGACGTATTTCAAAACCTGCTAATTTTGGTGAAATTCAAAGCAGAGTTGGTTACAACTTAGGATACTTCCAAGCCAATTATTTGGTTATTGTCCTGATCTTAAGTATCTATGCTTTGGTCACCAACTTATTACTCTTATTTGTGTTAATCTTGGTTATTGGAGGAGTTCTTGGTATAAACAGATTAGGTGGTAATGATTTAGTATTACCGGTTGGTAGATTTACTACTTCACAATTATACAGTGGATTACTTATTGTTTCTATTCCATTAGGATTTTTTGCAAGTCCAATTTCAACTATGATGTGGTTAATTGGATCAGCTGGTGTAACAGTTTTAGGCCATGCTTCATTTATGGAAAAGCCTATTGAAACTGTTTTTGAAGAAGAAGTTTAGGTGGATGGTATCTTATGGTGTCATTAAGAGACCTTTGGTGCAATTCAAGAGGACCTTTGGGGCCATTACCAAGAAACTTTTGATACCATTCAATTTGTTTCTGGTAAATACCAAAGATTAGAGAATTAAGTAGTTATATAATAATAAATGATAAACAATAAAGTTTCCCCTTTAAGTGTCTTTACCTAGGATGTCTTTTCCTAAAGGCCATGATAGAGCAGAGATGGTATCAACTCACTCCCCCACAGAATTAACAAAAATTTATATTAATTATACATGCTAATAAAACCAAATATAAACATCTATAAGTTCAACTTAGTTCTTCTCCAGTGTCTTCTTTTAGCATTATATCTAATAGTGTTACCAGTTTTTAATCTGATCCATTGAGGTAATGGTCTGTTTTGTTTTTGGACTTTACCTAATTTTTGTTTAATTCTAAAAGATTTTTGAGACTATAATGTTAGTAATTGTACTGGGACTTGTTGATCTTGAGTAAGGTCTTGTAGTTTGGCAAATGACTAATAATCGATAATGGTTCACTCATTCAATATACAATTCTACTGACTAACTTCCACGAATAGTATGTTCAAATAAGGGTGTACATCTCCTTTACAACACATATACTTCATACATGGACATATACCTCTACACTCAATTCAAATCATTGGGATACTCTATACATACTGGCATCTTTAAGTAACTATATGAAAAGTTTTTCCAATAAAAATTTTCAGTCTCAAGTCTCACCAATGTCAAACCACACGACCCAACGACACCTTGGGATAATGTCGGATTTTATCAGTACTAACAAAAATCGGTTCGCTGTGAGAAAAAGTCATCATGTGGTATTGTGACTGGTGAATCTTTCAATTCAGTCTGCGACATCGACATTTAGACATATTGAGAAGAGAAATATTTTTCAAATTTTTCATCTTATACATTTTTCATTTATACATACACAATAAAAAATGACTAGAACCTCCGTTTTAGCTGATGCTTTAAATGCCATTAACAATGCCGAAAAGACTGGTAAGAGACAAGTCTTAATCAGACCATCATCCAAAGTCATCATCAAATTTTTATCCGTTATGCAAAAACACGGTTACATTGGTGAATTCGAATATATTGATGACCACAGATCAGGTAAGATCGTTGTTCAATTAAACGGTAGATTAAACAAATGTGGTGTTATCAACCCAAGATTCAACGTTAAAATCGGTGATATCGAACAATGGACTGATAACTTATTACCAGCTAGACAATTCGGTTATGTTATCTTAACCACTTCTGCTGGTATTATGGATCACGAAGAAGCCAGAAGAAAACACGTTTCCGGTAAAATCTTAGGTTTCGTTTATTAAGCACATTTATAGGATATTTAATATATATGTAGATTAAGAAGTGTTCTATAGGTTGAGCTCTGGTGCTCTATAGGTTTCTAGGTGAGAGTGAAGAAGTAAAGACTGAATTCTTTTTGACTAAGAGAAATTTCTCCTAACTCTAAGTACAGAATTCCCCAACACTATTTGTACCATTGAGTTTATAGCCAATCCATGACCCTCACATTATTTTCAAATACACAATCCATACTACCTCCTCCTGCCTAACTACCATTTCTTCTCAAACTATGGTAGGGCCCATGCCCTAACACCTCAAACCTTGCAACGACATCTTCAGTCGTGTGAATCCCAGTTGAAAATGAAAAATTCTCAAACTGAAAAAACTCATTGAAAAAAATTTATAGAATTTGATTAAGTGATCATGTCAACTGGTATGTAAATACATAACTAACGAAGGATGAAAGACGATTGAATTGCTCCTACTTAGAACACAGTCGTGTCCAAAGACTATGAGGTCAAGTTATAAGTAAAGTGGAAGTTCATGTTGAAAAGAAACCTCCAACCACGGATCTAAATTTTAAATGTATCAAGTAATTGTAGGGTTATGTTAGAGCAGAGTGTCAAATTGAGTTCCATAGAGTTTTAAAGAGTCCACCATGTTTTTAGGCTTCTTAGGTTTTGACCACCCCAAGGTGTAATCTACTTCAATCATCCATACACCCCATGTAAATAAATACTAACAATTATAGCTCAAAAAGATAATTCCCTTGTTTTCGGGGTTGCTAGAATCTACGCCTCATTCAACGATACTTTCGTTCATGTTACTGATTTATCAGGTAAAGAAACCATCTCAAGAGTTACTGGTGGTATGAAAGTTAAAGCTGATAGAGATGAATCATCTCCATACGCTGCTATGTTGGCTGCTCAAGATGTTGCTGCTAAATGTAAAGAAGTCGGTATTAATGCTGTTCATGTCAAATTAAGAGCTACTGGTGGTAACAAAACTAAAACCCCAGGTCCAGGTGGTCAAGCTGCTTTAAGAGCTTTAGCTAGATCCGGTTTAAGAATTGGTAGAATTGAAGATGTTACTCCAGTTCCATCTGATTCTACTAGAAGAAAAGGTGGTAGAAGAGGTAGAAGATTGTAGTTTATTTACCTATTATTATTTTAGTTATATAATTAATTGCATTTGCAAATAAATGTACATTTACGTTAGAGGTGCTCTAGTATTGTCAGAGGGTTGTGAACAAATAAGGAGACTGAAATGTGTAGGATAGAGCTCCTCGTAGTGTTAAGCTTTAGGTGTTTATCTAGTGCATGATCTCTCTTTGTATGTATAGTGTTCTTGTTTGCTTAATTAAGAGAATTCATAGGTTCTAGTCTTATGGTTTTGTAATGATTGAGGTTCTTGGGATTATACACAGTTAGGATTTTTGTCTCACAACTGTAACACTTATACAGAAAAAGTAATTTTCACAGTATGGATTCTTAAAGTGAATTCCTAAAATAAAAATTCCCAAAATAAAAATCCCTAACACTTTAAATCACTAAATGACACAAAAAGAATCACATTAGAGTATTTAGTAATTCTAGTGAACAGCACTAACTAACAAATCCCCTGTTTCCTTACTGTCCCTTCTCATAACCCCATACTCACATCTACACTCATATCTACACTCATCTAAAAACACCAAACCCCACCCCCCTAACCATCGGTAGATCCTAACAACTCCGTCCTCTTACATAAACAACAATCTATCCCTGCCCTAATCAAATATCGTAAGTTTAAGTTCACATAGATAGGAACCGAATTCCAAATCGGGTTTCGTATTCGTTATCGAGATTAGGAAATGTTAACCTGATTTCGCAACCACCCTACACTATAAAGCCCTGAACTAATGTCTACAAATACTCTTCACTATAGACAAACTAAAACCACAAACACAAAACCATGATTGAAATATTTGCTATATTTTCATTAATTGTCATCTTAGGTTCTTTGACCCTCTCTCAGAAACAATTTGCTCCATACTATTCAAAGTTAATTAACTATAAGGACTATATAGTAGCATCAGCCACTAATTGGAAATATTCATCTAAAGAAAGCACAAACACAACTAAAAAAGGCTCCTATTCAAAAGTAAAAGTCAATGATCCACAAATACCTCCTCAGCCAACTCCATTGATGATAACTCCTGATCAAGTCAAGAACTATGATGATCGTCCTTGGAGACCATTTAGATGGCCATATCATCAAACCATGTCGATATTCAAGCTAGATATCAACCATTGGCTAGATATGGATAAATACTACTGGACTTATATTGAAGAAAAGCAAAGGGTTTGGCAAAAGTATGGTAAAGAGAATATCGATTGGTTACCTGAAGCTTATGATGCTTGTTTCGAGCTTATGCAAACAATAGCTGATCACATGTTGAAGAGATACCTGTTATGTTTCACTCTATTGGATGATAAAGGAAGTAAAGGGAAAATCATCAGAAATGAATTAACCAAAGAAATCCTCGATATGTCATTGCCATTAAAAGAACATCCGTTGATGTATGTTACTAAGTTAGCTAAGGAGGATTTTTATGTGGTGATGAAGAATCCTAAAGATGGCTTACATTACTTAGTAGCTGGAGCTGTACCATTCAGTGGAGGGTCATTTGGAATCAGTGGTAAGATTGGTAAACACATCGACATCATTCATGAAGATGTTCCATACTATCATGAAAAACTTAAAAAGTCAATGGAAAGATGGTTTGGTAGATTAACTCCTGATAGCCCCGTTGAAAGAGCAAGTTGGTATATGTCATGGGATCATATGTTAAGACAAAGTAATGTGTATAAGAATAAACCTACTGAGACGTTAGTAGAAGAAGCTAAGAGTTTTAGTCCAAAAGACTTCAACATCAGAGTTGAAAGACAAACATTAAGAAGGTTACCAAAATCACAAGCTATTATCTTTACTAATCATCCAATCTTTTATTCAATTGATGAAATGAAAGATGAACCGAATGTTCCATCCCTCTTACGAAAAATCCTTTATGAAGCTCCTACTGATATCATCAAGTATAAAAGCTTTGAGCTTTATAGAGACCATATTGCTGGATATTTAGATGATTTGATTCAAAGACAACTTGATTTAGGCATTATAACAAAAGATACTCCTTTGAAGACTTTACCAACTTATCCATTTGCCCATTGGGTACAAGCTGATTATGATTATATCAATGGGGGATGGAATAATCCTAGTCCAAGTTATAGTAAGCAGGAGTCTAATTATAGTGAAAAGTTCAAACAAGAAGTTGCAAATGATTGATCAATTAAAAGTAAGTTGCAAATATTAGGATATGGTACTGGTACTATTATATATTTGATGAAAAGCTCTACTTTCTTCTTCTAACGTTTGAATTCTTTTGATCAGCTCTTGACACTTCTTCAATCTTAGCTGGTTGTTGGGTTTGTGCTTGTGGCACTGGTTCCTTCTGTTCCTTCTGTTCCTCTTGAATCTCGTTCAACTTCCTATAAAGTTCAGGGTTGAAGTACTTCAAAATCAATGGCCCAGCACTCATTACTATCACAAACACAAATAATACTGTCAATATTGGACTACGGAATATATATCCTAAAGGACTTGACATCACCAATTGTTGTAAAGATTGATTACGGTGTTCATAATATTCTTTCTTACCTACTACGTTTGTGGCAATACCTGACTCTGTAACATTTTTGGTAGTAGTTGGCACATCTGGTAACAAGTAATAATCATTTGCCATTATACCATCATCGTTAACTTCGATTTTAAACCTATCAGGGTTGATAAGGAAATCATGACTGTTTATGGTAAGGTCATAACTACCATGTAATAAATCGTAGAATTGAAATTCGTATTGTTGATTGACTAATGCCTTTGTGGATTCAGATCTGGTATCACCTATTGGCGTTAATGATACTGAGAATCTGATTGGTAAGTTATCACCATTTATAAGGTTTTGGGAATTCTGCAATTGTGTTTGTGGCACATTGACTATTTTTCCTTTTAAATCAGCACAAACCACAAACCCAATGACTGAAAATAAACCAAGCAACTTCATAGCGCAGTCAGTCCTTTGGTTTAGTGAGAGATTGTCCTGAGGTTAGAACCGTGCAGTACGTCCAATTTACCCGGACATGGTATGCTACAAAAAAATTTTCTCGCCAAAATGTTCTGTATTGTACATGTATAGGTATTATTGTAGGGTGATAATTCTATATCTACGATTGTCACTCTCTACAACCTATACTAGAGTATACTAGTCTACTAAGGCAACTTAGTACGGGTAGTCACGGAAATTACGGGCTCGGTCGAGTTGGTTTGAAAGAACTGATAATGAAGATTGAGCATTCTAGCCTCCAAACAGACACATCAAAACCACAAATAGAATTACTATACCTATCCAAGTTGTATATTACCCTATTCAATCAGATTTCTGAGCCATTGTCCTTGGGTCATAAGGTCATTAGGTCCCTAGGTCCTTTGGTCCCTCGTCCTGGTCCTGGTCCTTGTCCTAGTCCTGGTCCTCGTCCTAAGTCCCTCTGTCTTTAACAGTATGTGACCCCCATTTATCATAACAATATAACCCAAACCCAGTGCAAAATAACCCCAATAGTTGTATTCCTGTCAACTTACCGAAATACTTGTCAGGATCATGAACATCAGTGGCTAAGATTATACTTACTGTGATCAAAACGATTCTTTTCATCATTGATGCAATAGAGTATGATACTGCTGGAATCAGACCCAACAAATGAAACGCCAATAAAGTTTGAATGAAATGACTTATTGAGTTGAGACTTATCATATAGAATACTACCAAAATCCCTGACTTGGTATCAGGAGTTGAATCTTCAACTCTTCCTGACAATAAATCCAAAACATGAGGGAACTCATTCAATAGAAACCCTACGAATGATATAGTGAACCCTATCATTGAACAATAAAAGATGATTGTCATTTGATCTGGTTTGATAATCGGTTCATCATCAACATTACCAAATAAAGAATTGTTGGCTTCAACGGTCTGAACATACTGATTTGGTCTTTGTGGTTCTTTCTTCTCATCTAATCTTATATCTGAAGTTGAATATGGTAACCTAGTACTTCTTTGTCGTATAAACCTACTTATAGGTTCGGGAGGGTTTATAGCAAGATTTGCAGGATTTGTATCAGCATCCCACGTAATCAATTGTTTACCATAAATGTTCTGAGCTGCAAAAATCAACACGCTTATAAAGCAAAAGATCAATCCTTTGATATGGTTGGAATTCACTGATGAGCCTTGGGTTTCAACCGTATTAGGACTTTCTTCAAGTATAAGCAAAATCACCCCACCAACCAAAGGAGCCAATGACAAATATGTGACCAATGGGAATCTAACGTTATATATAAACTTGTAGCCTATAACGATTAATAAGGGTGATAATGCTTTAACACTTGAAACCGTGGCTAATGATATTAATGATGTGGCACTCAAAGAACAATATTTACCACAAAACTGAAACAATCCAAGGGGTAAAACTTTTAAAAATGCACCACTACTGAAGATTGGTAATGAAGAGTTCTGGGGAACACTTCCAATAGGAAAGAAATCCCTTATTTTGTCAGAACTTCTTACTAGTATTATGAATGATAATGAAAGGAATGATCCTATTATGAACTGAAATTGGCTTAGGAAAAGTGGGTAACTATACTCCAATAGAATAGCCTTAGTCAATTGTGAAGTGATAGACGATACCGAGTACCATAGAAGGCACGTTAGGATGATTTTCAACAGGATTGGTGGGATCCAATTCATTGCGTCCCTGACGGAGGTGTGTTCGCGGCACGTCAGAACGTAGTGAGGGATAGAGTGGTTCGTTATCGTTATATCGTAATTATGAGCAGTGTACTGAATTGCTACATACCCTTCGGATTTCGTTGTTCTGTTCTTGCTTTCATTGTTTTGAAATTCATTGCTTTGGTTCCATTTCTTTGGTTCAATTCTTTGGTTCGTTTCTTTGGGTCTATCGTTCGTAGTACACCCTCACGTGACTACCAACTAAAAACTCTCCCGTTTTCATCCCCCATTACCAAATTCAAATATCCTCTGCTTATCTTATCTTCCATATCTACTACATTAGTCTTAAACAACTCATAAGCTGTGATGTCTCCAACACCTTCATGGTCCAAGTTCAAGGACGTAACTTTCGATAACCACCATTTACCTTCAGCCTTTAACTCATAGATATCCATAATCTTTACCACATCCTCATCATCTTTGCTTGACCCATAAGCAAACGATATAATGTCATTACTCCAATAACTATGCTTATTATGAGTCAACTTTCCAGTCTCAATTCTTGAATCATTGATGCTTCCAAACTTCATACTAGTTATATTGCCTTTGGGCAAGTCCATACTAACAAGACGTTCGCCGTTGAGTGTGAAGATCCTTATGTGGTTATTTGATAATATGGCTACATTTCCTGTATCGTTTGATATATCAATTAAGCACTCTTCTGTAGTGTCTGTGTTTGTGTCTCTAGTAAACTTCCTAATAAACTTGAACCTCACAAAATCCCATAGAATAACGTTCCCCCTAATATCAACTGATAACCCAACCTTGAAACTCTTACTAAACTTCATATCTCTAACACTACAAATATGACCTCTCAAGATCCCCTGGAATTGTAAACTCAAATTGGACTTGACGTTGCACTTCCATATATTGATTAATCCGTCATTACCAGCAGTTAAGAATGCCTTATAACCAATTTGAAGGATACAAGTAATGAAGGACCTATGAATATCCAAGAAAGGAGTCTTGTTGATAATAATAGACCCAGAATCTTCGTCAATGTTACCAACTTTACGTATAAGTAAATCGTCTTCAGCACAAACACATTTAGGTCTTCCCACCCATTTACCAGTTTTCAGACTCACTTCAATCTTCTTAATAGCACAACTTAATTTGGATTCAAACACAAGTTTAGGCGATTTACTATCATCGATATTGTTCAAATAATTGTTAGGTAAGTTCAACACTTCTTTTTGTGGATGAGGTCTGTGGAAGATCTTATTAGGAGTTTGACCAAAATTATTAATCATACCAATTACAGCTTTACGTTCAGTATTGTCATCGATATTATCTAAATCTATGGCTCCATTATAAGATAGATGATGAAAGATGTTAAGGGCCCTAACAGCTTCAGGACCATTCTGTTTGATCCCAAATATCAAATCAATCCATAGATGTAAGTTAGCAGAAACATAAGGACTCTCTAGAGCGTTTCTATTCTGTTGAATGAAAATCTTAGGGTCATTCTTAGCCCATTTAGGTAATGCAACATTATTGGACTTTTCACCGCTTTGTAAAGTTCCTAATTCGAAATTATTGGAATTAACTAAGAAATCAGGAAGGTAAAAGAATTCAGGTATTAATTCTCTGACATCAGTAGTATTATCTTTGGAAGCAGAAACCCAAGCTTTCTCAACTGAATTGAAGAGTCTATCAGCATGATCAAATTTCCCACCTTGAAGTAAAAGATAGGAATGGACATAAGGTAATAGTCTGATTAGAAATGATGTAACTATCATAGCTGAGGAATAATGAGTCCCATAATGAAATGGAGGAGAATTAGTATCATTTAAACTATCCAAAGCTTCATACCTTTCTTTAAATTGTGAAGCTCTTGAATCAGTTTGGGCACCCATTGGTTTAGAAAGATCTCTAAAAGTCTTGGGATTCGATAAGTCTAAGGTCTCACTAGTATAATCAGCTATAACCCAAGGGAACACTGGATATTGAGTTAAATCATTGAATGTTCTACCAGCCAAAGTGTTGATGATCATAAGGTAATAGAAATTCGACATTTCACCCTTTTGCCATTTCTTAGTGGCCGATAATAGTTCAGGACTCGAGGTTGAAAATGCAGATACTAGCCTTGAAGATAATGATGGAGTTGATGATGAAACATTTAATGATGATGATAAACTCAAAGTCTCCGATAAATCCTTATCTAATCCTCTACCAAAACAGTACGTATGTAACCTATTATATATAGCATCACGTTGTTTAGGATTAAAACAAGTCACAAGAATACTGGCGCCATCAGTAAAGAACATTTCTACTCCAATGTCTCTAAGAAGGAAATGACGTTTGGAAATCGAACTCAAAGTATCCAAACTCCAATTCTTAACTCTATGGGATTTGTTGTTGGTAAATTCTGTTGATTGGTTATTGATGAGTTGCAAGTAAGAATCTCTTAATTCCATTGGTGCATCCTGAACATCAATAACATTACCATCAGCTTGATGAAAGTAGTTCTCTATAATGTACAAATGGGTTGAGCCCAATATCATGAGACTCTCTATTGGCTGTAATCCATTGATTTGACTTATATTCCATAAATGGATTATATGATCACCCAAATATAAACTCCGAAGAACCTTACGATCTTTATCTTCATAGTCATGGGTTTGTGGTTCTTCAATAACTTCATCATCATCAATTTCAATGTTAGAAAGACTTAAGGTATCTATACCACTATTCACTATAACCATATCCATATTACTATCAACGGTCTTATCTATATCGACTCTTTTAATAGGAATATCGATCTTATAAGCCAATTTCTCTGAATCCGATAATTGGTTCTCTATGATCATTCTGCTTCTCATTCTGTCAGAATTCTCTATAAAGTCAAGAGTATAGTCACCTGATATCTCATTATTGATGATCCTATTGATTTCTACTTTGAACGAATTATATGTGGATGCTAAGTACAAAATATTCTCTTTATGGTCCTGATTGAATCTGTCAAATTTAAACACTTCGGACTTGATAAGTTGAGTCTTCAATTGCAGACAATCTCTTTCGAAACTCTTGATGTATATGTTATCCAACTGTCCTAGTCTTCCACCGTTATTCAAGGTAACACTTATCATGTTGATGATGTTAGATTTAGGTTCATCTTTAGTAATGGCATAATACCCTTGGTTAAAGATATGCTTGTATGTGGGAAATTTAGTGATGGTTCTTAAAGTCTCTTCGTCATTCTTAACCACTAATGTTTGAAATAAATCATTGATTAATTGTCCTGATGCACTGTAGTCGATGTTTCTAGACATTTGATTGATGATTTCAGGAAATTCGTTCTGTCTCATCATATAACAAGCCCTGAGAAGGTTGAAGAAATGTTCACAGACATCTGGGAGGTTTGGAAACTTGAAAAAGGTGCCAAACATTAGGAGTAGTATATGACCAAGCTGCTGAGTGCTGAGAACATCTGGTTGGAAGATAATGATCTGTCTATAGAGAAGGGTCTTTATGAGGGTATTAAATTGTTCTTGGGACTGTGGTGCTTGGGAATGTGATTGAGTTTGGATTGATGAAAGGGTTTTCTGTTGGTCTTTATCCTGTTGGAATATTTGATTAGGCGGGGTTGATGGTGTGAACTTTGGTGAGCTTGGTGTTGGGGATCTGTTTATTTTAATGGGTGATTGTATGGCGTTACTGGGTGTTTGTGTCCCCAGAGGTGTTTGTGTTCCCGGGGTCTGTCCTCCTGGGGTCTGTGCTCCCTCTCTAGCTGTCGGTGTCTTAGGCGTCTTAGGCGTACTGGGCCCAGTACTCATTCTACTAAACTCCTTCAACTTCATCCTCAACAACTCCCCTATAAACCCCTTAAGTCTCCCCAAATTCTCTCTACTACTAGCATTCTGCTTAATCTCTATAATCGATAAAATACAATTCAAGTAACTAGTCAAATCCTCATCATCAACCACAAACCCTTGCTGGATGTACTCAGTGTTATAGAATATCAATAGTTGTGTTGTCTCGTTAGAAACCTCCTTCTCGTTGAATATAAAGTTGGATACCAGTATAAATTCATTTATATGGTTGAAGATCTTAGGGAAGATTATATCCAATATAAGGCTCTTTGTGAAATCACTTAATCCATTGAATATATCAAAGAATGTGTTGTTGAACAACTTTGATATGAAAATACCTGAAATGACTTTAACTAAATTGTCATAACAATTCTTAAACCCATGGTCCATGTCCCAAGTAAGAAAAAGTCTAAGGTATCCTATGATCTCGAAAACTCCCTCTAGCCATTCTTTGTCAAGATAATATACTGATAATGGTTTGATTTTATTATACCCTAATTCTATTGAATTTGTGTACGAGTTTATAAGATGAATTACATTTAATGTTAAACTTAAGTCATGTGATACGTCGTGTGATGATGTTTGATCACGTGACGTTATTTGATTTGATAAATTAGGAGTACTAGGAGTACTTAAAACCTTACCATTTCTCTCACTAAGCTTATATAAAGAATTCAATACCATATTATTAAGTAAATTCAAAAACTGGGGGATAACCAATTTATTCAACCCTGCAGATTCAATGACCTCAGTTAAAGAATGATAATCATTATAACTATCAATCCCGAACCCTGCAAGATAAATGGCACAAATGACTTCATCACAATCCCACCACTGTTTTAAGAAATGAGTTAGGATGTCTAAACCTCGGTTGACCACGAAGAACTTCTTGATGATGTTTGAACCCAAAGCTTTAAGTAACCTTGATAGGAGTCTTATACCACAGATGACAATTTGTTTATTTGATGATGTTTGCATGATCAATAGGATCCAATGAATGGTTATGGATCTCGAGAATTTCTTTAAGACTTTAATGGATGAATCATTATCACATAAAATATCTGTCAATGATCTTAACATCATAATACCAAAGGACTCATTACAATCTGAGTATAAGGAATATATGATGAATTCTGATATGGATCTTATGGTATCTACTGATATGTCTGCTTTGATGATAGTGTATAAGACACTATTAACGGTCTGTTGGTCCATTTGTGTATGGAGGACTGATGGGGATTTGAATAGTTGAATAAGTTTCTTAAGTAAGTTCATTTTATTGAGCTCTGTTAAGTTGAATTGTGAGTGCTTGTTATCAGCTACAAAGACAAGTAGGTAATTGAAAAATTGGGTTAAATCATCATGGAAGATGTCAAAATTTAGTACAAGATGTTTGAAGGAATTTGGATCATGTATAATCCCATCTTTGACAGTATGCGATATTATCAAATCAAGTAAGGATACCTGAGGAGTGGTATTAAGGACCAAAGACTTATTTGAAGTTTGGTAATTAGTAAGAAGAATTGAAAGAATTCCATATCCGTTGATATTATCAAACTCCTTACATAATCTCCAGTTATTATTGATGATGGAGAACAACAAGTCCAAGTACTCTTTAAGTATTTCATCTTTAAGTGTGTCATTAGAGCCAGTCCTTGACTCAATTATAACTTCTATATTCCTTAAAATCACTTGGTTAACTCCCAATAAGTAAAACCCATCATATATGGATTCACTGTCATACATTATGATCTTATCGTCACTACCATCAAACCCTCTTATGAACTCATCATAATTACTATTAAACACTATACTGGATCCTATGTTATGATTAATCAAACTGTTAAAGATTTCGTGTTTGAAATTCATTGGTTTTGTGGTTTGAATAATCGAATCTCTAAAAGAGTTCCTCCTCTTCTTATTACCATTCAATTCTTTAATCTTTAACGATAAGTTCACTAATCCATCATATGTCAATTGATTAAGTAAGTTATGGATGTTTTCATTTGTGAACTCTTGGAAATTCCAATTATACTCTAGCCCTAAATTATAGAACAAATTCACCCATTGGGGCGATAAGTTCACATCCAACACTACTAAGTTCCTTAATACGAGCTCATTCTTTATATAGGAGTTATCATCACCAATATAGAACTTGTCCCAGTTATCAACACACTTGAACAAATCTGGGCACGGTATGGACTCAGAATAGTTCCCATCTATATATAAGTTCAAGTTCTGGTACTTATCATAGGTAAGAACCAAATGAGTATAGTGTTGATCATTTATGAACTGATTGAACCCGAATTGAATGGTTGAGTTATTATGGGAGTTCTTGATTTCAATCTGGATTTGTGTTTGGTGAAGCAAATTAATCTTTAGCGTCGATATATGGGAATTTGATGATGTGAAGTGAAGTAAGGTTATACTATCAATTGAAGTATTCTCACTTAGTTTGAACCATGATTGTATGGAAAACAATTTGGTGGTATTATGTGAAATGTATGGAATTGGTAATGATTTATTTAATTCATTAAACACCAAAATCTTGAAATGGCTTTTGTACTCTTTAACAATTCTATTGAGTAGCTTGAGGATTAATAGTTTTCCATAGTTTATATCATTTGCTAAGGACTGTAAGATCAGCCTTAACATCCTTGTATTACATCCTAACTCCAACAAATTCACACTCAAACTGAACAATTGTCCTATAACACTAAGACTCTCAAGTTTTGAATCTTGCTCTGTTACATGTCCCAACTTATCTATCACTTGTTGTAGTATAATCTCATTAATATTCTGCTTGAAAGTATAAATCTTGGTGGTATAAGTGGATGTTATGATTTGACCCAATACCTCTAACATTATAATCTTAAACTTTTCATACACATCATCATCCAATTCATTCAATTTTTCAAAAAAGGTTTCAATGCCTTTGTACCTATATTTAGGTTTATCTCCAGGGTTAAGACCTAATACGATTTCTTCTTCGACAATTGCACTCAACACCAATTGGTCATTGATATCTATCAATTCAATTTGCCAGTTTTCTAGTAGTTGCCTATTGAAGTTATAATTGGGGAATAATTCATCACAGGTATAGGTTATTAATTGAATATCAGGTTCCATGGATAAGCTGCGAAAGTTATGCGATTTAGGATATGACTGAGGGCGCGGGGGTAATGCGAGGGCACGGCGGTGGTATGGCGGGAGGCGATGGTTTTAGGGCCAGGATGGAGAGGGTGTAGTGGGGCCGGTCCAAGACCCTTGTTTAGATATGCATGTAATTAGTACATTAACTGTGTGGGTTTTTGTTTAACTTAAGTTCCTGAATTGGACTATAAGGATACAGGGTACAGTACTCTCTAAGCTAAGTTTAAGCCAACGATGTTTTTGTGATTTTTTTTTTATAATATTCAAAGAATTTCAAGAATTTATGAAAGTTGCAAAAATTAAAAAATATTAAAAAAGTTGAAGTACACAAACACAAAAAAAGTTTACACAAACTCAAACACAAACACAAAGTTAAACACAAAGTCAATGACAAACAAAGTCAATATCAAACACAAACCCAAACCTAAAAGCCAAACATCGACTATACACAAAGCCAAAGACCCAAACCAACCACCGCCTAAATCTCATCACCTCGAACCCATTCTGAGGCAAACCTCGATCTCAACTCGCAACATGGACCATATAGAAGAACCACAATCAGAGTCTATAGATGCTGATGAAATGTTGGTTTCTGATATTAACAACGATGGCCCCGATAATGAAATAGATCAACTACAAACACCTAGTACAGAATCAATTCCAGAACAGCCTGAATCACCGGATGATTTACTCAATAAAAGACATCAAATTCAATCACTTCTTCAACAATCAGGCCAGGAAGGCGAATATTGGTACTTGATATCCAACCAGTTCTTGGATACGTTTCTTAATTATGAGACCGAATCGTTTCAACAGTTGAAATCGATTCTTGGATCAATAGATGGCGATTCAATTGTTGATGATAATGGGATCCTATTTGAAGACGATAATACGATTGGAATTCCCCCTGATGTCTTCAATTCGTTTGTTAATTGGTTTGGTATAAATGGCAGAGCTCCTACAAGAGCCATCATCATCAATGACGCTGGTGAGAAGATCATAGAGAAGTTTCCACCATACTTTATAATCCATACTCTCAGTAAGAATAAAGTCACCAATGGTAAACTTAAAGGGTTCTATCTTTCACAAACCCAAACGTTTGAAGGATTGATACAAATGATAAAGATCACTAAAAACTCAAAAGATAAAGAATATAGAGTTTGGTTGATAACTGATGATAGTATCGACAGTCTAGGGTCTATGATCAACATTCAACAGTTTATAAACTTATCAAAGAAATATTTGATAAATCGAAGCTTCTCCAAAGACACTTTGAGATCAAAGGGTGTGACTTTATCAAGGTACCATTTATTAGTTGAACCATTTGATGAACAAAGTTGTAAGTTCCCAATAACGGAATATCTACAAGGATTCACTGATAATAGCTCTATGAGCACAGGAGGGAATTTAGGACTTATAAATCTCGGTAATACTTGTTATATGAATAGTGCCTTACAATGTTTAGTTCATATCCCAGAACTTAACCAATACTTCCATTATAACGCATACGAACAAGAATTGAATACTTCAAATCCTTTAGGGTTCAATGGAAACATGGCTAAGATATTTGCATCATTGATTCATAAATTATTCAATGATCCATACCAGTCCCATGCTTTATCACCTCGTGAGTTCAAGTACACTATTGGCCATTATTCTTCAATGTTTCTGGGCTACCAACAACAAGATAGTCAGGAGTTCTTAAGTTGGCTTTTAGATTCTTTACATGAAGATTTAAACCGTATCATCAATAAACCTTACCTTGAAAAACCCGAACTTGGAGATGATCAAATCAATGATCCAAATGCTATTAAATCATTAGCTGAAACTTGTTGGAACCAATTCAAACAAAGAAATGATTCAGTCATAGTCGACTTGTTTAGTGGGCTATATCAATCGGTTCTTGTTTGTCCTGATTGTTCCAAGACTTCTATAACTTATGATCCTTATAATGATTTGACTTTACCGTTACCAATCAATAAGAAATGGTACCATACATTTACGATTGTGAATTTGGACTTTAATGTTCAAGTCCCTCAAAGAATCATGAAATTACAGGTGGAATTGAATAAGACTTCCAATTTTGAAGAGATGATTTTTTATTTGAGTAATTTCTTGCAGGTCCCAAAAGAGTTCTTGTTCCTTTATGAAATCTATAATAACTTCATATTTCAGGATTTCCAATCAAAATCTAACAAGTACAAATTCATACCTATTAGTGAAGTTATTGGCAAGAATGATGACGTGATCATCTACATAATACCTTATAAGAAAGATGATATAATATTACCGGTGTTTAATACTGTACCAGAAGCAGATAAGTCCTACAGGATAGTGAATAACTTTGGGATCCCATTATTTATAACTTTGGATGATAGTATGGTTAGGTCTTTTGGGAAGATCAGAGGAAAGTTGGAGCAGGTTGTGCTGGTATTGACAACAGTTGATTTTAGTGAACATTATAAGGAGATCAAGAAGTTGGAGAGTAAGAAATATTATGGTAAGGAGGATTTTGGTAGGATAGTGGGGGGAGCAGACGTATCAGCAGAAGCGACAGTTGAAGGAACGGTTGAAACCACAGAGGAAACTTCCGGAGAAGGACCAGAAGAAAAAAAGGACGAAACAAAATCACACAAAGCAGAACCACCTCATGATGAATACGATTCAGACGTCTCCCTCGCAGATCCAGAAATCAGTGGAGACTATAAATTCACCATAAAGTACCACCAAGATTCATTCTTCAAACAAAACAAAACAATCCATATACCTTCAAGAAAACCTTATATGAACAACTTACCTAAACTTGCAGACCTTCTACCAAAGCTCAAATACAACTATTATCACTACCCTAACTATAAGAAAGAGACTGAAACTGAATCACAAGAGATTGAACCAGAATCTAGAGAGAGTGAAAGTGAAGAAAATGATATCGAAATTCCAAATAGAGAGATAACCGGTACACCAAGTACAGAATTAATTCATATACCAGCATCAGATTCAGTTGAAAGTCCTTCAAGTGAACAAACCGAAGGACTGGAAGAGCAATTAGGATCATTGTTTGACTCAGTTCATACCTTAAAAGAAGAACCTATCAAGAAACCACCAGTCAAGTTTGAACCAACTGATAATCATCCAATCTTAGTTAAGTCTAATACAATGTTGGTATGTGAATGGGAGAACGACATTTATGAAGAGATTTTTGAGAAGCACAAAGCATGGGAAGATCTACAAGAAATACCAAACCCTGAATTGGAAGCCAATAGGAAGCAACTTGAAGCTAAAGAGAAATCGATTATTCTGTTGTATGATTGTTTTGATAATTTCAACCAACCAGAAGTTCTTGGTGATCAAGATTTATGGTACTGTCCAAGATGTAAAGACCACAAACAAGCCACCAAAACCATTAAGATATGGTCTACGGGTGATATTTTAACTATACATTTGAAGAGATTTCAAGTTGCTCGAAGTTTCAGTGATAAGATTGACATTACCATTGATTTCCCGATTGAAGGATTGGATATGACCAAATACGTTAATAGTGATGAAGGTGAGGTGATTTATGACTTAATAGGAGTTGATAATCATTATGGTGGATTAGGAGGGGGTCATTATACTTCTAGTGTTCTTAACTTCAAGGATAACCAATGGTACTATTTCAATGATAGTCATGTCAGTAAGATCGAAGATCCAAAGGAGATGATTAATGGAGCAGCTTATTTGTTGTTCTATAGGAAAAGAGCTCATGTTGGTAGCACCAAGTTGACACAATTGATCAATGAGAGTAAGAGCAGATTGAAGGCCAGATTGGATGAAATATATGAGCAGGTGAATGTGTTTGAGGAGCAGGATATGGAGACTGTTAACAAGAGAAAGAAGAGTGAAAAGGCTGAGGATAGAGAGGACGAGTAGACAAACGACGAATATAGAGGCAGCCTACATTAAGATAACACATACATATCTAAATACTTCCTATGCCAACCCATTGGCTCTATCTCTACTTAACTTTATCAATTCCTTCAACTCTTCTCTTCCTATATCAAGTAATCCACCGTTTACCAAACTGAAACTTTGTAAATTCTCACCATCAGTTATAACCCCAGCTTTAGTGATGATATTGGCTTCTTCACTTTCATTTTCAATGTCACATAATATCAAATTCTGACCATCTTGATTGTAAACCCCAAAGTTTGATGATACAGGTGACGAAGCTAATCCTAACTTGATGGGAGTCAAAACTTCAGAATTCACCAACAATTGATGCTTTAAATTTATGTTATCTTCTATCATATATATCATGGGCAATTTGACATGTTTTAATCCTTGTATGACACTGTAATAAAGGATATCAAATAATGGACCAGATCTACTGAATACTTTGAAGTTCACCAGTAAATTGAACTTGTACAGTTTGGAATCAGATTCAAGACTAGAGGTATCGAGGTACTCCTCATCAACTTTTAAGTAAGGCTTGAATGTCAATGAGTCGTTTGGTAAGATCTTATTGTGTAATATTATTTCATACAAGCTTTGACATAAGTTGATTTCTTCATCAGTTGGGGCACTGGTAGTCGACCTACCTCTTGAAATCGATATCGACGGGTAAACTGAACTGTATTGGTTTTGTGTATGATTTATAACTTCTGATATACTGTAGGATATGTTCATTATCACTAAAGTTGAACCATTTTGGATGTATAACGTCGTGAAAGATTCATCGGACTTGACGTTCAAGATTTCAATAGGTTTGAATTCATCGAATTGTCTATAGTTCGGACGTATCCCACTCTTGATGTGTCTTTCAAGCGATAAGTCTGGGATTATTCGTTCTAGAACTTCAGGGGGAAATGATATTGATTCCATATTGGTTCTCATCGAGTCTAAAAATCTTAGTGCGAAGAGACAAAATTAAGTCTATCATGTGACTAGTCACACGACTAGTCAAGTGACTAAATTATCAGGTGATGCATTAAAATTTTCAGGTGCAAAAATATCCACGTGACGATAAATTCAAAACAAACAAAGTGCACCTACCATATTATAATCATTTTAAATCTTATTGGTCAAGATAATATGTACGCCGGTTTTCGTAAAATATGTACCTTGCAAGCGGCCCTATGAAAAATATAGCTACGGAATTTACCGTGGGATAGGTTAGGAGATAGTGGTTATGAAGGAGTAGGGATTAGGAGGATGAACTAGTAGGATCGTTAGTGATCGATTAACAATCAAAGCCTTACTATCATTGTTAATGGCTTTTAGTTACCTATAGCTACTTATAACTATAACTATAACTATAGCTAAAGACAATGTATATGACTCAAAATTACCGCTTCAAGATATGGACGCATAAACCATGCACGACATAGATAGAATGTGCTATCATAACTATAAAAACACAACTGCAAAAAGCCAACTGTAAAAAGCCAACACCTTAACAATATTGATCTAAACCCAAAATCAAGTACATAGATCTCTTTATATACACCCAAATCATCATAGTCAATATCTAGGGGTGCACACCCACCCTCAGTACTCCTATTGTTATCTCTATCAATAACCAATAAAATCGCACCGTTAACGGGTTATCTTCAGCCTGTGAGACATGGGTTATTAGTAAATATTCTTAAATCCTGGAGAACGAGACATCTGGTTATGGAAATTTATACGACATCAATGAATCATGTTGTAATAAAAAATTTTCTCCGTTTTAAAACCTTCAATTCCCACTTTTGATAAAAATTTCAAGACATAATTATTTTCGATTTATCTTATCTTCAATTCTTTTATTTTTGATTTAGTCCCCAGAACTCAATCATAAACCACAAACACAAACTTTCATTTAACACAAACACAAACCCAAATTTGTTTTTAAGAATTAGATAAGAAAAACTGAGGTAAAAAATATCAGAGAAATGTCCTCATATATTGAACAAGAATTTCCAACCAATGTTTATGAATATGATGAGGTTCCAGAAAATAAATCATGGGCTTCAACCTTACCAGTAAGTAAAGGATTGTACGATCCAGAATATGAAAAAGATGCATGTGGAGTTGGATTTACATGTCATTTAAAGGGGATCCCCAGTCATAAGATTGTTAGTGATTCCCAGAACTTATTATGTAATATGACCCATAGAGGTGGTGAATTGAACCCAAAAGATGGTGATGGGGCAGGGTTATCAAGTTCATTACCACACGAGTTCTTGGTTAAAGAATTCAAGTACAATTGCAATGTGGACTTACCAAATTTAGGTCAATATGGGATTGGTAATGTGTTCTTCAAGAAGGACGACACTATCTTTGAAAAGTCCAAAAAGACATTCGAAGACATTGCCAATAGTTTAGGGTTGAAGATCTTAGGGTGGAGAAAAGTTCCTCATGATTCATCAATCTTAGGACCTGCTTCATTAAGTAGAGAACCATTAATTTTACAACCAGCCATTGTTTTGAAAGAGGTCACTGAAGCTATTGACGATGAAGAGTTCACTAAGACTTGGAATAAGGAATTCCAAAAAAGATTATTCATCTTAAGAAAACAGTCCACCCATAGTATAGGGTTACATAACTGGTTTTACATTTGTTCCTTAAGTAACCAAACCATTGTTTATAAGGGGCAATTGGCGCCAAACCAAGTGTTTAAGTATTATCATGATTTATCTAATAGTGAGTATAAGGCTCATTATGCATTGGTCCATTCCAGATTTTCCACCAATACCTTCCCAAGTTGGGACAGAGCTCAACCTTTAAGATTAGTTGCTCACAATGGAGAAATCAACACTTTGAGAGGGAATAAGAATTGGATGAGAGCCAAAGAAGGGATAATGAAGTCCGAGTTGTTTGGTGACGAATTAGACAAATTGTATCCAATCATTGAAGAAGGAGGGTCAGATTCTGCAGCATTCGATAACGTGTTAGAGTTGTTAGTTATCAATGGTAAAATGTCGTTACCAGAAGCAGTGATGATGTTAATCCCAGAAGCATGGCAAAACGATAAACTCATTGATCCAAAGAAGAAAGCGTTCTATGAATGGGCCGCATGTCTTATGGAACCATGGGATGGTCCTGCATTGTTCACATTTGCTGACTCCAGGTACTGTGGTGCAAACTTAGATAGAAATGGGTTAAGACCTTGTAGATATTATGTTATTGATGATGATAGAATCATAGTAGCATCCGAAGTTGGGGTCATTGATGTTGAGCCGGAAAAGGTCTTACAAAAGGGAAGGTTACAACCTGGTAAGATGTTATTGGTTGATACTAAGGAAGGTAGAATTGTTGATGATAAGGAATTGAAATCAAACATCTCATCGAAATTCGACTTCAAGTCATGGATCTTAGCTAATTTGATCACTATGAAAGATTTAATAGAAAAGTTGAATGCTAAGGAAATCAACTTACACCCTGAAACCGTTGCCAATGATACTACCATTCAAAATGATCCAAAATTGATCGCTTTTGGTTACAGTCACGAACAAATGTCACTCATCTTATCACCAATGGCTGAAGGTAAAGAAGCGTTAGGATCTATGGGTAATGATAATGCTTTGGCTTGTTTGTCAGAACAACCAAAATTGTTATATGACTACTTCAAACAACTTTTTGCTCAAGTTACTAATCCTCCAATTGATCCTATCAGAGAAGAAATCGTCATGAGTTTAGAATGTTACATTGGTCCTCAAGGGAACTTATTAGAATTGAAACCTGACCAATGTAATAGGTTGAAGATCTCAAGTCCTATATTATCAACCCAAGAGTTTAATGCTATTTTGAACATGTCAAAGGTTTATCCAAAATGGTTGGTTTCCAAGATCGATATTACCTTCAAGAAATCCCAAGGTATCCAAGGGTACATCAATACCTTGGATAGAATTTGTCAAGAAGCTTCTAGTGCTATTGCTGATAATCATAAAGTGATTGTTCTTACTGATAAAGCTACTAATGGAGAAAACGTCCCAATCAGTGCATTGCTTGCTATTGGATCAGTTCACCATCATTTGGTCAGACAAAAACAACGTTCTAAAGTTGCATTGATCATTGAATCTGCTGAAGCAAGAGAAGTTCATCATGCTTGTTTATTAGTTGGTTATGGTGCTGATGCCATTAACCCTTACTTGGCCATTGAAACCTTATTAAGAATGTACAAGGAAGGATTATTAAAGAATGAAGATTTGACCGAAGACAAAATCATCTCCAATTATAAATATGCCATTGATGCAGGGATTTTGAAGGTTATGTCCAAGATGGGTATTTCAACTTTATCATCATACAAAGGGGCCCAAATCTTCGAAGCTTTGGGTATTGATAATTCTGTTATTGATAGATGTTTTGCAGGTACTGCATCTAGAATCAAAGGTATTACATTTGAATACATTGCACAAGATGCATTCACCATGCATGAAAGAGGGTTCCCAACCAGAGAAACCATCAAACCAATTGGATTACCTGAAACCGGTGAATATCATTGGAGAGATGGTGGTGAAACTCACATCAATGATCCTGCAGCTATTGCATCAATGCAAGATGCAGTTAGAAACAAAAATGAGTCTGCATATCAAGCATATTCTAAAAAGGAAACCGAAGCCATAAGAGGTTGTACATTAAGAGGATTATTAGATTTTGATAAAGCTTCATGTACTCCAGTCCCAATTGAGCAAGTTGAACCATGGACTGAAATTGTTCGTAGATTTTTCACTGGTGCCATGTCGTATGGATCAATTTCAATGGAAGCTCATTCCACCATTGCCGTAGCTATGAACAGATTGGGTGGTAAATCCAATACCGGTGAAGGTGGTGAAGATAGTGCTAGAAGTGCTGTTAGTGAAAACGGTGATACCATGAGATCTGCTATCAAACAAATCGCTTCCGGTAGATTTGGGGTCACTTCATATTATTTAGCTGATGCTGATGAATTACAAATCAAAATGGCTCAAGGTGCTAAACCTGGTGAAGGTGGTGAATTGCCTGGTAATAAGGTCAGTTTAGAAATTGCTAAGACAAGACACTCCACTCCTGGAGTGGGGTTAATCAGTCCTCCACCTCATCATGATATTTATTCTATTGAAGATTTGAAACAATTATTATATGACTTAAAATGTGCTAATCCAAGAGCAAGAACTTCAGTTAAGTTAGTTTCAGAAGTTGGTATTGGTACGATTTCAGCCGGGGTTGCCAAAGCTGGTGCTGAAAATATTTTAGTTAGTGGAGATTCTGGTGGTACTGGTGCTGCTAAATGGACTTCAATCAAACATGCTGGTTTACCATGGGAATTAGGGTTAGCTGAAGCTCATCAAACTTTAGTATTGAATGATTTAAGAGGTAGAGTTATTTTACAAACCGATGGTAATATCAAAACAGGTCGTGATGTTGCCATTGCTACTTTGTTAGGAGCTGAAGAGTATGGATTTGCAACTACTCCATTGATTGCTTTAGGGTGTTTGCTTCTCAGAAAATGTCATTTAGGTACCTGTGCCGTTGGTATTGCTACACAAGATCCAATCTTAAGAAAGAAATTTGCTGGTACACCAGAACATGTGATCAATTTCTTCTATTATGTTGCTAATGAGCTCAGACAAGTTATGGCTGATTTAGGGTTCAGAACTGTTAATGAAATGATTGGTAGAACTGAAAAGTTGATTGTCAGAGAAGATTGGAAGAACACCAAGAATGGTAACATTGATTTATCACCAATTTTGACTCCTGCTCATAGTATTAGACCTGGTGTACCAACTTACTGTGTTAGAAAACAAGATCATAGATTACACGTTAGACTTGATAATAAGTTGATTGATGAATCCGAGATGACCTTAGCTAAAGGATTACCGGTCACCATTGACTGTGAAGTTGTTAATACTGATAGATCATTTGGTACGACATTATCATACCGTGTATCTAAGATCTTTGGTGAACAAGGGTTACCTCATGACACTATTCATGTCAATGTTAGAGGTAGTGCTGGTCAAAGTATGGGGGCATTCTTAGCTCCAGGTATCACATTAGAATTAGAAGGTGATGCTAATGATTATCTTGGTAAAGGTCTTAGTGGTGGTAGAATTATTGTGTACCCACCAAAAGAATCCAAATTCAAAGCTGAAGATCAAATCATCGCTGGTAATACTTCATTCTTTGGGGCAACATCTGGTACTGCATTCATTAGTGGTGTAGCAGCTGAAAGATTTGCCGTTAGAAACTCTGGTGCTAACATTGTTGTTGAAGGTACTGGAGACCATGGATGTGAATATATGAGTGGTGGTAGAGTTATTGTTTTAGGATCTACCGGACGTAACTTTGGTTCAGGTATGTGTGGTGGTATTGCCTATGTTTTAGATATGGCTCAAGATTTCAGTGATAAGGTCAATTTGGGAACTGTTGAATTGAGTTCAGTTGAAGATCCAAATGAAATTGCATTTATTAGAGGTTTAATTGAAGATCATAGACATTATACTGGATCAGAAGTTGCTGATAATATCTTAAATGATTTCAACAGAATCTTACCAAGATTCGTTAAGGTTTTACCAAACGATTATAAGAAGGTTTTGGAAGAAGAAGACAAGAAGAAGCAAGAAGCTAAGAAGAATGAGTTGAATAAGTTCTTGAAATCCATCAAAGAAGACCCAGAAAGTGATGTTACCAATGGAGAAGCTGCTAAGATCAAACAAGGACATGTTCACAGACCATCTAAGGATGAACCAAAAGTCTTAGATTTAGAAGATTCAGTCAAAGATGTTGAACAAAGCAGTACTAAGCAATTGGCTAAGATCGATAAGGTCAAAGGGTTCATGAAGTATAAGAGAAGAAATGAGAAGTACAGAAATCCTAAAGACAGAGTTAATGATTGGAAAGAATTATCTACAAGATTAACTAAAGAGGAATTGAAATATGAAACTGCAAGATGTATGGATTGTGGTGTACCATTCTGTACCTCAGATACTGGGTGTCCAATCTCCAATGTTATACCTAAATGGAATGAGTTGGTATTCAAAGACAGATGGTATGATGCTTTACAAAGATTATTGATGACCAACAACTTCCCTGAATTTACCGGTAGAATCTGTCCAGCTCCTTGTAATGGTGCATGTACTTTAGGGTATAATGATGAAGCTGTTAACATCAAGTCAATTGAATGTGCTATCATTGATTATGGGTTTGAACAAGGTTGGATCAAACCAAACCCTCCACAATTCAGAACCGGTAAGTCTGTTGTTGTCATTGGTTCAGGACCTGCTGGATTAGCCACTGCTGATCAATTGAACAGAGCTGGTCACCATGTCACTGTTTATGAGAGAAGTGATAGACCTGGTGGATTGTTGATGTATGGTATTCCAAATATGAAGTTGGATAAGAGATTGGTTAAGAGAAGAACTGATTTAATGGCTGATGAAGGTGTTGAATTTGTTTGTTCTACCACTGTTGGTGAAGATGTAACTGTTGAACAATTACAACAAGAAAACGATGCAGTTATCTTTGCTGTAGGTTCAACTATCCCAAGAGATTTAAGAATCCCAGGTAGAGAATTCAATAACATCAATTTCGCTATGCAATTATTATCTAAGAACACCAAAGCTTTGTTAGACGGTGGATTGGAAATGATCAAAGACGAAATCAAAGATAAACATGTGGTTGTTATTGGAGGTGGTGATACTGGTAATGATTGTTTAGGTACTGCTACCAGACATGGAGCCAAATCAGTTACTAATTTCGAATTATTGCCTCAACCTCCATCTACCAGACCAAAGGATAATCCATGGCCTCAATGGCCAAGAATCTTTAGAGTGGATTATGGACATTCTGAAGTTTCAACTCATTATGGTAAAGATCCAAGACAATATTCCATCTTGTCTAAGGAATTCGTTGATGATGGTAATGGAAACGTTAAAGGTATCAACACCATCAGAGTTGAATGGAAAAGATCCGATAACGGTGCTTGGCAAATGGCTGAAGTTCCAGGTAGTGAAGAATTCTTCCCAGCTGATCTTGTATTATTATCTATGGGTTTCGTAGGTCCAGATTCTGATAACTTGTCAGTTGAAAAGACCAAGAGAGGTACAATTGCAACCACAGAACCAAATGGGTACCAAGTTGGTGGTAACTTATTTGCAGCTGGTGATTGTAGAAGAGGTCAATCTTTAGTTGTTTGGGGTATTCAAGAAGGTAGACAATGTGCTAGACAAGTTGATAATTACTTAATGGATAATTCAAGATTACCAGGTAATGGATCAATTGAACAAAGAAATTATAAGTTGTTAGAGGAGTTAGCTGAAAAATTTTAGATTCTACTAGTTGACTAGTGGATTTGTACTTACATGTGCATGGGGTACATAATATGCATGTAGGTGTACATTGCATATTATTATTTATATTATTTATGTTTGTGTTATATATATTTATTTAAGAGTTCTCTATTTTAAGTAATTATCAACAAACATTGAATTTAACACTGTGTTCACAAGAAATGGATCAGTCGGAAATTAACACCGATATATCAATCCGATGGTAGTGCATATTACCCAAACAATAATATCTATTATAGGGTTCCCGTAAACAGTACCCCATCGCTTAGGTTTTGAGTCCAGTCCCGATTACGTAAGGTTTGCTAAATAATTGCCTAAATAGTAAAGTCATATGTAAACTAAAGTTGGTAACTATGCGTTGTCAATAATTCGGTAGTGGGTATTGTTGCTTAAAATTTCATAGCGGAAAATTATGGAACTCCACATATAGTATAGACCTTTGTAATTAGGATGTCGTTACGATCTGCTGGTGAGGTGATCGTACTAGCAGATCTTTGAGTCAGTTCAGTCAGGATTGTACTTGTCAGGACTCTAACTTACGGACTCTAGACGGCATACTGTGAGTAAGGGGTTAAGAAATACTAAATATATAAACTAGACACTATTGGTAACTACACACGAAACCCAAGGTGTTGGTATATACTTTGCAACAGGTCTTCCCTTTGTGACGATATAAAGAGCTTGTAAGCACTAAGAATGGTGTTAAGTTGGTCATCACTAGCTGCTTGTAAGTCACCGATAGTACTAGGGAACATTAATACACTGGTGCCTTCGGCTGGAAACCAACGAATAACGGTACTAGGCTGAACAACACTTTTGGAATTCTGCAGTCTGGACTCCATTGCATCCATTCGGGTCTCCTGATAACGCATTCTGGACTCCATGGTAAACATTCTGACATTGATAGAATTCATTGTGGGGTCCATATCCATGTGATCCATTCGAGCCTTCATTGTGTCGACATCATCTACCATTCTGGTAATACAAGCACTATGCCTGTTGATACTACGTACAATCTTGTTGATTTCGTCCAACATCCAGTCCATACGATCGTTGACATCGTCCCAGCTTTCACACCTTGTAGGTTTTACGTCATTGTAAGAACAGTTAGAGTCAACCTTTGGCTGTTTGTTATCACTCAATGATTTCATCATAAATTTCACTAACTATGAGTTCTCTTTTATATAGAGTACAAATGCGATTTGCTGCTAAGTTATGTATTGTATACTATAAAGCAACACTCAAAGCAAACCACTATAAAGCAAAACCAAGGTGTTGGTATAAAGTATTCAACAGAGCTTCCCTTTCTGAAGACAAAAAGAGATGGAAAGCACCAAGAATGCTGTTAAGTTCTTCATCACTAGCTGATTGTAAGGCACCAATGGTTCTAGGTAAATCTTGTACACTTCTTTCTTGGATTGAAATCCAACATATGACGGTATTAGGATGAATAGGCTTGGTAGAATTATCCAATCTTGACTCCATTGCGTCCAAACCGAAAATAGTTGCATCTAATCTGGAACTCAGTACACCTACTTGAGTCTCCATTACATTTACTCTTTCATCAACCATTCTTTCAGACCTCTCAATTCTATCGAGGTCACTATACCCAAGCTTTAAATTATTGACATCCCTACTCAATGATTCCATATCGACAAACCTGGACAATCAGACAGGAAAAATAACCTTCCAAAGTGGGTATGCATCTTATTAAGAAAAGTCGTATGTTGACTTATTGTTAAATGATTTCTAACAAGGGTTTCTAATTCAGTGGAGCCAACCTCTTTAGACGAAATATTGTAAAATTGGCAAATTTGGGTCAAGGTTTTAACTGAATTTGGGTCGGTTTCGAAAGCAGCTGATACATCAACATCAAGTAAAAAACCATCTTCATTATGAATAGGAACTAAACTACCAGTATTGTTTCTATTGGCAGCTCTGCCGTCTTCAATTTTCCTATAAATCACAGCCTTAGCTTCAAAACCATAAAGTTCCAATAATTACTTGATTCTACTTGGACCATTTTCAATTCCAAAGAAATCTGCTAATTCAACAATGTGTTGGAAGATGTAATCAACCGTAATAGTATCATGTGGAAATTCATGACGGGAATTTGGAAGTTTCAAAAGGGGAAAAGTTGTACCAATGGTAAGCTATTCTCAAAAGCTCTGATTCATGTTGAGCAGATGGGACAAGGGACTGTAAAAATGCTGATTCTCTATTCATTGGATTTGGCACAAAAATGAGAAACCACAAAAGCGTTTTGCAACCTCGCGCCGCACGAGAGATCGATAGCTGAAGTTAATATGGTAGGGGTGGATTATTCTATTCAACTCTGGAACCAGCAACAAGTACTTCAAGTGGTTTATGAATATGAAACGGATTAGGAACTGATTGGGAACGGATTAGGAACACTACAATAGCTGATGGATCCCTTAAGAAACAATAGCTGAATAGTTGATACCATCTCGCTTGAATTACATGTATCTTAACTCCCACGGCCACATCCACAACACAATAGCATTCTTCTTCTCAAATGCACAAACGATGCACATAACATAAAGCAGAATCAAGTCTGCTAATTCGGTAGGGACTTCTACATATTGCGACCAATTTGTACTTTCATCACCTAACCATTACAGATATTCGGATACCAATACCAATATACCAATACAATAATAATCTCCCACCCCTACGACGTTCACCCATTCACCCATTCACCCATTGAACCTACTGTCATCATAAACCAATTCCAAGAACCCTCACACAATCATCCCACGACTTCACGACTTCTATCCCAATACAAAAGGTCTCATCCTGATCCATAACCTGGAGGCACAGCAGATCAAGAAATTTTTCCGATTATATACAGGAATGTTTATCAAATGTACTATTTTAAGAAATGTAATTAATAAACAAACTTAGCGTTCTTGACCAATTAGACAGCAGAGTTCATATGATATGTAGGTCGATAAAGTTTCAAATAATTACCTAAATAGTATAAATGACAAGCGTTACGTATTTTCAACCGATGTATGGTAAATCCATAGATCAGAATTTAACCTAAAGGTTTATTAACCATGGTTGCATGTTAGTCCAAACCGCAACCTTAATTACGATCAAGTTATTGTTTTAGGAATCAATAGTTGACGAGAATTAGGAAGAAAATAAATTGAGGATTTAGTAAATAATCTGCTGGTTGATTAAATGCGGTGGCCCCGGCATGACCCTCGGATCTCTCATAACCTCAAGTCAAATCTACCCACAGTCGATCCCGGCATTTCCGTAGTTAAAAATGCCACACACCGCATTTTTAAGGTGGGTTGTAGTTTAATGCTCAAGGTAAGACACCCTCGTATGCACCCTCGAAACTCTTCAATTGTTGTCCTTGGATTTTGTGCACTGAGGCAAAAATTTTTTTTTTTCAACGAAACCACCGCCCAAAAAAATTTCATTTAAATTTAAAGAATCCCCTTTTTTTTCTTTAACTTCGTCAAAAAAAATTGTTCATAGAAATGCAATTTAAATCCTTCGTTATTGGCTCAGGTTTAGTTGGCTTAGCATTAGCTGCTAACAGTATGTAACACGATTCATTGGTATTAATGGAGGCAAGGTTCAAGGTATTACGGATGATCTGGGATCATGATCTGAGGATTATGGTGAACGTGGAAATGATGAAGTGGCCACAGAACCAATCCTCGAAGGTAAGGTTGTGAAATGTTGTGTAGTGGTGTTATGTTGTCATTGGATAACCATTGCAGCTGTCATAGCTACACCATGTCAAACCACACGATTGCAGCTTTCATAGCTGGCGCTTCTTGCCCATGCTTCATCAACATTCATCCTAGTGCCTGCTAGTGCCTCCCAGCGCCTAACACCAAACACCTAACACCTAATCAACTTATACTAACAACAGACTCTACTTTAACTACTGCTACCCCAGACGTTAAATCAGCATGTTCATTCGATGATTTCACTGCTACTGCATCAGCTCAAGTCCAATCAGTCGCTGCTTGTCCAACCGCTGTTGGTGATATCACCATTGAAGGTGACTCCTTCGGTAGTATTGATTTAACCGGTGTTCAACAAATCTATGGTAACTTAGAAATCAACAACGCCACCCAAGCTACTGCTTTCAATGCTCCAACTTTACAATTAGTTAGTGGTGATTTAGTCTTCGATGCTAACACCATCTTAAAGAGTTTAAACTTGGCTCAATTAACTACTGTTGGTACCTTAAAATTAAATGCTTTACCTGCCTTACAAAGTATTGGTTTAGCTTCAGGTTTAACTTCTGCTGAATCTGTTATTGTTTCTGATACTGGTTTATCAACTTTAGAAGGTATTAATGTCGTTGAATTACAAGTTTTCGATGTTAACAACAATGATGAAATCGAATTAATTGACTCTGGTTTACAAAAAGTCACTGATTCCTTATCAATCTCTTATAACGCTGAAGGTGTTGAAGTCAGATTAGATCAATTATCTGAAGTCAAAAACTTGGACTTACAATCTATCTCAGCTTTATCAGTTGCTAACTTAACTAAAGTCACTGGTTCAATTGCTTTCACTAGTAATGCCATTGAAAAAATCGATATTTCATCAATTGGTCAAATTGGTAATTCTTTAACTATTAACAAGAATTCCGATTTACAAGAAATCGATTTCTCCAACTTGACTTCCATCGGTGGTGCTTTAATCGTTGCTGATAACGGTGATTTAAGCTCATTCTCCGGTTTCCCAGAATTGAAAACCGTTGGTGGTTCTATAAGTCTTAACGGTTCATTCGATAATGGTACCTTCCCATCATTAGAAAGAGTTGCTGGTGGTTTCAACTTAAGATCCACTGGTGATTTAACTTGTAAAGAATTCTCAGAATTAAATTCTGATGGTGATATTAAAGGTGATTCTTATTACTGTTCAGGTGCCGATGCTGCTACTTCATCATCCTCATCAAAATCAGGTAACTCCTCATCTACTTCCGGTAGTGATGATGATGACGACAGTTCATCATCTTCATCAACTAAAAAATCTTCATCTTCAGGTTCTGATGCTTCATCATTAAGTGCTGGAGTTATGGCTTTCGTTTTAAGTTTCGCTTCTTTTGGTATTGCTTTGTACTAGTTAATTGTTAATATTGTGCATAAATGTATAATTATGGTAATAGTTTGTGTTTTATTTGTTCTATTTTTCTATTTGTGATTTTGTGTCTATCTTTTGTCTACATATTTCGGTGTACGTATGTTCTTAATTTGCGAAGTCTCGTGATCTTCATTCCGCATTTGACACGACTTCGCACAAAAACTTTGATCATTACAACGAATACCATGAAATCGATAGTTATTGTGTTTTATTTGTTAGTTACCATCCTCGGTAAGAATGTGTATGACTTTAAGAAGTTGGATGAGTTGGAGAAGCGTGAGCCTAAGAATGTTGCGGACTTGAGTAAGTTAGCACATAATGAGAAGCGTGAGCCAAAGAACATTGTTGACTTGAGCAAGTTGGCAAAGAATGAAAAGCGTGATGCTAAGAACGTAGCTGATTTAAGTAAGTTAGCACACAACGAAAAACGTGATGCTAAGAACGTCGCTGACTTGAGCAAGTTGGCAAAGAATGAAAAGCGTGATGCTAAGAACGTAGCTGATTTAAGTAAGTTAGCACACAACGAAAAACGTGATGCTAAGAACGTCGCTGACTTGAGCAAGTTGGCAAAGAATGAAAAGCGTGATGCTAAGAACGTAGCTGATTTAAGTAAGTTAGCACACAACGAAAAACGTGATGCTAAGAACGTCGCTGACTTGAGTAAGTTGGCCCACAACGAAAAACGTGATGCTAAGAACGTTGCAGACTTAAGTAAGTTGGCCCACAACGAAAAACGTGATGCTAAGAATACCCTCAACCTCAAACACTTTGTTCCAACTAAAAGAGGACTTGAATTAGAAACTTCTAAGTTTGGCAAAAGAGATCAAACATCCTTTGAAAAAGACTCACAATTATTGACATCAATTTTACCACAATTCAACTCCATTTCAATCTTCGCTGGTTATGTTAGAGATAATCAAGAAATCTCTCGTAAGGCTGAAAATAAGGATGAGTCCATGTTGATCATTTGTCCAACCGATAATGCTATCATCAACAAATTGAATAAGAAACCTTGGGAATTCCCTGAACCTTTAAAGGGAGAAAACGATGATGAAATCGCTGAATCCAACTTGAACTATTTCATTTCTAACCATATAGTTGAAAAGATGGAAAATTTGAAGATAAATGATGACGAAGCTATTATTGCCCATTTGTTGAATGGTAAGCAAATCAAAATCAGCCAAGGTGTCAGTGATATTGTGTTAGATTATGAAGGTAGAAAGATTGCTGTTGAATTAGCTAGACAAGTTGATAATGGTTATATATTTATTATTGACGATTGCTTAGCTAGAGATTAAGCTCTGAGAGAAGTCTCAAAGAGCCCCAGAGATACCTAAGCGGTATGCTTGGTTTGTGTACTTGTTAGTGAATATGAATTTATGTTTATGATATCGACTCTAACGACACAATCAGAAATGTTCTCTTATTATCTATAGATAAATGTAATACTAAAATACGCTGATGTTATGAAGCTTGTACTAATCCAAAGTACTAACACCAGTTTCTTCCACTAACTGTCCCCCTAAAGTATACTCAACTTTCCATTTGACTTTTAAAGCCTTGTTCAAAGAATTTTCAATGTTGAAGCTCTGACTGATCCCATTACTAGTAAACCCATAGATGAAATCCGTAGTCTGTGGTTGTAATTCCAACTTACAACTTTTTGGAGCAGCTACTGAAAATCTAAATTTGGTCAAGGTACTACTGTTGGCATTACTGAATAAAAATTTACCAGTTGAAGTTGTACCGGAAGTTGATAATTCTACTTCGATTTTGAGATTGGAAGATTGGTTGATGAGTTTCTTAGCACTAGGAGCACTAGGCTGAGGAACAGATTGTGAAAACGACTGTGAAGGTTGGGATTGTTGAGCAGCTTGAGGTGTAGAAGATGGGAAGTTCAAATTGAAAGGGTCTAAACCAACATTTGATTGTAATTGTGGAGAAGGAGAATTCAAATCACCTAATAAATCGAAATCATTTGATTTAGAACTGGTCTGAGGAATTGGTTGAACGAGTTGTTGGGACAAACCTTGGGACAGACCTTGTGCAACTTCTGGTTGTGGTGTACCATTACTTAAAGCAATTGAACCACCAGCTCCGAACAAATTAAGTATATCACCGTTGGTTTTCTTAGAATCACCATTAAAGCTCAAATTGGATAAATCAGCTAACAAATCATTATAACCTTCATTATCATTTTGGTTAGAACTTATTGGTTCGTCATCATCAAAATCAATCAAATTCAATTCTTGGTTGAAGTTGGATTTGATCTTGGATGCTTCTTCAACTTTACCACCTTTCAATAATTGGAATTTATTGATCAAATTGTTGATACTATCATTCAACTGTAACAATTCACCAACCTTAGCTTCATCTTCATGTTCTTCATCGATGATCTTGTTGATAATCGGTTGACTACCTTTAACAGATCCATATAATTCATGTAAAGCTTCATTAGAATCATCAATCTTATTACCAGATTGTTGTAAGTTATTCAACATTTCATCCAAGATCTCCAGCTTACGCTTTAATCTAGCTAAATCATCATCAATTTGTTGCTTGTTCTCTTGAGCTTTTGAACTTTCTTTAAACCCGGCCATGATCTTCATTAACTTATTGGCTTCTTGTAAATCTTGTGGTCTACCTCTTCTAATCAATTCTTGTAATTTTGCACTGTTAACTAATTCTTCTTCTTTTTGTAAATCTTCAAACGTCTTCAAAGTATCTGAAGGATTTAAAACTGCTGCATCTTCAACTTTAACTTCAGGGAAAACATAACCTTTATGACTCAATAATCTATGCATATCCTTAATTGATCCAAAGTCTTCTTTATACTTAGAAGTTTTACATATGGTTTGGTACCATTCTTCAATTTGGGCCAAAATCAATCTTTGAACTCTACTGTATCTTAAAGGCGGTCTTTCAGGAAATCTCTTAACAAGTTCATTCAAGAATTCCTTACGACTGATTTGTAAATGGAACGGGTACCCACAATTCTTAACTAAATTATCTAATAATGCTAATGCTAATTCTGATGTTTGTGGATCTCTTTGACTGATTAACTTAGCAACAGTAATAGCTGCTTCTCTGGGGATTGAACCTTGTTTAGCATTGACATAATCACAAATCTCTAGGTTGAGGGCAAGGTTTGGTTCATCTAAGGATGGCCTGCAAGCACGGTCTATTGTTAGTATGTGATGGTAGGTTGACGATAAAGGCAGGTTTGACGATATGCATAGATTTGAGGATAGGTATGGGGATAGGAGTATCTTGGCATGATCCCTAGATCCTCCTCAAAAAGAAACCTCAATTACTAACCCCTCAATTAACTTGTCGTAAGTCTATACTAATAAAATACATACATATCCTTCTTAACAATTTAGGATTGATTTTACTAAGTGAAAATGAACCTGACATTAGGGTGGACGATTGACGGAATTTGTGTGATGGTGCGAAAGGCGAGTCTATATGGTAAGTCATGAAACTACAGATCATACAGGTACCAACACTGATTTACAGACCACAAACCCAAATACCATTAAAAGTACAAACGTAACTTTGAACACAAACACAGAACCTAACCATGACACAAACACGGAATCGGAATTGAACCAAAATGAACTTGATTCTGATTTGGACCCTTTGGGATTAAAAGAATTATCCTTAAGTTATGATTACTTAATCTACAGGTTGAATGATTACATAAAGAACTTATCAGATAAGACCTATGAGTCTGTAAGTGACAAGTCTAGACTCATTCAACAAGATTATCTTGAGAATCAGTTGCAATTGTCTAGGGAGATCGAAGAGGTGGATAAGTTACTTGGTGAGTGTGATGAAATAGAGTTGGAATTCATGAAGTTGAATCAATTGTCACTTTTTGTTGAGGATTTCAAGGTCCGGTTGAATAGGCTAGAGGGTGAGTTGTAGGTTTGTTTGGACAGAATGTGTGGATATAATGTATGGACAGAATTCATGGACATAACGTATAGTGTAGGTATGCAATGTATAGTAGGACATACGTGTATTATGACTATACTAAATTCTCGGTACGTTTTATATGATCAATCTCTGCTTGAGTCAATTGTCGATTATTCTCAATAACTCCACTAACTTGTTGATTAGGAGGATCAGGCACAGGTCGGTCATCACCACTAATTGGTTTTATAGGTTTGTCTTTTGTTTTGGTTCCAACACCAGCACCGCTACCACCACCGCCATGAGTCCCCGGCTTGGCCTGAGTCCCCGACGCCCCCTCCTTTTCATACTTCTCTACCAAATACTTCTGCAACAATATGAAGTTCCTAGAATTACACTTATACAAAACATTAATAAAATCCCCCACTACTGGAATTAACCCTATACCAAAATCCATAGCAATGTTGGCCTTCATTCTTTGTTTCAAATGTGATGGTAATCCTCCTTCAATCTCTTCAGCTTTATTCAAAAGTTGTACTGCCAATAACATAGCAATTACATCACCAACCCATGGTATCAATCCAATTATCCCAGCCCAACCTATTCTTAAGCCACAAATACTCAATTGTAAGTCTAACCTATAAGCTTTACGTTTAACTGAATTTAACACTTTTAAATCGTGAGATGGTATGACTCCTGGTAATTTACGTTTACGCCTTGCACCTTTCCTTTGATAGAAATGTAATTCATTTTCGGGGATCTCTTCGAAATATGGATCTTCATTGGAACCAACTGTCACTAAAGAACTAAGGTTAGTCTATTGTTAGTAGGGGTTTGGTTGTTTTGGTTCACTTTTGGGGTTTGGTATACTATCCACGTTACATACATGGTTACACAAACACAGATTGACCAATTGATAACTAACGTACTTTCTTTAAGAAATATTGATAAAGCAATTGGGACATGTTTATTTCGCAGCTATGGGTGGAATTTTGTGTGACGAGAATAGTGATGGCTTGGCTGGAATGTGCAGGTTGGCGAGAGGCTGAACAAGGCTTAAGAGGGTACTGGGTGGCATGGGTGATGCTTTTATAGGGGTTATGGTGTTTAGGAAGGGTGTTGGTGGTTGGGTTTGGTGAAGATAATGAGTTGTGGTGTGACTTAAATTTTGCAGCCTCAGGAGTCTGTGTCATGTGAGCATGGGTTAAGAAGATCCTTTGTGTGGTACACTAACCATGGCTAATGCTAAGTGATTTGTGAGTAGGGGTGGCCGAATGATTTGATAATTGACCCATTAGACAAAGAGGTAACTGTACTACTAGATCCCAAGAGACTCACAAGACCTTAACCATCCACTAGTTTTAAACAGTTATGTAAGCCTTGGAAAGCTTTCTGACACTATCACACCATACTTCTATGATTATTAATACCCACCCCACAGAACCAGAGTTCAACTATTATCGTTTATTTACATATTTACAAGCTTATTCAATCTTAGCTAAGATTTCCTTATCAGAATATAATAAATACTCTTCTTCACCAACCTTGACGGTACTTCCCCCAAAAGGTGGCAATAAAACTTTATCACCAACCTTTAAAGTAAGTGGTACAATTTCTCCAGTTTGTGGATGACTGACACCTGGACCTGTTGAAATAACCGTAGCTTCGTTTAACTTTTCAACGTTCTTTTCAGGAATGTAAATCCCAGAAGCAGTTTGAGTCTTTGGTTTTAATCTTTGAACTAAAACTCTATCGAATAAAGGTTTTAAGGATTGAGCACTTTTTAAGAAGGACTATTGTTAGTAAGGGTCTGGGCATGATGTTGTGGTTGGTTTAGTTATACATACCATTTGTGAGTAGTGGAGGAAAATTTTTGAGAATGAAGATTTTTATAGAATCTTCTTTGGTAGGGACACGTTGGTTGCAAAATGTAGGGAAGTCATAAAGGAAGACATACAGGGGAGGGTCAGAGACTAATTAATGTACAAATCGTATATAGATCTATTTAGGGTTAGAAGGATGAATAGGGCAGCCTAATCAAGATACCTATCTAAAGGTTCACCTAAAACTGACTCGATGACTCTAATTAATCCCTTCTTAACTTCTAATTCGACTTCTTCATCATCATCTTCTAACAATTCAGCAATGTATGGTACTAAAGTTGGTAAATGAGTTAACCAAGATTCTCCCAATTTTTGGAAAATCGCTTTTAAGGTTTTAATAGTCCAAATTTTAGTCTTTGAATCGTTATCATCCGATAAGTATTTGATCAATTTATTGACAATGATATTACTATAATCATCAGATGAAACATTAGCTACAAACGATGTGATGGCCTTCAAAAGGTACTTACCAATAGATGGTTCAATATTTGATAATTGACTAATTAATGGATCGCATATCAATTCGAATCTTGATTGTTGACTCCAATAATCATCTTGATCATATTTAAAGGAGATATTTAACGAACTAAGAATGATTCTTTTCAAGTTGACCTCATCTTCGTCAGTTTGGGAAGTTTCATATTTGATCAATAAATTACTAACAGGTTCAATCAAATAAGAATAGTATGAAGTGATAATTGATTTCAATTCTTCTTGTAACTTATTGAAGAATTTGAAGAACGAAATGTACCTATAAACTTCATTATTTATATCAGTACTTTCACCATTTATACACCATCTTGTTAAGGATGCAAATAAAGGTCTGAAACTCTTGTCATTCAATTTCATTATGAAATTTATACAACATTTATGGAATGAACTTTCTAATCTAAAGATGGTGTTATTATTGAATTTATCAGAAGATTCACAATAATGTCTGAATTCAAAAGTTTTTAATTGCCATTTCAAGAACAAACTTGAATTATTTATAGCTGATTTCTTATCAATTTCATCGATTGCGGTTTGTAAGCAATTCAAATATAATCCCAAATTATCAGGTAAATCATGTTGATAAAATCCATTCAACCAAATATTACATAAAGATTTCAAAACATTTGATAATTCAATATGCTTGATAACCAAGTTTAAGACTTGAGACTTCAAATTGCTATCAACATTGGATTCAAGAATTATGGTTATAATAGTATCAAGGTTATTACCCAAAAATGCTGACAATTTCTTAATAAGAGTTGAATAAAGAATTAACAACGATGTATGGATTAATTCTTGATCAAACTCTTTGAATATTTCAAATGATGGTAAAAGAATTTTAGGGAAATATCCAATGGTCTTTATACCTAAAATTTCAATGATGTTATTTATCAAATTAATTGATGATATGATTAATTCTGGCTTTTTACTTAACAATCCTTTATCGGATAAAATCAATGTCAAAATGGTCGTCAATTGTTTACTATCATTGAATACAGCATTATCAATAACGAATAATTTGTTGATGATAATAGCTAAACAGTCCATATAACTTTGTTGAAGTAAAATGTCACTATTTTTTTCAATCCCATTTACAAGTTTTGGGATAAGATTGGCTCTGATGGTGGTGATAATATTAGGAGTCAAGTTATTGACATTCAATTCATTTTCAAATTTCAGTGCTAATAAATTTGTGAAATTGATGGCAATGGTTATATCACTATTATCCAAACTATCGATAATTGAATCAATAAAGAATGAGATTGGTAATATATCTAAGAAATTATTAAGCAAATTATGGACAGTATTAAGGTCTTTACTGTCATCTGATTCGTCAGTGTCTTTTGGTTCTCTATAATCCTCAACAGTTCTTAATAAATAAGACAGGATCTTATTGAAAACCACTAATAATCTCTTATCGTTATCTTCATCTAAAAGTTCCATACTAACCTTTAATTTCAATAAGTTTATTTCATTAAACTCATCTTTTATGCTTATGATCTCATTCAAGTAGCCTAACAATCCAAGTTTCAAATCCTGCAATTCATCCTTAGTCAAACTTAACATACTAACACCATAGATTGGACGTTTAATCAATTCATTGAACAATTCACTATTTTTTTGTAATGGTTCATTTGGAATGATTTGCCATAATTCAAGGAATTTATAAATAGTTTGTAATTGATCATAAGGTTGAAAGTTTTGTAATAAAACTGATGAAAATTCAATTAATCCTTTTTTAATATCATCATTGGTTCCATTTGTAAATTGGTTACCAACTAAGAATAAAATTGTATGTAAAGATTTTTCAATAGTTAAAGTATTAACTAAAGAATTGAATAATTTATTCAATCTGTGTCTTGGAATATGTTGTAATGCAGCTATGAAACTTGCCAATAAGAATTCGATATCTTCATTAATATTGGTTGTACCATTTTGAGCTAATGCTGGTATAACTCTTGATACAGTTTCTTGTAATGCTTGATTAGAAAATTCATCATCTTGTTTAATAGTATGAGCTCCCATAAACGTGAAAATTGGCATAACACTATGTAAAATGATTTCTGGAGCTAATGATGCTAATTCTGCTATAACCAATAATAATTTATTTTGAAGTTGTGGATTATTACAATTTCTAATTGAATTAACAATTAAATCAGCTCTAATTGATTTTGAATCATATTTAAATGATTTGGATTTCATTAGTTTTATACCATTGATCATACAGTTAGCTAAGATCTCTTGACTATACAAAACTGGTAAATGTCCATCATTTCCAAGATAATCTAAATCAGTTAAAATCTTGAAAAGTTCAATTAAAAGTTCAGGTTTTGAAATGTCATCATTACCATTCTTTAAGTTTTCAATCAAGTTATAGTCTAAAACATCTAATACAATGGTTAACTTCTTTAAATGAATATTAGCAATATTGGTAATATCATTTCTTGCCAAATTCTGTTTGGTTTGACTTGATGATCTTCTCTTTCTTTTGACTATGGTTTGATCTGGTACTTCATTATTGATTTGTACGGTATTAAGGACTGATGAAATAAGTTTGGTATCGAGTTGAAGTTTATTAAGCACTTCATATCCGTCAAAGTCATTGACATCTTCAATGATTATTTCAATGATTTTATTAAAAATTTTTAATCTGAGGTCATGTGACTTGATTTGATTGAAAATCTTAATAATTCTATTGGAAGCAAGTACAGGGTTTGAGGATAATAAATTTAATAACAAATCGATTTCTTTTGGAGTTGTGTTTAATCCACCAATCATATCGATTAAATTTTGTTGGATCTGGGTGAAATCAAGCTTTAAAAGTTGACATTGATTGTTAAGATCTTCTGAGGTTAATAATGATAAATCATGACCGAAAGTTGTTCTATAATCATTATCTTGTTGATTAAGTAAACTCATGACATTCCATATCTTATACTTGAATGTTAAAGGAAATTCAAGACCCCATTGATTAAGGATAAATTCTTTAAGATAAGTTTGACCATATTTCTTTGAGTTCCCTTTACTATGATTAAACATCATCAAAAGCTTATCGATGAGTTTCGAAGGATCGACTATGACATCATTGAAACCAAGTTGATTGATCAAATTTAAGAAGTATTCACCGTCTTTAGGTGATAACAAATGTTTTTTATTATCAGCGACATTGTGATAGATCTCATTCTCGAATTGTAAATCGGATCCTTTTGAGGTGGTGATAGATTCCAACATGGTTAAATAATATTGACGGATTGATTTGTGTTTATCGTATAATCCTAATAAGATGATAGGAATTAAGATGTAATATGATCCACCGGTTTGGACTTGTTTTTTAAGGAGTTTGGTTAACTTAGTTACTACTTTGATTCTAGCTATGATTGGTAAATTTGGTGATAATGAGAATCTGATTAAGAATGATAAGTAACTCTTATAGCTTTCAAATTTATTTGAAAAGCTTTCAATGCTATTAAGGTTGGATAAGAGGGTTAATGATAATTGGTTGAATTCAATGTTTGAAGAATTCAAGAAGAATGAATCAATTGATGTGTATACGTCAGTTTCGATGATTTCTTCAATTTCTTCAATATCTTCAATTTCTTTGGCGCCATCAACGGCTTCCATATCTTCTTCTACACCTTCATCTTCATCGGATAATGTGGTTAATAAAATCATTTCCAAGTCAGGGATCTTTATATCACATAATTGCTTGAACTTCTCTTTATCATACTTGAATAATCCTTCAATGGTTCTGGTAACATTATCCTTAACAACTTTCTCAGTGGTTGTAACTTCCTTTAAAACCCCCTTACAAATAATCTCATAGTTCGAACTTAAATCCACAAACGCAAAATATTTGTGGATGTTGATTTGTGTCAAGTTCGAGATATAATAGTAACTTAAAAATTTATTGATTTGATACTTTTCATTTGAAAGCATTTCGATTGTTTCAACGTCGAATTCGAACTGTTTGATGAATTTTCCTTTTGTGTCATCAACAGTTTCCTCAGAGAATCCTTGCCACAAATGACCTAAAGTTATTAAAGTCTTCTTTAAAATCGATTGGTTCAAACATTCTCTATTATTCAATATGCTAGTGGATAATGCGATTATGGTTGTATCATTCAATGATAAAATCGAACTTATAACTGAAATTAATGAAAAGGCTGTTATCAAATTGTCATATCCTCCTTTTAACAAACTGTTCAATATCCTTAAGACTATTGGTAAATAATAACCTTCAATCCTATTTTGATCCTTACTTAATGATGATAATAATTGAATGGAAATGGATAAGTAAAAAATCAATTGGGACTTGTATACTAAATTCCTTTCAATTTGATCATTTAAGAATAAGGTGTATAACTTGAATAACTCATAACTATCAACAAAACTTTTCAAAATTGATAATCCTGATGGGTTCTTTAACATATCTTTAAATCCTATAAAAGATTCGAAGATCTTTGGAAATGATTGTTTTGGTATGGCATTCAAAATCTTAAGGAAAATCGGTTCCTTATAATATGATAAACTTGTCAATATTAACATCTCCCCATTATATAAGTTGATATTGAATCTTCTCACCAACCATTCCAAGGCTTTAACACTACAACTCAAATTCAAATATGGTGATACTAAATATAGGAAATTGTTGATATTCTCATTCAAGTTGTTCATCATATCTTGTTGTTGGACATTTCTATCGAATGTTATAGTGCTTTCATGAAATAAAGTCCCATTAAACTTGGTGAATCTTTTATCTAGTTGACTCAAGTCAGTTAATCCTTCTAAACTAATTTGATAAATTAATTCGAAATCTTGAGTTGCTGCAATTTTTGGGTCGAAAATCAAAGACCTTGAATGAATTCTTGATCTTGACTTTCTATCAACAACTGAAGATGCTGAGGAATCAGCTATGGCACCTAACTGTTGTGATAAACTCATTGTAGAATTTTTGCGAGATGAGGTATTGGATTTTAAGGTCGCGAAGAGTTGGTACTGAGAAGAGCACTACACCACCAGGCACTGAGAATTGCACACCAGAGCTGCACACAAGAGCACTGAAAATTGTACTGCGTAAATCCTGCAGAGGCACTAAAATCATTCTCAAGATCTATATTAACAGATCAATAAACTATCATAAACTACAGAGCTAAGCCACTACAGAGCCAAGCAACTAACAGAGCCAATACCATGCCTTTTCAATGATATTCTTAGGAATTGGTTTAACATAACGAGCTTCTTCGTCTTCAATCAAATCCAACCCTGTGAATAGATCAATATCTTCAATTGGTCTAACAAACCTAATTCTTCCTAACCAAAAGTATTCATAAACTTTATGACTCAAATATAATCCAAGAACTATTGGCAAAGTTACATAAGCAGCTACAAAATCAGGACCGTTGAAATCAAAAAATACTCCAAACCCATTAGTTATACAGACCAAACCTATGAAAAATACAACAAACCATGCACCATATGGTTGGAGTATGGTCTTATAAGTAACTCTATCCCATAATCCATTATAGGTAATAGCCTTTCTCCATCTAGTGTAGGCAAAAGAAACAGCTATCCAAGAAATAAATCCGGAAATTGTGGTAATGTTAGTAAACCAGTTAAAAACATTAGCAGTACCACTGGAAACATTTAAATAAGCCAAACATGCAATTACTGATGTTAATATTACTGCATTATACGGAATACCAAATCTATTGATATGAGTGAACATTTTTGGGGCTATACCTTTTTTAGCATTACTATATAAGACTCTTGAAGCTGTATATAATTGAGAATTGGCAGCTGATGTGGCCGATGTTAAAATACAAGCATTTATGAAATGATCCAAACCTTGGATACTAGCATTTTTGATTCCAATCACAAACGGTGAAGCAGAAGCTCCTGTTCCATTAAGTAATCTTTCATTGGTGGAAATACAAATGACTCCAATAACTAAAGTTCCAACAATGTAGAAACAAGTTACTCTATAGATGAATCTTGAAGCTGCTTTTGGGATGTTTTTACGAGGGTTTTCACATTCTCCTGCTGCTGTAACAACATATTCAGGGGAACAAATAAATGCAAACCCGGATTTGATGATGGAGTACCATACTCCAAGAAATCTACCAGTAGAACCATCAACTAAATATGACTTGAATGCTAAATCATGCTTCCAATATCTAAAACCAAGACGGTCATGAGTTGGTGCCCCACCAAAGAAAATCACAATTCCTGTGATTATCAAGATCACAATTGCAATTACCTTTACAGATGCAAACACAAATTCACTTTCCCCATAAATAGCAGCTGATGTGAAGTTCAAAATTACACAAAGAAGTGTGAATATTGTAATCCAAACTGCTATATTCACATTGTTGGGCCAATAATCAACCAAAATAGCAGCAGCAGTGATTTCAGTTGGTACTAAAATTGCAAATGCATAATAATAATTCCAACTTATAGCAAACCCTAAACTATCTTCAACAAAATCAGTAACAAATGCTTGGGCACCATTACCTGGTAATGGCAAAAATGTAATCATTTCCGCCATTTCATTCATCACTAACCAAATAAGCACCGACATAATCACATAAGCGAGCCATAATGATGCTGGTCCTGCATTGTAAAGAATACCACCAGATCCAATAAATAACCCAGTTCCTAATTGTTAGTAAATGAAACGTTACGTAAGATCTTGAATTTTCCCCTCGGGATTACCCCGAAATTTTATCGGGAAAAAAGCGAAACCCCGAATTTAACATACCTATACATCCACCGATGGCTAATAATTGAACATGTCTTGCTTTCATACCCCTATGTAAGGTTTTTTTAGACTTTTCGAGTTTTGAAAAGTTAGAATCATTTTCATCGATAATTCGTGAATTGGCAATAGAAAGATCTAAACCACTGGTACCAGCCCTATGAATACTTGGACGTGATGTTACAGATTTAACTGAAATCTTGTCCTTTGCTTTAGAGTCTTTCATGATATGTTATAATAAAATATTTAGGAATCTATGAATTTGTGGGGGTGTTTCTCATTTAAATACAAAAGTTGGGGAATGATCAATTCTAGTTATCTTCATAATAGTCGGAATAAGGGTTCATATCTCGAAGATTTCTTATCACAAAATGAGCGGATCTTAGATTTACAAAATTTAAAATGCCAATAGTTACTGTATGGGAAACAAAAAGAGGGGGGAAATACGGGATTTTCCCATGAGTGGCATTATGCCTCATTAAGTTTGTTTCAAGTTGTGTTCCTCGTATTGTACTAACTATCATACATTGAGATCTCAATATAACTATGGAGTAATGATCATACGATACCCGTATAATATCAATCACGATATGAGGTCCACTAAAGTATCAAAGACCTCTTTAGTACCTCTTTAGTACCATAGGATCGAATTCCTTGTAGATGATAATATAAGCGGAACTAAATCGCCTTGTCTTAATCGTTCGACTTCTTTAGATAAGAGTCAATCTAACAATTAGGCGCAAATCTACAATAGGCAATCTCCCAAGTATTTTGCAGTAACCGAAGTCAACAGAAGTCAAGAGAGTCAACACTAGAGTCAAAAGAAGTCAATTCAAGGATAAAGATTTATACATTAAGTCATAAAACGATTATTTACCATGATAGCATTGACAGTAATAATAATGTTCGGCTTTTTAAACCCCCAACTAGTATGTAATTCTATATCCTCTATGGGAATATGATTAAACGTAAAACCATTCTATGTTAGGCCATCAACAGTAATAAACAGTGATAGTAATGATACCTCATTGCCAATCAACGGAGAATTACCGACCCCACAATAAAAATCCTATATCTAATCAACCCCTTATCTCAAAACTACAACTAGAATAAAGATCTAAATTAAGCTTTCTTTTTAAATAAAGGTTCACCGATTTGTTTACCTCTTAATTTAACACCTAAAGCTCTTTCTAATTTACCTAAAAGTTGTTGGTTTGGTTGAGCTCTTCCACTTTCATAATCATTAATGACTTGTGGCTTTTCATTGATTTTAGTAGCTAAATCTTTTTGAGTCAATCCTTTTTCTTGTCTAGCCTTTGAAATAACTTTACCAACGTTGGTGTCAACTTTCTTAACAGCAACAACATCATCAGTATCATCTAATTTAGTTAATCTTTGGCCTTCAGGGTTTGATTTTGTATTAGCACTACCATATTTCTTTTCAGTACCAACGACATTACCAGCTCTTCTGGCAGCATTTAATTGACTTTGTGTTTTGGCAACGGTTTCTCTTGGACCACCACCACCAATTCTAGCTTTTGAACCGATTACTGTAACTGAATCCCAATCTGACATATTTAACGATTTTTGATTTGTATGACTTATTTGAAAATTTCTCAAAATCTCACCATTGAGGCTTACACGTAAATTCTGTGGATTTCTTTGAGGTTCTATGATAGTGCAACCCAAAAACTGTTTCGCAGTAACACTACCACAGCATCGGCTCGGTGAAGCACCTTTTCAGTGGTGACTGCCGCAGTATTTAGGCGATCGCAACTTTCCAAATCCAAAATATCAATAACTTAATTCATCATGTTACTTGAAGTTAAATCCAGATCCAAATCAATTAAGACGTTATCGACTGATGAGTTCCGTCCAACTGATTTCACCAATGATTTAATTGAGGTCATTGCTAAAGATAATAAGTTATCTAAAAACAGAATCAGACTTACATATGAAAGAAATGATCAAAAAGTCCCTTTGGCCATTAATAAGACTTTCAAAGAATTTGGAATTACTGGTGATGCTACCTTATCAGTCAAAGACTTAGGTGCTCAATTTGATTGGAAAACTGTTTTCATTCTTGAATATTTCGGACCAATTGTTTTTCATTCCATCTTCTTCTATGGGTACCATTCATACTTCAATCAATATGAGAACACTAGCACTCAAATTGCTTTATATGATTTAACCTTATTACACTTCCTTAAAAGAGAATTCGAAACTTTGTTCGTCCATAAGTTTTCAAAGGCCACAATGCCATTGTTCAACTTGTTCAAGAATAGTTTCCATTATTGGGTATTAAATGGTATATTATGTAGTGTATTCGTTTATGCCCCAGTTAATTACAAATATTCCAAAAACCCTTTGGTAGCTTTCTTGTTTAATACTAATGAATGGACAACTGATTACGTCATATTGTTTGCTATCATAATTTTAGGTCTTGAATATGGTAATTACTTAACTCATAAAAATTTGAGTTCAATTAGAGACACTAATCCCCAGAATTATGAAATTCCTTTTGGGTTTGGATTTGATTACGTCACATGTCCAAATTACTTTATTGAAATTTTAACGTTCTTGGTGTTTTCAATCTTGAGTGGTAATTGGGCTTATTATTTCTTTACTTTGGTTGCTGCCGTTCAAATGTACATTTGGGCAGTTGCAAAGCATAAGAGGTATTTGAAGACTTTTGGTGATAAGTATAAGAAATTGAATAGAAAAGTATTGATTCCTTTTGTACTTTAGGTTTCCTGGTGCTTACTTTGTTCTTGTTTCTGGAGTCATGTCCAAGTGCAACAAGAATGAAAGAAATATAATTTGTTGTGAATCGTTAATAAATATTCGTATATAAAGATTTAATCCTCATTTTTTCTCCATCTTTAAGCAAATACTATTAACACAGTGTCTTTCGTCAGTTGGATTATTGTAACCTTCACCTCTAAAAATGTGACCCAAATGACCATCACATTTACTACATCTCATTTCTTCTCTAACCATTCCATGGGTTCTATCAACTTTTGTGGTGATTGAATCAGGAATTGCTTGGTAGAATGCTGGCCATCCACAATGGGCATCGAATTGAGTCGATGCTTCATATAATGGATTACCACATCCAACACATTTATAAATCACTGACTTATCACTTGGAGTCTTAACATATTCTCCAGTATTAGGTGCTTCAGTACCGTTTTGTCTCAATACTCTGAATTGTTCAGGGTTTAAAATAGCTCTCCATTCAGCTTCGGTTTTATTTGACATCTTCTGGATTTGATTAATTTGAAATCTTGGCGTAAATAGAACTTTATATAATAGATTTGCCCTGCTAATTTGTCTTATCATACAGATCGCGATTTTCACAGTTGACGGGCAACATCCACAAATACAATCGATGACCAATAATGCACATATATTCTTATATACCTTACCTAAATTTTTTTACACAGCCTTGACTTAACGCATGAAATAATTGTACTTACCTTTTTGAACTCTTGAATCATCCAAAGTTTTTAAATCCCAGTTAATTTCAATATCAATTTCTCTTGGGTTTCTAGAATTTGGTCTAGCAGAAATCTTGCCTTTAATAATATCATTTAACTTAATATCCAAAATTTGATCCATATAAAACACGGTTTGTTTCCAATGAGTATAATTACTCATAGGTCCAGTACCTAAAGTGACTTTTTCTTTACCAGGGAATTCACAATCAAACCAAACAATATAAGCATGACATAATTCATTAGTTAAAGGTTTCAATTCGAATTCTCTGGTGAATGCTAAATCGTCTTTACTAACTTTGTTTATATCAAACTCAAAGAATTTATAACTTGAAGTGATCAATGAATTATTATTAACAGTGTCAACCAATGGTTCAGCCATTGCGACTTCAATAAATGGACTATAATCAAATCCATAAACATCTTGCCAATAATTGATTTTCTCATCCTTATACTCCCCATCTTCAATACCTGCAATATACATGGAACATTTATCAGGTAAAATTAATCCACCTTCAACCAAATATTTATCTCTAGCATATAATACAGTGTCTAACATTGATTCGTATAATAAGAAATATCCCATCCATTCACTTACTATTATATCAACTTGTTTGACTGGTAATTCAATATCTTCTAATTTACCTTGGATCAAAGTAATCTTATCATCAAATCCATTCAAATTGACAATTTCTTTTGCCTTGTCAATGATGTTTGACATATCAACTGAATAAACATGTTTGGCACCAGCTTTAACTGCAAACATAGATAAAATACCTGTACCACATCCAACATCTAAGACAATTTTATCTTTGAATAAGTGCCTGTTTTTCAACATGGCTGATCTATAACTCAAAGTTCTAGATGTATCTTTCAACATCTCTTCATGAATCCCGAAATGGTCATATGAAGAGAAATAATGTTGTTCGGAGAACGGTAAGGCAGATTTATCAGTAGCTGACATTGAAAATTTTGCGATGTGTTCGGGATGGGTTTTAGCGATGGATCTTCGCGGTATTATCACTACGATGTAAGTGATGTGCAAGCTGCAATGCTACATACATTTATAATTCTAAAAATTCATTAAAAGCTCTTGAGGTGATCTCAGCAAATTCTTTACTTTGGTTCACACAAAAACTATGAGTTATACCATCTAATTCTCCAATATCAAACCTTACCCCTTTTTTATTATAATACCTTGAAAGGATATAATCTCTGGTATTATCGTGGACCCAATGGTCTTTGAACGCAAAATAATTCCATAACTTTATTCCTTTATCCAGTAAGTCGAAAAACCAATCATTGAGTTCATCATCATGTAAAATCATATCCAATTCATCCACTACTAAGTTAAGAACTTGCTTAACAATTCTTTCAGTAGTAACCAACTTATAAGAAGCATTGATGGAATTATCTAACGATTCATTCGATACGGTGTCAGACAGTTTAGGATGCTCAAATATGAATGCTCTGAAAATGTACTTTATGAATGTCTCACTGAAAAAACCAAGTACATAACAAAGGATAGTTGCCAATTTAATTACTGGGAGGTACTTATAAATTCTGGTAAAGGTTTTACCTGAATCTGAATCTTTGAGGTTCACTATAGTAGGACATATGAATCCAACGAATTTGATATTATAGTGTTGATTCAATAATGGTTGAACCACTCTTTGTGTTATATAAGCTCCTAAAGAATGGGCCATAAAATAAATATTACTTTCCTTAGTAACTAAACTTTTGATGATATCCACTTTATGATCGATCTGATACGTCAAGTCAAAGTAGTGATCCAGTTGATATCGATAATTACCTGTAGTTTGATACCCAGCATGTGACACACAATATATATTGAACTTAGGGTACTGTTTATGAATTAAATTTAGATATGTGATGTAGTATTCGACCAATCCGGGATTTCCGGGTATGAAGAAAAGGTAGTCATTTGCTGAAGTGCCTTTTATATGGTAGACACTAGTTGAAGGGAAGTTATCTAGGGTAGTAAGACCGTCCATTATTTTGGGGTCTCAAAAACTTCAATTTCGCAGCCTGGCCTCATCAGCCTGGCCCTAATCAGCCTGGCTCTATTTCGCAGCCTGCTTTACAACTAGCTACAACTAGCTACAACTTAGCAATAGATTCACTATTCAACCCCTTCACCTCCAAATTATAACCATCTTCGCTAGAGCCAAGATGGTCAAACTGTTATTGCAATTTAATCTTGAAATATTGATTAGTAGGCGATTGACTCAAATCATCGGATTTATGTAAATCTCTTTCATAGTAATGTAAATTCCCTTGCTTATCTAATAACACAATAGTTTGAGTTCTTGTACCATAATACCTGCCATTGGATATGTCAGTACCTTCAGTACCGGTATCTAAGGGTGGTACAAATATAGTTGATCTTAATCCCAGAAGTTGGTCAAGAAATGACTTACCAACCGAACTTCTATCAAAGGTATCTGTACAAAGAATCTCAAACAACTTCTCAACTAATTCTTGTTGTGATAATTGGTGACAATCAGCCATTAGATTATGTAATAACTCACTACCATATTCAACTTTTTTCCATGGTTCATAAAACACAGAATTCGATAATCCAATTGTAGTATCATTCATATGTAACTTGTCTTTATTTAATCTATCAAAATCAAATATCGTACCTTTATCACCTCTATTACTTATAATATTCAATTTATTGATTTTACCATTAGTTAAGGATAACTTCCCATATAACAATGAGAACCCTCCTATTCTTCTTAATGGCACTTTGTCGATTTTTTCATTGGTCTTGTTAACAATTCTCGATGCTAATGATGTTTCTAAACCATTAAACCAATCATCATCATCATCATTACTAGCTATATAATCTAACGGTAAGATCCCTCTCGATACTTCACTTATCACATTCAAATTCTCTTGTTCTCTGTAATTGACTAATACGGCAATCTTACCAGTATTATCAACCCCAATCCACGTTCCATGTTCTTCTCTGGCCAAGTCACATGGATATAGTAATTGTTTATCTCCAACGGTATTCAACGTCGCTGTACGAGTGGGTCGTTTGAAATATTCATCTCTATTAGATATGAGGATAAATGGAAAGTCTGGATGCTCTGTGGTTGATAGTAATATACACATAACGGATTTAGTGAGATTTTTCTAAGGAAACTTAAATGACTTTATATGCTCGTATTTTTGCGTGGGGTGGTCTCAACATTTTTGTGGAGATCTAAACACTAAGTGATGGGCCAAGCTACCATCAATAGTGGGGTAAAACTTTTGGCTTTTAGTTAATAGGTATACCAAAAGAGGGGAAGCATATAATAAAGACATAAATAACAAACACCTAAACACCCGATACTCTTAATTCATTCATAAATAAATCATTTGGTTGATATTCATTTATTTCATAGTCATATGACTTAGGTTCGGTATTATGTTGACTTGTCTCCCAAGTATAATTGTTATCATATAAATACTGATCATCTGAATTATAAGTTGGGGTTATGATATTCTCTTGATTTTCTTGTAGATTATCAAAATTCATGAATTGGACTTCATATCCATCATCAAAATCTTCGTAGAAATAATTATTTGATTTTGGTGTTGCCTTGAGTGGATGCTTAAGTATATCAGTTTTGAGTAAATTGGGTTTTAATTGGGGTGGTTCATAAACACAAGTATTTTTAAAATACTCCATGGAACTTAAATCAGTAGCATCGGCTCTAATATCAGGATCCCAAGTTAAACATGCTTTAACCACATCTTTCAATCCTTTATAAAATCCTCTTGGCATAATATCATCCATAGATAATCCTTGTTCATAAGGAAAATATATGCCAAGTTTATTACCTAAATCAATGGCTTCTCTCCAAAACCCTCCTAGTGGTATAAAATAATTCATTGATGAATGATATGAAAATAAATTCAAACTTGGTAAACTGGGACATCCTAAAATTTGAAATATCTTCCACACTTGATCAAGTTCAGTTTCACCGGGAAACAATGGTGAAAAATTAATCATTTCAACTATTAAAGCTCCAAATGCCCACATATCTACAGGTTTAGAATGCCATTTTCTTCTTAATAAAATTTCAGGAGCTCTATACCATCTTGTTGAAACATATTCAGTATAAGGACCCAAACTATTGACACTTCTACTTAATCCATAGTCTGCTACTTTGACAATGTAATTATCATTCTTATGGTTTGGAGGAATATTATTCTCACGACTATAATATTGACTTGTTGGAATCAATAATATATTTTCAGGTTTAAGATCTCTGTGAAAAAAATCAAATTTATGAATATGTTTAATTCCACTCAATATTTGACTTAAAATACTCCTCATAGTTTTATCACTGAAACTAACATAATTCCTGGCTTTTAGAAAATGTAATAAACTTTGACTTAAGGATTCCATTACTATATGAAGCCTTTGATCATTGGGATCAAATAAAATCTCATACACCTGAAGTAAGTTAAGATGAGATGGAATTGATAAGATGAACTTCAATTCTTTGCTCCTCAAATAATCCCTTATATCTTCATTTTGTCTTCGGAACAATGTTTTGATTGCTACCAACGGAGAATTTGGGCTGTCTTTCAATGGCAATGGTTGTAATAATGTACCATTCATATATGAGTTATAGACTCTTAAATGATTCATGCTTATACGACTTTTAGCTAAAATTACAAACCCAAAACTTCCTTGGCCTAGACACCTTAATAGGAAGTAATTATCAGTAATTGGCTGAATATTAAGACATGTAGGATCATTGAAATATTGTTTTGTATCAGTTTCAACTTTTGACCGCTTACTCATTGTTACTAATAGTAAGATTTGGAATAAATATGGAATTCTAAAATTTCAACGGTTTTGTGGTTTGCTACTTTGGTTATGTGAAAACCCAAATCTCTGTTTGTGTAATACTTTTTGTGTAACACCTCTAATAACCGAGTAACAGAATATTTGTGTTTGTGGATAATGGTTTCAAATAAATTTTCCTCATTTTTTGCAACCTTGATATACGTCACATTAATCTCGTATTTGAGTGCATTACCTGTACTAAGTACCCAGCCTTATGTATTATAATCCTATATAACTTAATTTAATGGAATAAAATCATGGTTCAATTCATTCTTATCTTTGGTATCACTATAAGCAAATAGCTTCTTAGGGTCTACAGTATAACTACTAATGACTGCCTTTGGTGGATTTGATTGATGTTGGTTTTTTTTAGGATGAACTAAATACCTATGTTCTTGCTTGCAGTCACCCTCTTCATAATCTGGACAAACATAGTCGTGAATGAATTGACAATTTCTTCCTCTGGCGCAATAGCCAGAAATTGCAAACGGCCTGCAATGACGTACTTCAAATGCTTCATCATTATAATGAGGAGGAATATAATGTTGAAAGAGACAGTGTTCATTATTACATTGCCCGTATGCGTTAAACCGGCATATCGGAGTATTAAACTCATTGGGTTTATGTGAAAGTAAACAGTTTCTTGAACATAGTCCTCTTAAGAAAGGTCTACAAATCCTAATTCTTGATGTATCATGAACAAAACGACACTTTTTGTCCACACAAGTTCCATATTGGCAATAATTAATACATGGATAACTGAACTTTCTTTTCGTCTTGCTATCCTTTAACTGTAAACTACCTCCAGGAGTTCTGATGTATGTATTGTTGTTCCATATTTTTGGATCTGAATTCCATTGATCCCACATACTTAATGGTAGCAATAGACCACCATTACCAATAACAGCATATTTGGCTCCATCAACAATTACCCTATCATACTGCAGAAGACTGATCAGGTTGATAGCAATCCTTCGTTTTGCATGTTTCCTGGAGCGTAGGTCCGGAGCACTTCTTTTCTTTGCAGGGCCCTTTGCAGGGGAACCTTTTTCAAATTTTGGCGTTAGAGCTCCAGCTCTGGGATTTGATCTAACCTTTGATTTGAGACCTTTGTCTGAATCACCCGGACTTTGATCATTTTCGTTGGTGTGGGAATTCTGGGGAGATAAGACCATCTCATCACGAAGGGGTTCAGGTCTGTTCGCTTGTTGGGATAAAAACTTTGGCAATGAATGAAAAAAAATGTCGGGAATTGTTGTTCCTTGGTTTGGTACCGATAAAGACGTCAAGGTTTTATGTTCCAAGGGTTTTGTGGTCTCTTGAGAATTTACTTCCTCAACTCCTTCATTAGTGTTAGCAGGACTATCACCGGCACTGCACGTTATTTCTGATGGTTCATTGTATAGCAACGATAACCCGAGTTTCTGACTTTCCTGGTTTATACTCTGGCGTAGTGCCATCACAGTTTCATTGAAGCTAGAGCTAGCTAAGACCATTTGTGGTATGTGTTAATCTTTAGGTGTGCGGTTTTCTGTGATCTGGAGATTATGTACAGGTTATGTGGTTCGAGTGTGCGAACTTTCCAGAGCATCATGGAAGCATAGAGATGATTTGATTTTCCTGGACGCAGGAAAAAAAGGTCATTCGAAGGTCATTAGTCAGAGATAACCTTTGTGGCTGAATAGGAACTGAATAGTGTAGGGATGTGTACGCTCTAGGTGGACGAATGCTTTGAGTACTGTAGCAGTATTTGAGGAATGAAAATGGTCTTTGATTTGAAATCAGCAGCTCTAGCATTTAGAAACATTTTTCTCTTTTAAGCATGACATGTATGTAGATACTTACATGAGAGTGATACTGACAGGGACTTTGATTGTTTTATAAAATGAATGACTAGCTGAAGATCAACAATATCCTTAATAACACGCCAATTGGCACTCTGTCAATCTCTATTTATTCAGCATGAACTGCTTAGCTGAATGGATTACGAATTAACCAAAGTTCCAATAATGAAAAGGCCGACCCCGTCGATATGTAAGTCAGGGTCCTCAGCATCAAATATATGTTTCAGAATCATCCCAAACTCCGCATTAGGAAAAAAATGCAGACATCGCGTTTCAGAATTAGCAGTACATGTCGCAGAATATCGCGGTTACTCATCAGTCTACACTCACTGATTAAGTATGTCTAGCAAGCAGAAGCTCGAGCTAAGTCAGCAATTAGGAGAAATCCTACCTTTGGATCCAGAATCATGTAATCAGATGATTGAGTATGGTCTCACCTTAAATAGTGAGCCCGAAATAACAGATCATTTCCTCAATATGTTAGGACAAAGTGATGCCACCATAGACTTTCTTAATAAGTTTATGAGAGTAAAATCATCGGTTAAAAGTGCTAAACAACAAATATTACAACCCGTGCCAGTTGCAGCACCGAAGAAAGATATAAGAAGTCCCAAAAATGCATGGTCATCACCACAACCACCACAATCTCAAAGTTCACTGACTAAACCAAAAGAGTCCAAGAAAGACCTTAAAAAAGGATCAACAACTTCCAACTTACTCAAAACCAAAGAACCAGAAGTGAAAGACAACCGTAAGACCCGCAAAAAGAATCTTGATAACCTTAAGGATCTTGAAGACCTTATAAATAATTTGGAAGTCAAACAGTCTACGGATTCTTTAACAAGCTGTCAATGTAATGCCACCAGACACCCGCTATTTGAATTGGCTCCGAATTGCTTGAATTGTGGCAAGATAATATGTGCTAAAGAAGGCTTACAGCCGTGTTCCTTTTGTGGACATGATATAATTTCGAACAAGGAAAAAGGAGAGATTCGTCAAGTATTACTACAAGAGAAATTAGAGCTTGAAAGGAAGCAATCACCATTGGAACGTGAAAATCATAACGAGTCTCCTAAGCCAAAAGGGAAGAAAATTGTTTTCAGTATGAATGCCGGAGAGAACCTTTGGAAAGCTCAAGATAAGGCCCTAAAGCAAGCAGAAGAAGATAAGAAAGTACAGCAACAAAAGCATGAATTAGAACAGAAGCAACGTGAAGAGGAACAACGCCAAGAGAGTGAACTCAAGTATTATAATGAGATTAGTGGAGTCAATCCTGACTTAATAGCAGCTCAAAAAAGACTTGATACGTTATTAGAATTTCAAGAGAATGGTGAAGAGAGAACCAAAATCATCGATAATGCTGCTGATTATGAGCTTACAGCAACCTCTGGTAATATGTGGTTATCAGCCACAGAAAGAGCTTTAAGGTTGAAGAAGCAACAGAAGCAACTAAGAAAATATGAGGAGAATGAAAAGAAACGAGTTGGTAAAGGTAAGAGGGCTGTTGAGATGGTTATAAAGGACGGTAAGGTCCATATGGTGGAGAAATACCATGAAGATGAAGAAGACCACGATGATGATATAAAAGACATAGAACATCAATTGAAACAAGAGAAGAAAGCAAAGGATGGTCAATTGGCCCAAAACGTTTGGGATTATGAAGCCGATCAGAATAAATGGGAAAGACCCCTGTACATAGAGCATCAACGTGATAGTATGGATGAAGTATCACTAAGACACAGAGTGCAATTTGAATCAGGAGATCAAACTGAGTTGGTCGTAAATATGTATTAATGCAGATAGGTAAAGATCTAGTGATAAATCACCTTCTTTTACCCCAATTCTTATTCTTCTTATAATGGATCTTCATACGCTTGTAATTGTTACTTACAGGTGCTACCATTCTAACCCTTCCTGTAGGTTTTGAAGGTACTTCCTCTTCATCCTCTTCTTCTTCCTCACTAGCAGAGTTCAACATATTCTCAAGATTGGCTTCTTCCTTTTCCTTGATTTGTTTCATCACTTGTTGGACATCTTTATCAGCCATAGAATCATCATGCAGTTGTAGAACCGGTTTAATTTTCCATCTTTTGGTACTTCTCTTTTGAGTCTTGGCCTTTCTTTTACTATGAACAGGCTTGGTAGGCAGCGGTGGTGGTAGTTCATCTTCCTCGGTATCTACTTCATATTCTTCAGCTTCTTCTTTCGTTATACTTATACTCTTGTGGACCTGGAAAACATCTATAAGACTTCTATTAGCCCTTTGAAATAGAGGTGATGGTGATACTTGGAAATCAGTTGTGGTTTTACTAGTAGGTGTCATTGGATTCTTAATTGGAGAACTCTTTGGTTGTGCATCAAATGGTGACACTTCTTTTGGTTTATGGTTGAAATCAAATTTCTGTATGTTTCTATTAAGATACGACGGAGTTTCATACACTTTCGAAGCTTCAGCTGCTCTAGGGGTCTTCATAGGACTCTTTATAGCATTGAGTTTTGATAGTAACGATGTCCCACCAGTTTTTGGAGTGGTGATGGGTTCTGAAGTATGGATGTTGATTTTGATTGGGGTTTTAAATTCTTCAGGTTTTGGGGTTTTCTTCTTGATTAAAGGAGATGATTCAGGTGGTGTTTTTATATCAAAAATTGATAAGACCTTACCACCACCTTGTGGAGTTGGACCTAATTCGCTATTACGTTTGATCAAGTCCGATATAAACTCATTGGCATTATTCTCTTCATCTGACAAATCATTGATACTATCGATTATTGGGTTAGACGCTTTAGACGATATGGAAGATCTAGATGGTTTGGTGGGAGTTCTTAAAGATGATTTTGGTTTTGGTGGATACCTGAGCTTTTTGTAAGCTTTATAAAGTTTATCGATATCTTGATTACTCTTTATATCATTCTTGGTGGGTGGCTTACCATTAGCCTTGAGGAACGAATGCTCCCAATCTTTAATTTGCTTTTTAACTTGGATTAGATCCAATGTCATAACGCGTATATTCTTATAGGTATTCGCGAGTATAAGGTGCGGCTTTTCTAAAAATTATATATACAAGATCACGTGACCAAATCTATAAACCTCTATTTACTCTATAAAGCATCTATAAGCGTCTATAGACCATCGATAAATATTTGGATATCTTTGGCTTTAACTTCATCAACTTCATTAACCAATAAACTCAAAGAATTCCTCAATTGTTTAAGTTCCTTGTCATTGAGTTGATCCTTATGGTATCGGTACTGTTCCACAAAAGACCCAGAAATGGCTTGGGAATTTGTCCAGTATGTGTCAAAAAAGTACTTAGAAGCACCAGAATCATTTCTTAACGCTAAATAAACTAAAAGACGTACCCATTTAACCAAGTCTGTTTGTGGATCTAAAAAGTTTAAAGAAATCTCCCATTGATTCCAAAACTTATCCCATCTACTTGAGTTACCATATATGAAAAGAATCAACTCTTTTGTGGATCTACTTAATGAACTTTTTTCTGACCGTTGTTCTAAGTAGTAGCTGATCAAGTCATTGACATCTCTTGCTCTATTCGATGCTTGCTCTGTCCTAAGGAAAGTCTCATCATATAAGTCCTTGTCATTATAGATGATATCATCAATGGTTGATGGCCCAAGGTATGTTTTGTCATCATCAGTAGGAATCGTTGTGAGGTTAATGAGAAGTGGTATAAACTGTGGTTCAGTTTCAAAGTCAATCTCTTGGCCTGAGAATCTGAAAACCTTCATGGCAAATTTACTTAAAAGATCAAGAAGATTATCTGCTACTTCTTTGCCTTTATACTTGGCTTGTAATTCGGGGGAATCTACAAGCAATTTCATGAATGTGGTTAAGTCTGCGGTTCTTTGGTCTTTTAAGTCACTTTGAGCTGCTAAATTCAAATCATTGTACTTGGATATTAACACATCGGTGACTTTGTTGAATGGTACGACTTGTGGATTTATCATATGGAGAATTGAGTAAAATTGGGATTTGAGATTATATTGTTCTAAGGTAGGTTGATCACTAAAATTCTGTTCGAAATTGGTGATGTATTTGTCAATTGTTGCAGAGTCAACGTTCGAAAGCTTTTCACTCAAAAGGTCGTTGAACACATTCGAAATTTCGTTATGTGATACAGGTGAGGTATGAAAACTCTTATGGAAGCTTTTAGTATGTAATCTTCTTGATTGGAAGAAATACGGAACATTGACCGTCTCTTTGGCAGACTCCCTTTGGGATTCACCAAACGTATGTTGATCTGTACCAATAGCATTCATAATGTCAATATCAGTACCTTCATGTTCTTTGTTAAATAAATCATCATCTCTTTCATTAACCCACAAACTCTCCAAATCCAATTCCTCCCTTCTCTCCTTGGTAAGTATATGAATGAAAACATTGTCCACACCAGTCTCACACATTATCCATGAATTTGCTGGTCTTCCATATTCATTATCAGTAGATAAAGGCCCCTTACTTGCTCTTTTTAACATTCTTCTTTTAGTTAAAGGACTTTGGACTGTTGATACCAAGCCACTGACTTTGGGTATATGATCATAAATATGCTTGATGTGATACTTAAGCTCATTCCCTGCTTTGTGTACATGCTTCTCTGATTTACCAGTTGCTATTATCATATAATCTGCTGGTTGATTCTCAACACTATTGGGATGATCGGAATCCAATAGACTTAGATCATACAACTTTATATCTTCTAGTCCATAATCGTTTGATATTAATTCAAGAAACGACGTTAAAGACACTGGTGACCCTTCAGGAATCATTGGTATTGGTGGGCGTTCTACCTTATCAACTATTTCTGGTTGTCTTAAATACCAAGGGATCTCATTATCATGTTGTTGATCTTGATCAGATGGAGGTTTCTGATTATATAATCTCGGACTTATATGTATGTGCTTAGGTAACTGCACACAAACAGGACAGTACTTAACTAAGTTAATACTTCTTTGTAAGGATAGTCTTAACATAGTGAGAAATTTTATTAATAGTCGCACAAATTTACCGAACTCTTGGGCCTAAATTTTTAGTGAGACTCTCTGTAAGAGATCATTAAAACCTCATCGCGACCTCATCCCATCACCACTATAAAATGGCTAAATTAGTTCATAATGTCCAGAAAAAACAACATAGAGAACGTTCACAAACAGAAGGCAGATCCAAATATGGATTGCTAGAAAAAAAGAAAGACTATAAATTAAGAGCTGCAGATTTTCATAAGAAACAAGCAGCTCTTAAGGTTCTTAGGAATAAAGCAGCTCAATATAATCCTGATGAATATTACCATGCAATGACAAGATCCAAGACCGACGATAGAGGAATAATTATAGCTGATAGGGGTAATGAATCGTTGTCAGTAGATCAAGTAAAGTTACTTAAATCTCAAGATGCTGGTTATGTCCGTACTATGAGGCTTAATGAAGCCCAAAAAATTGAAAAACAAAAGCAAAGTTTAGGGTTTAAGGCTAAAGGGAAACATACTGTGTTTGTGGAGTCAAAAGAAGATCAAGAAGCTTTTGATCCTGTAGAATTTTTCAATACCGATGCTGACTTATTGGACAGAACTGAAAATAGATTAACTATAGACCAACTAGAGACAAATAGGAAAATCGTTAATAACGAACTTTCTGAACTTCAGAAGGAAAGATTAGCAGAAAAAAAGGCTAAGCAGTATAAAATACTAAAGAAGAGAATGGAGAGAGAAGCCCAACTTCAGGAAGTTGAAAAGAGAATGGAGCAGCAGAGAGAATTGATGAAGAAGGGGAATAAGAAGAAGGTGGTTGACGGGAATGGTAACGTTCATTTCAAATGGAAGAATCAAAGGAAGAGGTAGGTATACATTTGTACGTAATGCATTAATATGAACAGTCTCTTATAATTACTTCTAGTGTTTATTCACGTTTGGACATAATCAGCAGCATAGGCCCAACTATGTGCTAATTATCCTCATTCAAATTCCTATTAACATAGTCAGCAAACATGGGTTCTATTCTATCACTCTGGACGGTTCTCATCCTATTCAATCCAATATAAGTCCTTCTGATTCTCTGCAATTGAGAGATACTAACATTATTAGGTGGTAAGTCGATGTAAATCGAACTGCTGGAATTTATGACTACTCTTCCACTTGTACCATTAAGTTGTTGATGCTGTAAGATCTTTTGAATGACTTCTTGGGTTTGTCTTTCTAATTCTTGCATGAAGTTATTACCTGATGTGGGTTTAACTAATGTAGCACTATTAGGAGGTGGTGGTCTTTTCAAGACTAACGCATCCCATATTTGATCTATGGGAACAGTTTCTGAGTCTAAGGATGAGGCTAATGTGAATAATGGACTATCCCATCTATTGGTATCTATTGGTTCTTCATATCTCATACTTAATTGATCAATAAGATCTTCTGGCCATTTATAAGGTGGCTCCAGGCTCTGGTTCCATTGTTTCAGTTCTTCAACTGAACTTAACACATGCACTACACAATGGGGTGTTAATACACCTTTAGCTTCACAGAATAATTGATACCTAAATCCTTTTATATAACTTAAAGAATCCAATATCACAAACGTAGTTCTGGACAAATCTCTTCTTACTGCCGATATTTGACTTCCTCTGTCTAATTTTTCAGTAGCTGATTCTCTATACCTTTCTCTTGCAATCCCAAGTGAATCATCAGTATGATGAACTATGTTATAATTATATCCCGGTTCTTTATTGGGTTTGGCCAGCTCAATCTTTTGTTCTAAAGCTTCTATGAGTTTCTTGGCCCATGTGGTTTTACCTGAACATGGATACCCGGTGAAAGTTATCAATGGCATTGTATAGGAGTTGATAGTATAAACAGTGGACGGTACTAAGTAAAAATTTCAGACCGCATCGCAGTACTATCTCAGTACTATCTCTGGTATCGCATCGCACACGGTATTATGTCCTTCATACCCAGGGCGATATTCCCCAAATATAACATAATTAAAGCCAATCTTAAAGGCCATCAGATGGCAGCAATGACAAAGATAAGTCAGCTAGCTCCTCAAGTCGATCTTGTCATCGAGGTAAGAGATTCTAGAGCTCCTATAGCTACGGCTAATCCTATAGTTGATACCATACTAGCTAAGAAACCAAAATTGATTGTGTACAGTAAAGGTGATTTGTCGACTTTGAATAGAAGTCTTATAAAGGAAGTTCATAAGATAAGGAATGAGGATCATATTTTCATCAATACCAAAAACCCCACTCATATAGAGCAAGTCATAAATAAATTAAAGACCGCATTTGGTTCTGTGTATCCTACACCACCATTAGGGTTTAAAATTATGGTGGTAGGGTTCCCAAATATTGGTAAATCTTCATTAATCAATACCCTTCGTCAAGTAGGGTTGAACACCACCAAGAAAGTTGCCAGAACTGGAAATAATCCCGGTATTACTGTGAAGATCAGTAGTGTTATAAAATTAAGTGAATATCCTGATATCTTCGTTTATGATACACCTGGTGTCATGTTACCACAAGTAAAGGATGAAGAGACCATGTTGAGTTTGAATTTGATAGGATGTGTGAATTCTAACTTTGTGGATCCATACATTCAAGCGGATTATCTTTTATTCTTGCTAAACTTACAAGATCCCCAAATATATAAGAAGTACTGTCCACCCACCAACTCAGTGGATTTGCTCTTGAAGTCAATAGCTAAGCAAAGAGGCAAGATAAGAACTGACGGCACTTTTGGTCTTGATGATATGGCAAGATTTTGGGTAAATTCATGGAGAATTACAAATACCAATAAAGGTGTATTGGATCATGCTGCTATAACATGTAATGCAAAAGAACTTTCTTTGCTTTTGGATACAGAAAAGGATAGGTTCAAGAACACCAATCTTTTTGCAGACTTTAATGCCAGATTAGGTGAAGATGGTACAGGAACTTCCAATAAGAGACAAAGAACTGCTAAGGATAGAGCTGCTGATATGAAGAATCGGTTGTTTAAGTTGTAGGTTGTGTTGGTGTATATAGAGTGTAAATAGAATGAATAGGTTGGACATAAGTTCTCACGAAGGGTATTGGTTTGGAGGTCACAAGAGCTTTTATTTTTGACTATAAGGAGTCTTAGTGAGTCAAGGGTGGGTACATAACTTACCATGTACCGTTTTGTACCTATTAAAGGACATTTTATTAGTTTTTGGTACCCCAAATTTAAGTACCCTAAGCAGGTATGAGATTTACTTAATAAACGATATATGTGTAAATATCAGCACGGTATATGAATTTCCTCCTATACATCACCCTATTCACCCATACTCCTTAATATACACCCTTAATCACCTTAACAAATCCTCTATGTCCAATGGTGCATCGTTTTCAACATCAATATAACCCTTGGTAGACCTAACAGCATAATCATTCTTCTCCTTAGCTTTCTCAGTCTTAGTCTGTTTATAAGGCTTGACAATCTTAGCTAATTTCTTCGAAACATCATAAGCCTTTGGCTGTATATCTGACAACCAAGGATCAACCTCAAGCTTCCTAGCAACATTGGCCATATTAAATAGATTTGTCAGTTTTGAGGCCATATACTTTGTAACGAACTCAGGGTCAGTTAAGAACTCATTCAAGTCGTCAACTTCCAAAGATTTTTGGATTATTTTGATTAGGTTGGTATTGAATTTCCTTATAGCAGGTGAATGTAACTGAAGCTTTGACTCAACACTGGTTGGTGGATGGTAATGTTCCAGAATCGATTGGTTTGATACTAAAGTGGATTTCTCATTATCTACTAGCACATGCTCTTGAGGCAACTTCTCTGACTTTATGATGGTGGTAGCGTCAAGATCTTTGGTAAGAATAAACTTTTCCATAAAATCATCATTCTCTTGACTCTGTTGATTGTCATCGTTTTGTGGATCATTCTCTTGGGTCTTTACTAAAAGAGGAAACCTTCCCATTTTCTCATCTTCCTTGAAAGGCAATCTGACCATTTGCAACACATAAACTCCTTCAGACTTGATCTTGACTATGGAAGGTGTTAAAGCACATAAGGAAACTTCAGAATCATCTTTGGGTACGAATCGAACAAGTGCCAGCACTTCAGATTCCATCAACGCTTGACAGAAACTTGAAAACCCTACCAAATCTTTTGAGTTCTCTTGTGGAACAACATAATTGGCTTCAGACGTGAAGAACGCCAATGGTAGATTATCTGATTTTATGAACCCAACAATGTCCATAGACTTACTGACAGAAAGGGTTGATGATTGTTTTAACCTATCATCCATAGTAATTAAGTCATAGTTCGAATATTTGAACCCAGGGTTAGATTGATCTTTGGTGATGATTAACTTTTCAAATTCAGTTTCATCGTTTGTGTTTGTGTCACCTTCAAGGTCATCATCTTTACTTATAGTAATGAAATGGCTGACCAGACTTGAGATTTTATCCACAGCTCCTTCTGGACTTACGAAGTATTGATGAGAACTTGGCAACTTTTCAGACCTAGCTGCTGGGTATATTTCGATGTTAAAGCATATAGGAGCTTCGTCAATGAAATCTCCCTGCTGTAAACTTCTGACGTCACCACCTAATCTTAATTGTCCATCAAACGATTTGATTGGTTTCGTTCTCTTAAGTGGTGGAATGTATTTCAAGATACTCTCCATTTTTCCAGCATCTATGAAGTTCCCGTGATCGTATTTTTCAATGAGTTGTTTCCAGTTTTGTTGATTCCTAAGTTTGGTTTGGGACTTAGCAGCATCACCATAAAAATCGATTCCTATAAATTGAACATTGATGTTATTAGAATTGATAGCATTAACACTTGATTCTGCTAATGGCGTATCAAATGATGGCACGAGATCTTCACCATTGGTAACCACTACAATGTTTCTTATGAATTTCAATTTCAAGTCAGTTTGCATTAATCCTACTGCAACAAGCATAGCTTGAAGACAATCACCTTGTTGTTCATTAGACTTAGGGTTTGGCTTTAGAAGATGCTTAAACTCTTTTAGCTTTGTATATGTAGGTACAAGTTTATTACAAATGACATCAATTCCTTCAAAGTCGTCACTGGATTCACTGAATGGATTATTAGTATTAGTAGAATGACACACTATCAATGAGACGTAATCAGTTTTTCTGGCTTTCATGATTTTATTTATAACATTGGAATAAAAATACTCAAGTCCTAACTCCAAGTCATTTACCCCACTTCCACCTGTATGCTTCGACATTGACAGGGATAGGTCAATTACAAAATAAGTGATTTCTTTGGACATGTTCGTATTTGTTCGTATATTAAGGTTCGCACCAAGTCGATTGTTTGAACTAGCTACAGATTGTTCGCCCTAGCTACAGATTGTTCGCACTGTGAAAATTCTATTACCTTTAACTATGGCAGGATTACCTCCGTATAATGTGTATGGATCTATACCATATTATGCATATAATACCGATCAAGGCACGGCACTACCAATTCCGCAGTTGAATAATCCAAATGAGGAAAGACGTTTAAATCCAATGGTTGTAAATGAATCGGATCATTCCTTAAATGTAAATAATACAGGTAACAATCAACCTTCAATTCCTTCTATACAACCAGGCAATTTACCTCATAATCCTTTACCTGATAGATTTTTCATGCAAAGGCCAATAGATACTTTAATGCAACCCAATCAATATCCAAATGTTCCTTTGATGCCATTGCATACTATTCATAATATGCGTTTACAAGACTTACCAAATCAGCCATATTACCATGGCATGTATCCTGGATTCATTCCACCAAATTTACAACAACCACAATTCGTAGGACCTTACCTGAATAGGAAATATGACATTGATTCAAGACCTACTCAATTCCCTTCTATACCTGGAATTATGACCATTCCCAATATAGGTCCATCCAATTCTTCAAGTGAGTACTCCTCAGCAACAAATGAACATTCAGAGATGCATAAGTTTAAAAGAGTTGGCCAAGGAATATCAGAAACCTTCAAACCCAAGAAACCTAAGAAAAATTCCAAACCAAGGATAAATAAATTGACTACTGATGAACTTGGCAATAAGATGAAATCCGATAAACAAGGGGAAGAATCAATGGATAATTATTATATTCATTTTCAAATTTGTTTGGGGATTCCTGAACCAAGAGTTAATTTGAATGTTCCACCGATATTGCATATCAAGACTGAACTAGAGAGGAAACTATTCGATTTATTCATCCATCAAGTATCTGGGTGTATGGATATGTTTATGGTGAAAGATTGTTTCACGGAGCTAGTACCACAAATGGCGTTGTTGGATGATACTGGAATGATAATCAGTTCGATATTCTCGTTAAGTGCATTAATGTTACGACGGGTCAACCCCAATGCAATAGATGATTCCATTCCTATGAACTACTATCATCAAACCATTCGTAGTATAAGAGGACATTTAAGTTCGAATACCAGTGACGATAACGGAATTATTGCCAGATGTTTATTGAGTACTGTGCTATTATGTGTATATGAAATGTTCTTTTTAGCTACTGACAATACTTATGTTAAAGGGGCTGTCAGTTTGTTAGTGTCGATCATCAACAGACAAAGTGACTCAAATGCAGCAGAAACAAGTCCGTTAACTGAATCACCATTTTTACAAATGTGTTTTTGGGTTACTTTCACCTGTGATTTGATCTTGTCATTAAAATTCAGCTTACCAACGATGTTTTCAGTTAAACTGTTCTGGAAACAAATCGATCCGATTTTCATTCAAAATTTTAGTAAACCAATGCTAAAGCATCAAGGATTATTTTTAAATCGTCAAGATGAGTCTTGGTGGTTACATAAAGCATTATTGGACTTTAGTATAATCAATGAATTCAATTATACGCCCACAGTATTAACTCAGCATGAAGTAGAGACCAATCAAATGTTTATTGAATGGACATCTTTGAATTCCATGATTGAGGAATATGGCAATTCTATGCCAACAGTACTCAAACCTTTGATTTATAAACCAAGTACTGAAAAGAATCCTTACCCAACTATTTATTACAGAGACGAATTAGCAGCATTGGTAAACTTACAATATAAATTATCACAGGTAGCATTGTACCAAGGGTTACTACAAAGAACTGATGTGAATTCAATTGAAACTCAAGCTTTGTTAAATAAGTTACCAAGTAACTTGGTGAAATTATTAGCTAAAGATATCATAGGAATTTTAAGGACCTATGATTTGAATTTGTTATTATGGCCCGTCAACATCCATACCATTAGAATTGTTGCTAGACATTTACATGATGATGAAGAGGAATATAAGCAATTGGAAAGTTTGATGGAGAGAGTGATAGACACCTGTCATTTTATATTCCAAAGTAAGGGTATTATTGGATGATCTTATTGCATAGAAGGTGATTGTTTTCTTTGTCTTTGTGTTTGCCTAGGAAGCGTATAACCACTAATGTCCTGTTGAGGATTGAAATACGAGGAGCCGCACCCAAGCAAGGATATGATTTATTTTCATGGACAGAACACAAGACCACAAAGCCATGAATCAGTTCGGATAACACAAAACCCGTTAATCTACAAAAATCCTGAACCAACAGTTCAAGCTAGAAAATAAAGGAATTATTCCGGAAATTGATTCATAGAAATGGTTAAATCCGATCAAAGTGGGGTATAAGATTTACAGTAAATTAAAAAATAAATCAGCTAACGTAATAGATAATAATAGACCCATAAATACACCCCAGTTCCACTCTAAGACCTCTCCTGTTTTCCAAAGCACTTCTGCCAGGGGCTATACCACACCACCATTCGTGGACTGACATTCCCCACAGTCAGCAATGCGAACTAAGGAAGTTGCTAACCGCGAGGCGTAAATGCAGGGACTCAGACAATGTGGTCAAAGGATGAAGCATTGAATGATGATATTCGGTTACTTAGACAATTAAGTAGAACACCGCTGTACTGTAAGGAAGTTGAAGGCGATGAGTTGGATACAATCCTTTTTGTGTTATTCCATAGAGTGGACGAATTATGGCAAAAAATTGATATCATTGCTAGTGTATCGAACATTGTCCTTATAAACCGTCAATTGCATATGGATTACTTTATCCCCAAATATTCCAAAAGGTTGTTTGAATATAGTGATGAAATAATGAAAGAGCTAGGTCATATCACAAGTGATAAAGATTTCCAGAATTTGATACCTGTGTATCGGATCTTATTCTTAACACTTTATGGGGGTCTTCAAGAGGTAAGTGATGATCTAATTGAAGACGTATTCAGAATTCTTATTGAAGGGTTTCATGATTGTGTTAAGATTATTAATAAGATGTTGACCAACCAATCATATCAATTGATGTTGGTAGAGATTCTTAAATGTCTCTATACTTTACATCATAAGTATGCTAGCGGAATAAGTTTAGTCCAAGACGAAAGTTGCAGCGATGACTGTGTGACTATTATCAATCGGTGTTTTGATAGATCTGATACCTATCAGCTCTTGATCAAGAACACCTTTGCATTTATGTTGGTGTTTTATGATGAAGACAATCAATTAGAGCTCTTCAATGGCAGAGAAGTTAATAATAAGATCTATGAAGAATTCGTTCCAAAAGCTGTCAAGTTGTTTACGTCGAATTTAGTGGAATTGTCAAAAAGTAAACAACCACAAATGGAGGAATTAAATACTTTGAATATCAATTTATTATTCGTTCTTACTCATTTATCAAATGTCATTATTAAAGATATGTCACGTGATAAAAGTCTAAAATATAAGTCGATATTAACAGTACTTAAGGCAGCAATAATTCCAACTGAACAAGACAGTACATTTTATAATGAAGTGATGAATGTTCTAGTATCACCATTATTCACCAGACTTACCCAGTCACCTGGTTTATCGGGCCTTCAACAGAATGTTCAGATCAATAGTTTGATCGTACAGTTGTACTATAATGTGTGTTATAATAATGATGCGGGCATTCAGGTTGACGAGTTTTTGCGGTTGATGGGGTATGGAAATGCTTCAGGCTTCATAGGTAATAACAATATAAACATTGAATCGGTGGATTTAGTAAAGTATCAAGAACCAGTCTGTGAGTACTTGAATAGGGACAGATATAATAGAACCAAGCATGGAGAAGATGTACCAGTTACGAAGCCTGTGAATGACTTGACCGAAGAAGAGAAGGAAATGGAGGCAGAAAAGTTGTTCGTGTTATTCGATAGAATGGAAGGATTAGGAACGTTCAAGGGGTTTGAGAATCCTGTGAAGAAATGGCAGAGGGAGGGAAGGTTTGAGGAGATTTAGAAAATGTAGCGGAGTATTTAGTCAGAGCATGTAGCAGATGTAGCCAGAGCATGTAGCACAGCGAGAAGCAGCATGGTGGTACTGTCAGACCAGATTCAGGTGCAGCACATCAACAAACGAACAGCATAAGAATGTACACAAAGTACGATAAAATAAATTGCACTATAGATTTATATAGAATTGAATTCGACTTGCGAGTACATAACGAACTACTCATATCACCAACTAATCCTTAACTTTACTCTCTAATTGAAGAACCAAAGCAGTCCTATTTGGAATATAAACAAACAAACTATTTGATCTATTATTCCAATTCTCTTTATTAGTAAAGAACCTTAATGGCTTTCCTTCGCCATCAACTTCACTGATCCTATTATGACCACCAAACTGTTCATCATCACTGTTTAAAACAATCTTATATGTTCCGGCAGTTTCAACCCCTACCTTATAATCAGGGAATGATTGAGTAGCATTAAAGTTAAAGATGAATAACAACCCATTCCTTTCAAAAACTAAGACTTTATCACCTTCGTGTTTTAATGATACATAAGCTTGAGGTGATTGTAACACCTTATAGTCATTATCCAACTTTTGCATCTTACAGTCAAACGCAAATAAAAACTTGTACCTTAACAAATCATCTTCAATAAGATTGAATTGCCTACGAGCATAATGATAAGATTCATTATTACCAGCTCTTGGGAAATCTAACCATTCAGGATGTCCAAATTCATTACCTTCAAAATTAAGATATCCTTCACCACCTAATGCAAATGTGACTAATCTAATCATTTTATGTAAAGCGATCCCTCTATCAATTACTGGAGTGTTTGGTGATAATACTGACATGTTGGTATACATCTCTTTATCCATTAACCAGAATGCAATGGTTTTATCTCCAACTAAAGCTTGGTCATGTGACTCACAATAAGCAATACATTTTTCACCATGTCTTCTATTAGTTAAGGTATGAACAATATTACCAAGATCCCATTGTTCATCCTGTAAGTGTTTCAAGATTTTGATCCACATATCAGGAATAGCCATGGAAAGTCTGTAATCAAATCCAACACCTCCAGCATCAATTGGCATACAAAGAGTTGGCATACCACTAACATCTTCAGCAATAGAAGTGAACTGGAAATCTTCAGCTTCACCAATTTCTTTGATTAATTGATGGGCCAACATGAAATAATTAACAGCATCATTATCGACCCATTCGGGATTGAAATATTCATTATAATCACCACTAAACCCAAATCCTAATCCATGATGTTTATATAACATGGAAGTAACACCATCGAATCTGAACCCGTCGAATTTATAAACATCGATATAATACTTCAAGTTGGATAATAAGAACCTTAAAGTCTCATAATTGGCATAATTGAATAAACGGGAATCCCATTGATCATGATTTCCTTTACTACCACCATGGAAGAGATAATGGTCAGTTCCATTAAACATATTCAAACCATCTTCAACGTTCTTAGAACTATGACTATGAACCACATCAAGTAAAACTCTAATCCCTAATCCATGAGCGGTGTCTATCAATTCTTTCAAATCATCAGGTGTACCGAATCTAGAACTAGCTGCAAAAAAATTGGTAACTTGGTACCCAAAAGATGCATAGTAAGCATGTTCCATAATTGCCATTAACTGGATAGTATCATAACCTAACTTATGGATAATTGGTAAAACATTATTAGTGAAGTTCTTGTATGAGCCAATCTCAGGATTGGGAGTTGAAATACCCACATGACATTCATAAATCTTCATCCCGTTATTGTTATCAAATTTCGGTCTTTTGTGCCTAGCAACAAATTGTTCGTGTTTAGGAGGATTCCAAAATCTTGATTCGTACAATACGCTTTCCTTAGATGCAACAACTCTTTGTGACCATGGACATAACCTATAGATAACTTCACCATTACCTAACTTCATGGCAATTTTATACCTACTATCATGAGGAATGGCAAATCCACCAGCATCGAGTGGGGGAATAGTTAATTGCCATAATCCAAACTCATTAACTTGGTTTAATTTATGGCTATTGGGATCCCAGTTGTTGAAATCCCCAACCAATGAAACTTCATGAACACCAGGAATGTTTTCAGAAATCGAAATCTCTTTGGTATCCCAATTAGCATGCAATCCATAGCTTTGATAGGAATTGGCAAACTCAGATAATGTTCCTTCATTTTGACTTAATTCTTTAGCCCAATGTCTGAAGTGTAATTGTCTATGGATCAATTCTCCCGAATATGGTTCTAACCATGGATCTATATCAAGAACTCCTTTAATCAAGTTTTTGTTATCAGTCATTTTGGTTTTTAAGATGTGGGAGTTTTGTGTGAAGTTTTGAATTGGGTGCGAAAATGGGGTGGTGAGATGTTGGGATTGCTTTGGCCCCTCAGTCGGCACCGACCTAGTTTGGTTGGTGGTAAAAGTTGGTGGGTTGTGTTTTGATATGGGGTGTTTGGAACAGGTGTTATGGGTGGGTTTACTTTGGATATGGCCTTTGGGTTTGTCATGGGTGGTGGGTGGTATGATTGCAATTCGCAACCATATCAATGTACTGTACATAAGCTTATAGTAGTAGTTAGAGGAGCACAAGTAAATACTGTTTGATTAAGGTAATTCGTTTGGCATAGTAGAGATTTGGACTATCTAAATGTCCAAGCTAAATGATGACAGAATTCACCGAATTTTATCTCCTGTATCGCCTGAGCTCAGTGCTGGCTTATCTGGGGTTCCCCACGCTCGTTCGACATGGGGCCGATCTTCAGTACCCACGCTTAAGCCCACTATAACATATTTTACATTATTCTATACACTGTCTATCTCCAGTCTACAAAACCTCATATTTAGATACATAGGTACACACAGTTCAGACAAGTGACACTATCTAAACCTTTGATTCAAAATCCTATCAACACCAGCTTCCTCGTACTCTTCCTTAGAGACCCACATTTGATGGAACGACCCTAAAGATGCAAGTACACTACCCCCAACCCAGGCTTGATTCAATCTCTCATAAGAATTACCCACAGCATGCAATCTGATCTTTAAACCAGGATTGATGGCAGTCAACTCATTGTATAATCTTTCGGTTAATTGTGGTAATAAACTCACACCACCAGTTATAATAATATTATGTGCAACTGAAGCCCTTAAGTCAATATCAATGGTAGACAAAGTGTGTGAGATCAATTGAGTCAAACCTCTGGTTTCATTGACTTCCGCTAATTCAGTGGATGGTGGAGGGGTCAGAGTAGACGATTCAGTCTTTCTGGCTCTCTTTAATGGTCTGTAATCTTCTTGCTTACTATCTATGGTAATTTTACCTGATTCTATTCCATATTTGGATCCTAATTCAGAATTAGTGAAACTATAGTTTTGAGGCTCAAATAAGGAATCTCCAATTTCGTATCGTTCAATTCCTAATTCAATAGTTTGACCAGTGGGGGTTTCGAATAATCTCTTATTAGAATCATTACTGAAAGATTCGGAATTCTCATCTGTGATTTGCTTATCAGGTACTTCCAAGACAGTTTCCTTTATCTCATGATAAAGCAATTCTCTATGGTAATCTTCGAATGATTTAGTAATATTTGGTGGAATTGTATCTCTTAAAGTATACTTTGGTTCTTCGGGATATTTGGTTAATGTCTTTGTTCTTACCTTGTACTTATTCTCTAACTTTAAGTTTGGAAATTTGGTAGCCAATAAATCGGTTATTTGATCACTTATATACTGACCAGAATAATGGGTTCTAAGTGAATTACGAATCAATGATATTCCATCGATTACTGGTGTGACACTAACAGTATCATGACCAATATCCACAACTAAACAATTGGGTCTTCCTTGTTGAAATGATATACATGTTGGAGCTCTAGCAAGGTATAAAGCAGGAAATCCAAAATTTTCATAGAATTTTTCAACTGTGGTCTTACGTTGACTTACAGATGTCCATATTGGTTCAGTTATAAGTATTGGCTGTTCTTTATAATCAATGTAAAGTTCTTTTTCAAAGTAATGGGTGTACTGGTCAATAGCAGCATCCCAATCCAATACTACTGAATCTTTCATGATGGGTTTTATTTCATGGTTTGATCTTGGTACGGTGATATCATCACCAAATATACGTTTTGATTTTTTGGGTTGATTGATAGCATAGTATGAAGGAGTGATGACCTTTGGGAAATCATCACCAGCATAACCTATACGAGTGGTCTGAGACCCAGCATCAAGGACAATGGCGTTAATTTCATCACCACCATAGACGTTAGACATGTTGTTGAACGAATGCGAAGATTTTGTTTTGTGTTGAACAGAGCGGTATGAGGTGCTGGGAGCAGTACGGTGAGAGCAATGCTGTGAGAGCAGTACCGCGAGAGACTGGTGCCAAGGATCGGTGCCTACCACCGCGTGAAGCTGGTACCTCGTCTATGAATATGTATATCCAACTACTTACAATGTCATACCTAAACAATACGTGATTCAGATTCAAGAACACCGACTAAGAATTCAATCTCTAATCTTCTTCTACCTTCTTTAACCCAATCATCAGCTAATTTTCTAGGCCATCCTTTTAAGTTGGCAGCTTCTTCAACTGCTACATCTAAATCACCTCTGGCTAAACTCGAATCGATTCTGCCAATAACAGATTCGATATCTTTACCATCAGGCTTTGATCCTTTAACTGGTAGTAATAATTTACTAAATAAAAGCGATGATAAATGTCCTAATAATCCAGCATTTGGTGGTAACAAAGAAGCGGATCTTAATTCTGGAGTTAATTCGTCCCATTTACTAACAATTTGAGAATTATTCAAAATACTGTGAGTTGATTGGTCAACAATTAATGGTTTTAAGTCTCTTAAAGTCAAATTAATTAAATCATCATTGATGACTTGAGCAATTTGTTCAATTTTTTCGAAATATTGACTTAATAATTTTGGTTTATCAGCAGTTTCAACATTTGATGAAAGAACATGTCTTAAATTTAAAATAGATTTTGATAAGGTTCCTTTATTATGATTAGAAGTGAGTTGAGCTTCTAAATTACTTGAGAATTCTTCTAATTCTTGTAATCTATCACTCAATTGTTGAAGATTAGCTAATCTACCATTTCTTTCATTATCAATCTTAGTTTTAATCAATTGTTCAAATTGCTTGGTTTGTTCAATTCTCATCATACTAACAGCATTAACTGCTGCTTGGTTGATGGCTTCTTTAGTAGCTTCGATTTCTTTGGATAATCTATTGTTTAATTTCCTTTCTAATTGAGATTTCTCTTGATTGAATTGATCCAATAAAGTTTCACTTAATTCTAATTCTTTCTTGGTGAATTGAGTTAACAATTCAGTTTGTGAATCTTTCAATTTCAACTGTAAAGTATCATCAAAGTTCTTACTTAATTCATTGAGTTTACCGGATAATCTACTGACATTATCATTGATAACTTTGATTAATGAACCTTTACCACTAGCATTAGGGGTAGAAAGTTCAATTGATCTGATGAAATCATTAAATGAATCAACAGTCTTTTGAATAGAATCATCAATTGATGAGCCTTTCAATTCAAGTAATGGTAAACTACTTCTTGGCACAGGAACAGTCTCAACTGGTTTTTGTAATTGTTGAGCTGGAGTCTTTTCAGCAGCATCTTTTGGTATCTCTAACTTACCACTACCGGTAGCATGTTCAAATCTACTCTTGGTATCTTTGAAAATTTTTTCACCTTTATGAGTGAATTCAGTAATAGTGTCTTGAGAACTGAATGAAAAATTCTTTACACTTTCAACCAATTCTTCCAATCTTTTTTGCAAATCTTCAACTGATCCATGTTCAATTAAGTCGATGATTGGTTCTGAATATGGTAATTGTTGATCAATTACAAAATCCATTACCGTATCATTTATAGTAGCCACATATAAAACACCTCCATATATAAGAGCACCTAAAAACCCATATTTCAAAATGAAACCTACCAATGAAAACTTCTTCTTTGGTTCATCTTGAACTTTAGGAAATGGTTCAACTTTGGTAGGAGTTTCAATTTTAGGAATTGGTTCAGTTTTAGGTACTACATTTTTGTTGTTTGGTAAGTCCTTTTTTGGTAAATCATTAAGCAAACGATAAGTGTTGGTAAAACTACGTACACCTATAGATTTGATACGTATACCATTATGCCCTATAGGTCTAAACCCTAATGGACCACTCAACCTTTTACTAATAATTGAATTAACAATTCTAGAGTTCATGTTTGTGGTTTATGATTTGCTGAAACTTTGAGCGACGAAATATTCGCGACTCACGACAAAGTCTTGAGGTCTCACTCCAAGTCGATCTCACTGACTTGAGATATCACATAACATGACAATTACACCAATTGAAGTTTATCCGCCACAACCGGCTACTACTAGGGCCCAAGGATGTATCATTGCGTATGATAAAGTAAATCAAAGAATCGCGTATACCCAAGGAAGATCGGTATTCGTAAGACCTATTGATCCTAACAATTCTAAAGCTCCAGCATTTCAATTCACTAAACACACGGTTCCAACTACAGCAGTTGCATTTTCCAAAAACGGGAATTACATTGCATCAGGTGATCAATCGGGGCAAGTTAAGATCTGGGACACTTCGATTTTCAAAGATAAAGATCCATTGGCTGAACAGCCACTCATTAAGAGTGAATTCCCAATATTGAACGGGGCTATAAAGGCAATTGTATGGGATAGTGACAACACCAGGATTATCGCAGTAGGAGAAGGGAAAGAGAAGTTTGGGCATTGTTTTACATGGGATTCAGGAAATTCAGTTGGAGACATTCAAGGTCATTCTGATACAATTAATGCTGTTGATATTAAACCACAAAGACCTTATAGAGCTGCCACTGTCGGTAACGATAAGTCCATGGTTTTCTTTACTGGACCACCCTTTAAGTTCGATAAGACTGTAAGGGATCACAGTAATGTTATAAGAGATGTTAAGTTCTCACCTGATGGGAAATTCTTAGTAACTGTGGGATCTGATAGGTTGATCAGTATTTATGATGGTAAGACAGCCGAACCAATTGAAAAAATCGAAAATGGTCATGAAGGTGGAATTTTTGCCATCTCTTGGTATGATGATTCCAGTAAGTTTGTCACGTGTTCTGCTGATAATAAAGTCAAAGTATGGGATGCAACAACTTTTAAATCCACTAAGACATTAAGTATTGATGACGAAGTCAGTGTTGACAATCAATTATTAGGGGCTGTGGTTAGTGAAGATTCAATTATCACCATATCCACAAATGGGAACTTGAATGTGTTTGATGCTAATGATAAAGTTACTATTATTGAGGGTCATCAATCTGGGATAATTTCATCTACAAAGGTTGATGATGACTTTGTTGTGACTGGTGGTGCTAATGGAGCCTTATTAAAATGGAAGATAACTGATGACAGATTATCACCAGTTCCAAGTCATTTTGGTAGTCACAGTAATTATGTTAGTGATATCATTTATTTCAAAAATCATCTTATCACCATTGGTTGGGATGATAAACTTAAAGTATGGAAAGACTTCAAACTTCAACAAGAACTTTCCTTGGATAGTCAACCAAAGAAATTACTACCAAACGGTGATAACTTGTCAGTTCTTTTTGAATCCAGTATCCAAACTTATTCAATTCCTGACCTTAAATTAGTTAAAGAACAAACCTTAGGATATGAGTCCAATGATATTGATATCATAACTGATAAGCTCTTGTCCACTAACTTAGGAGGTAACAAAATCGAAGAATTCGACATAGACTTGAATAAATTGAGTTCTCTTGATGCTATTAGAGGACAACCATCAATCATAAGAGTATCACCAGATTCCAATTACATTGCCCTTGGTGACTCTACTGGGAAGTTCATTATTTATAATTCAGACTATTCAGTTAAAACCAGTAAATGGAGTCATCAAACTAGTAAAATCACCGATGCAAAGTGGAGTCCAGATTCTAGACTATTATTAACTGGTGGATTGGATAGTGGGGTTTATATTTATAGTATTGACAAATTAACAAAGGTTTTGAAATATCCTTTGGCTCACCAAGGAGGTATCAGTAGAGTTGAATTGTTAAGTTACAGTAAGGATAAGGGAGTCATTTTAACTACTGGGTTTGATGGTGCTGTAAAGTTATGGACTGTTAATTTGACTACACTTTCGTAGATTATTTTTAGAAGTATTAATGGTTATACGAGTTTGTGTAACCTATAGAATAAATCAATAAACTGCAATTAGAAGTTTGTGGAAAGTCTATTTACCCATGTGTCCAAGGCATCCAAGTTCAAGGGCATGAGTTGTCTCCCACCGGTTATGCCTCTTAATTCTTATCCCACCCACTCTGATAAGTTGTCTCCCACTCTGTGATAAGTTGTCTCCCACCAGGCATACCTTATAAGCTCTCTTGTCTCCCACCACTACATCAGTTGTAACTCATTACCCAATAGACACAACCATACCCAATCGGTAAATCCTAATTTTGGGTAATTCCGAAAAAGTTCGCCTACGTCAAGAAGTCTGTATACTACGAATCCCCCACCAGAAAATAACATTGCTTCATAATATACTACATAAACAGTACTAAGCCCCTCGTTTTCAGTCACACCAAAATCATTAACACCACATAAACCCCCACTCCAGATTTAATCCAAGTTTGGCCAATTCCCTATCTTCTTGATTCAATAGAATCGTTTTCATTAGAAATAGCTTCAATATGATCAGTATGAATCTTCTTCTCATTATCACCGTCGAACAGAATTTTCTTTGGCTCAATAGCATGTTCAGCTTCAGCTATTAAGCCAGTAATATCATCACCAAAGATAACAGCAACTTCTTCCAAACCTAAACCTTTAGTTTCTGGGAAAGTGAAGTACACAACTACAGCATGACTGAAAAGTAACACGGTCCAGAAAATATAATATTTCCAACCAATAGAATCAAGACCAAGGTTATTGACATAATTATTGAACAAGACCCAAGCTTGACCTGCTAAAGAATAAAGAATGGCTGCCTTACCTCTTAAGTTATAAGGAACAATTTCCATCACATAAGTATTACCTATTGGAGAAATACAATGATAGAACCCCATATCCAAGTAAAGAAGAGCAACAATACCTCTACCTAAAGCTTTGTTCTCAAAATGAGTTCTGTCATTAAAACAAGCTAAAATGACCCATACAATGAACACGACCACCATGGCAAGAAGACTTCCTAACATAATGTGTCTACGTTTTAATTTACCAGCAACAAGGGCAAAAACATAAGCACAAACAGCACCAAAAATAGTCATACCAATATTGATCTTTAATTTTTCATCAGGCTGGGTGATACCAATACCTTCTAAAACAATGGAGAAATAATAAGCAACAAGGGAAGAACCACATAATTGAAGAATGGATGGCATAGCAAGGGTAATGAATAATCTATGCATGTTAGCTCTAGAACTAAACCATGAAAGCCATGAAACTTTCTTACCAAGAGATTCTTGAGCAATAGCAGCTTTAATTTCAGCCATTTCAAACTTAACAAGTTCACTATTTTCATCACCACCAGCATGGTAGTAAACCAAATCTTTCCAAGCTTGTTCTTCCTTACCATGAGCAATAAGCCATCTTGGAGATTCGGGACAAAACCATACTAACCCAATTTGTAATACAGGAATAACAATTTGAAGTAATGAAGGTAATCTCCAAGACCAATTGTTATATTTCATTTTACTTTGATAAGGACCCCAAGTAACAATAGCAGCCAAAAATGCCCCAATAGGGTAAGTAGCTTGTAACATACTAGTGATAACTGGTCTTTGAGATGGATAAGAAGTTTCAGCTAATAATGGAGCTGATGCAACTTGCATACCAGCAGCACCAAGACCAATAACAAGACGACCACCAACAAACATTCCAAAACTGGTGGAACCACCTTGTAAGGCCCCACCAAGAATAGTTAAACAAATAGAAATCAATAATACATGTTTTCTTTGTAAACGATCCCCACTTGTCATCAAGAATGGGGTTGCAGCAGCACCACCAATAGTAATACCGTTAGTCATAGTACTTAAACTTGCACCATGAGGATGATTAAAATATTGAGACCAACTTGGTAAAGTTTGTAATGTACCCATCATACTACCATCATACCCTAAAGTAACAGAAGTAAGAACTGCCCCAGTTAAAAGAATATTTAATTTTAATAAATGAGGATATTGAAACCACCATTTATCTAATTTGGGAGTAACATCCTCTAACGTCAAATGTTTTTGTTGTTCAGGATCATCGGACATATTTTTACTAATACTACCATTAGCTTCACTAGTAGATTCAACCATTTCTGGTTTACCATTGCGTAATTCAACCATGCTTATAAGTATTCCTAACCTTAAGAGTTATACGACTTAGATACTATTGTTATAGGTATATATAGAAAAACTTAAAAGAGGAGATGATTATTGAAATATATGTAAATTAAATCCCCCATCATTTCTTAAATTAAATGTCCCACCCATTCAGATGTTAAAAATACAATTTAGTGGAGAATAAAAACCTGAGAATGAGGGGGGGCATGATCTTAAACCAGGTTTTCTCAATAATAACAATGTATAAGCGATTAGATTTGGTTGACAATAGGCCAACCAACCCGCTGTCCCCACTCTAACAACAGTTAGGATTGGAGAGTGTACATGAACCAATTTTCTTGGACTTCGGAAATGAAGCATTCTTGCTCGTATTAAGGAATTTGTCCCTGCATATGAGCGTACTGCATACCGATTAAAGTCCATAACCCCGTATTTGTAAATTCTGGGGTAGGTTAATGGTGGGGTCTGAATTCTACCATTAATTGATTTATAAATTGAGGACCGGACATGGTGGGCGATTCCAATTTTTTGATTTTATTGTCAGTAAATCTTACATAAATACCAGAACTCTTGTGGTGTCATCCAAGAAATAATTAAGATTATTATGCAAAGAACCAAAGATCATTCAGCAGCAAATTTTAACCCATTTTACGGCAATCCGTTTGAAACCAGAGAAGATTTCAAAAATGCCTTTATTGAAGCTTACGAGCCTATTTTACCAGCGTTCCTTGATGATTACACTGGGATTAAGTTGGAAGAAAATGGGGCATATTTCCCAATCAAAGCTTCTCTTTTAGAAGGATTCTCAAGACCATTATTAGGGGTAATACCATATACTGTGGGTGGAGGTGATTTTAAGTATTGGGACATTTATATCACGGGTTTAACTAATGGTACAAATCCAAACCATCCAGGTTACTGGGGTGATGATTTTGAAAAGAGTGGTCAAACTTTACTTGAAATGGCAGCTTTAGCGGATGCGTTTTATTTCGTGCCGGAAAAGATTTGGGAACCATTACTGGAAGAAGCTAAGAAAAACGTTAGTAAATATTTCCTTAATGTCAGAAACCAATTTGCAAGTCGTCCTAAATGGAGTGTGTTTAGAGTAATGCTCGACTTAGCATTAGATAAGATTGGTGTAGAAGCTAATGACGAACACACTTTTGATTACTTTGATGGTATTGATGAGCTTTATCTTGGAGAAGGTTGGTACGGGGATGGTGACAAGGCCAGTGTTGATTTTTATAACCCTTATGCCACTCATTCATTAGTGCTTTACTATTACAATGCTAGGAAACACATCGATGTTGAGAGATGTAAGAAGTTAAAGGAAAGAACTATTGAGTTTGCTAAGACTTTCGTTAATTTCTTTGGTGATGACGGTGCTTGTATGCCATATGGAAGATCCATGCATTATAAATTGGCAATCATTTCCTTTTGGGGGGCATTCCCTTTCCTTTTTGAAAAAGATGAAGAGCCTCCTATTCCATGGGGTGTCATTAGAGGTATTTACGCCAGAAGTTTTAGATGGTGGTCTAAGAAGCCAATTTCTAGATTTGGAACTAAAATCATTACCGTGGGTTATGCATATCCAAATATGTTCATGGCAGAATCATACAATTCCCCACAATCGCCTTATTATGCGTTTAAAGGGTTCAATGCCATCCAATTCCCAGAATCCCATCCGTTCTGGCAAGCTAAGGAATTACCATTACCAATGAACACTACTCAATTTTCGGTTTCAGGAATGTTAGTGTCACAAAACCATTTGAATACAGTTGCCTTGATCAGTGGTCCTTTGAAGTATACTAACATTAGAGGTCGTGCTGAGAAGTATGGTAAGTTTGCTTATAGTTCTAGGTATGGGTTCTGTATCGAGAACAATCCAAAGGGATTTGAACTTGCTGCTCTTGATAACATGATTGGTTTCAGCTTCACTGGTGATGATTTCTATTTCAGAAAACACCATAAGTCTTGGATCTATGAAAACGGTTTATACTCTGAATGGTCACCAGTATTTGGAATCGAAGTTAAGACTTGGATCTTACAAAAAGGTAAGTACCATATCAGAATCCACCATATTGAAAATAACAGTGGGCATGATGCTGATACACTTGAAGGGGGATTTGCAGTATCATCTATGATTCCTGAAGGTCTTGTTGCTAATGAACTGACCCCTAATATTGCTGAGGTAGTTACTCAATTTGACAATAGTTTAATTGTTAACTTGTTAGATGAAAGAAAACCAAGAATCGTAGAACCACCTCCTAATATGAACTTAATGGCCTCTAAGGTAATTGTCCCACAATTAAGAGCAGTCATTAAAGCTGGTGAAAAGAAGAAGTTTGGGTCTGCTGTCTATGGTCACCTGACAGAGCTAGAATTTGCTAGAGATGCATGGGTCAAAGACTTGAAGGTTCCAAGTGAACAAGAGTTAGAAGGGTTCGTTAAGAATGCCAAAAGGGTTATATGTAATGAATAAACGTATGTTACCCTCATAACCTCTTGGAGTAAGATTGGCCAAATTAACTTTTATTTCAAATTATTATACGGCATTTATGAATCTGAATGACTTTAAAACTCTACGGAATTTATTCCAATTCGGAATACTTTTCAGTACCTCGCATTACCGTAACCTGTTCGTACCAACCTTAGGGGCACCCTCAATTTTGAGGGAACTGTTGCCGGGTGGCTCACACCGAGATGGTTGAACGCCTACGCGTATTTTGTAATTTACCTTAAAATAGTAATGTGATCCTCCCCTATTCCCTGACTTCCTCATAACATTTACCTTCACCCATATATCAGCCACCTTATATTGCATAATATCCCATGAGCCATTGCAGTGTCAGGACCCTGCTCATCATCACACTGACCCCCACGCAAATCTGTCCCCAACTACTTGTTACCTCTGACACAAAATCTGATGGTATCGCGAAAATAGACGAAGTTATCACTTGATTGTGATTGAAATATCCCAATCAATCCACTAAATTTCTTCGTGTACCTGAGTTTTACAGTAACAAACCGTTCAGATTTTTCTATAGAATTTTTTATATCATTGTCCCAGAACTATGAACAAACCCAATCAATTCCAGACCTTGATCTTAAGAGATAAAGGTCTCTTTAAAGGTACAAATTTCCAATTTTCTACTGATAGTTTGAGTTGGATCCCAGCATATTCAATTTATATTACAGACCAAGGAAGACTATACTCCTGTGATGAAAATGATAATAGTTATTTGTTATTACAATTTTTACAAAGCTGTTATGTTCAAATCATCCCTAATATAAATAATTTCAATGCCAATAGTAAGAGGAAGAAGAAACCTATAACGGCAGCACCTGACTTCAATGGCACCGAGCCACCAGTTATATTCATAAAGACTTTCGATAATGATCGTTTGTACCTTAAAGTGCCCTCCAAAAATAACTTTGGGGCATTATTGAGTAGTCTTATCGTATGGCAAAATCTAAAACCCAAATCCCTTGTTAAAAAATGGTATTGTGATAATAAGTTTAGTCCACCAGAGTTTATACATGAAGTGTTGGTTTGTAGGTTTAAAGTTTATGGTCCAATACCACAAAAAGGAAAGAATTTGAATATTGTTAAAGGACCCAAAGTTCCAAATATGAAAAAAGAACTGACGGAATCGACTATCATTGGGCCAACAATGGATGTAAATGAAGGATGGTTTTATACTATGGGTGTTTTGAAGTCTAATGGTGTTTTAAATTTCATTACGGAATTGGATGGAACTCTTTTGTATTCCATAGATATCACCAAGATCCTAACAACTGAGATCAGAGAAGTTCATCATTCGATTTTTGATAATTCTAATGTTTTATTCCTAGGACATTTACAGGAATTAAGATGGAATAATTTGATCAAAAGTGTTAGTAAAGCCAGCAGTGACGATTTATACCCACAATTCTTGGTCAAAGACGGTAAAAGTATGAATTCCAATAATCGTATCCTTATTGAGTTCCCATTACACATTGATTTAGAAGATTGGTTAGTTGGATTAAACTATTTCAGTAAAAGAGAATACATCGGTGGTTTTTTCAAGTCAGAAACACTTACTAAACTACCGATTTTGGGTAAATCTCCTATAATAGGGAAATCTCCAGTTTTAGGTAAATCTTCAAGTATCAGATCTGCTGGTAATTCACCCTATATTGGCAAATCTCATAGTAAGTCAACTTTGGACAAAAACATAGATGAAGATGTTTCTTTCAATATTGATCAATCTTTCACTTCCATGAACATTGAACCTCAACCTCCAGTTCCCTACCCAGCCAATTATGAAAAAGAATATTTCAGAGTTTCTAAGAAACTCAGTTTGGATATCATAGAAGCTAAATTTGATCAAGCATCTCCCAATTCCAAAGTTTACGTAGAAGTATCAATGTGGGGCTTACCATGGTCAAGAACAGCTATTGTTAATCACACATCTAATCCATTCTGGAAAGAAGAATTTTCAACTGATTTACCCATCTCAACACAAGTCATACATATCCTTATCAAACGTTGTATCACAACCTATTCAGATAATGATCCTATTATAGGAAGTGTCTACATAACTCCAGACATTTTAACCAAACACTTATCACAAGCATCAACCTTATCCATAGATGCTAGCAATGGTGATTCTATCAATATTGGTAACCCTATTGATGATTTGACTAACAATGATATAGTAAAATTGTCAATCTATGATTCCAACAATATCCCAATTGGGAAGTTGTTAGTCAATGTCACGCTTAAAGAGCACCATATATTATCACCTAATAACTTCAAACCTTTAGAAACAATGTTACAGAATGCTCCCATGAAAGAATTGATCAAATTCTGCACAGAAAACGTTAGTACGAGTGAAATCGAAAATGTTAGTGTCATAATGTTGGATATATTTCAAGGTCTTGGTATTGAAGATAAATGGTTTAAGGAATTGATGGACTTTGAATTAGTTAATGTTGATAAGGTGACAAGACAAAACTATTCATCCACTTCTCCTGCCAAACCTAGCAGCAGTAGTAACAATGTGTTCAATACGTTATTCAGAGGATCATCGATATTCTCCAAATCCCTTGAGAAGTATAACCTCAGAATTGGTCAAGAATATTTAGAAAAGGTGTTTGGAAACTTCTTTGCAGTGATTGATAAAGAAAAGAAAAATTGTGAAGTTGATCCAAGGTATGTTAGACTCCAGGAAAGAGCTGAAAGAAGAGGAAAATCTTTAGACGATTTAGAAGGAGATGATGATAGTGATGAAGATGATGACACTGACGATGATGAAGATTCTAAAGATCAAAGAGTCAATCTTATGTTACAAGAGAATTATAGTAACTTGATAAACTATGCTGAAGAGATTTGGAATAAGATTTATATAACATCAAATGATTTACCTGAGCAAATCAAATTACAGTTAAAACAATTCAGAACTAAAGTTGAACTTGTTTGTGATCCTAATGATAAGACTACAGCATTAAATTGTTTATCAGCATTTATATTTCTTAGGTTCTTTTGTCCAGCTATTTTGAATCCAAAGTTGTTTTATTTGACTAAAAATCACCAAACTGGAAGGTCTCAAAGAACCTTAACATTGATAGCCAAAATCCTTTTAAATCTAGCTAACAGGCAGGAATTTCTACCACATAAAGAGCCTCATTTATTAAAGATGAATGAATTTTTGGATCGTCATAAGGATGAGGTTTTAGACTATTTTGATAAGATAACTGGTAGAAAGAATGACTTCAATGAAAAGATTTTAGATTTAAGTCATGAAGTTAAAAGATTTGATTTAGGTTTATCAGGAGATGGAGTATCCAATGAGTTACCAAGTACTCCATATTTGATTGATAAGTATTTGAGATTGACGGAATTGATATATCTATTAGATAATGAAGATGAAGTTTATGGAGATGATGATCAGGATGACTATCAAGAAGATGATCATGAAGAAGATCTTGATGAGAATGAAGCAAACGAAAATGATGAGAATGGAAATGACGATAATGAGGATAATGACTTTTTAAGTGATCATGAAGACCATAATAGTCCAATTAATGGTACAAAGAAGCTGAATAGAAATTTCCATCTTACAGGTCTCAAGGATAACATTAAATTCAAGAACAATGTCTATAAGATCGGATCATTAGAATTTGAAAAATCAGAATTTCTTGATCTTGCTGGTAATGATGATAGTGAAGATTTCATTAAAAGTTTAGTTAAAAGTGATGAGAATGTTTTCTCGTTTATCACTTCTAATATAACCTTAAAGGACTTACAGAAAAGGTGTAGAAGTTTAAGACTAAACATTCTTGAACTTGAACAGTTCCTATCAGAGTATGAATATCCAAGTAATTATCAACTTGACCAACCGATGTGGGGAGTTTTTACTAATGATATTCTACAAAGAGCATATATTGATTTGAACAGAAATTGTATTGTTCAAATAGATGATTATCAAGCTGAGATTCCAAGCAATTATAAGAAGGTCATTGATAATGGACTAAACTATTTGAAATTGAAATTTCATGAAGATGGGGTTGTACAAAAGAACGAAGAGTTTAATATTCAAAAGACGACGAAAAATCCATTCAAGAAATGGTTTAGGTAATTGTATAATATGTAGTATAAAATATGATTGTTATATAGGTATTGTCTCACGAGAGTATTATCTGGGCTGGGTACAGTCTGGGGTGCTGCGACGGCGGCACAAGCAACGGCGGAACAAGATACGGCGGCACCAGACGCAAGACGAAGGAAATGAATAAAGCATGTATTTCCTCAAACACCGTCTTTCCAAACCCAGAAAAGTTCCTACCATAACTTCATTTATACACATACTACTCCAACACAACCAATAACTCCCTTAACCCATTTCAACAGACTTACCACCACCTATTCTATTCCTTCGTGGAACGTCATCGGTATTGTTACATAAGCACCACCGCGCCAAATACCCAAAAGTTGCTAATCGAGATTCATAGAATTTCACCTTATCTGATACCTTTCGTTTTAGGAGTATTTAAACTCAATCACATAAACCTTTACTAAACTGATAATAAACATAAGATAAAACCATCATGGTCGACGAAAGAGAATTTTTAGCATCGTTCCCCCAAGTTTCAGCCCCAACTAAACAGACGGGTTATACATCGAATTTAACTGATCAACAAAGAAAGACTTTACATCAATTGTATGAAGAATTAAAAGCTGAAGGCTACAAAGAAAGAATCGATGATGCATCATTATTAAGGTTCTTAAGAGCTAGAAAGTTCGATATCAAGAAGGCAAAAGTCATGTTTGTGAACTGTGAAAAATGGAGGAAAGAATTTGGTACAAATACCATATTGACTGATTTCCACTACAAGGAAAAGGGTCAGGTTGCAGAATTATATCCACAGTATTATCATAAGATTGATAAAGATGGTAGACCAGTGTATTATGAAGAGTTGGGTAAAGTAAGCTTAAATAAGATGTTAAAGATTACCACTCAAGAAAGAATGATTAAGAATTTAGTATGGGAATATGAGAGTTTTACAAACTATAGATTACCAGCATGTTCAAGAAAACAGGGGTACTTGATTGAGACTTCGTGTACTATATTAGATTTGAAAGGAATTTCAATTTCTTCAGCTTATCAAGTTGTTGGATATGTTAGAGAAACCTCTAAGATTGGACAAGATTATTATCCTGAAAGAATGGGGAAATTTTATTGTATAAATGCTCCATTTGGATTCGCAACTGCTTTTAAAGCTTTCAAACCGTTCTTGGATCCAGTGACTGTTTCTAAGATTTTTATTCTTGGTAGTGGATATAAGAAAGAATTGTTAGCCCAAATTCCTACTGAAAACTTACCAAAGAAGTACGGTGGTACTAGTGACGTTACAGATGAAGAATTATATGTGAAAGATGTTGGACCATGGAGAGATCCTCAATACATTGGTGTCGAAGGTGAAGCTCCAAGATCAATTCAGTAACTTATAAAACCGAATACTGTCTTTATAGACATATAGAATTTTATAAATAATAGAGTATGTGTGTGCGGCTGGTTCTAACTTTTGTGGTAAGTGCTTCCTTTTTTTTCTTCTACTTACCTTACTCGAGAGTATTATGTAAGCTTACAGATACACTTGTGGGAAACGCCTTGTTTATGACTTAGTATGAGGCTTCTAAATGAAACTTCTAAACGATAATTTCTTTTCTATGAGGTCTGTGATACAAACCCAGCTTTTTGCTCGTCCTTGGCTGGACAATATATTGAAACACCCAGCTACAACTAATCCTAAATTTAAAGTTCCCTTCATGCTATCTCCTATTTCCAACCCCACCTCTACTCATTTCTACTGTTAAAATAGGGTATTATGCATTTGGCTGCAAAATCAAGCACTCATAGCCGTAGATTTTCATTCTATATACACTAACATTTCATAGATTTACCAATCCTTTGTGATAAGCTTTATCTATAGTTACTTTTAGAAATGCTTATGTAACAGTTTTTGGGTAGAAGAACTTTTATATAATTGTTGTTTTTTCCCTATGAGATTATAACCCAGCATATAAAAGTACCTTGTTTTTTTGCATAATGAGAGGAGGTGACAAAATAGAAGAGGATGATGTTACTGACATACCTGTAACTCATCCAACTTTTATTATTGGCTCGGTAAATGGGTCCACTTCTAGTTCTACAAGTGGATCCATTTGTGGTACTCCAAATAGACCTTCCGCCTCCATCGCTGGTTCCATTACTGAATCAATATTAGGGTCATGTGACTCGATTAATTCAAACGATTCATTTGCAACCCCTAAATCAAAACATTCAAATGATATTTTTAAAAGAGATTCAACTTCCATAGATATCACAAACCAAATTCCAATAAGGCTGAATAGTGATTTGAGAACGATGAGAACAACCTTAAGACCACAACTTAAGAGTGTACCAAATTTAACTGGTGTGGGGACCCAAGCTAGGTTCTTGAATACACTGATTAGTTCTTCCAACCTTACTCAAATTAATTTAGAACCATGGAAGGTAAACCCCAATTTTTTTAAAATAGACCATAGAATTAGAAGAAATGATAGTGACTTGAATTTTGCAACCAAAGCTGGTGATTCAAGGTACTGCCTAAAAGGTTCCAGCTCCAAACAACATTTAGATGAATACAATGATCCTTACTATTATTATTCAGTGACAGTACGTTCGACAGCATCTTCGATTGTAGGACCACCTCAGAATTCATTGAGTTTATCTCAAAACTCATCAGGCTCATCTCAGGATTCCACATTCGTTAGTTCACATGATAAGGGAGTGGAATTTCCTGACTCCTCTAAACTTCATTTAAATCATTACGTAATGAAGGAGGAGGATTTACAACATTTGGATAAAGAATTTGAATCGGACTTCAATCCCTTTGATCGCAAAATTGATTATTTCAATCCTAAAATCTATTTAAAGCATTATAAATTAAGTCATTGTATGGCAGCTTTCCTTTTGCTTAGCATTGTTGTGTTTGGATCATTTGGATACTTAATAACTGTTGCTCGACAGGCGTATAAACCCCCACCACCAGAAATATATGAGGTTTTAAGTCCTTATGCATACCCTCACTTATCAGCTACAAGGTTATCTTTGATAGATCCTGATACTCCAAAAGAAGCATATACAAGACCGAGCTTTGTTACTAATGATAGCTGGGAACTAGTGTTTTCTGATGAGTTTAATGCTGAAGGAAGAACTTTCTTTCCTGGCGATGACCAGTTTTTTGAAGCTGTTGATATTCATTACGCTTCAACTAATGATTTGGAGTACTACTTACCAGAAATGATCTCAACCAGTAATGGGAGTTTAAAAATTAAATTAGATGCGTTCCCAACCAATGGAATGGATTATAGGTCCGGAATGCTACAAAGTTGGAACAAAATGTGTTTCAGTCAGAATGCTTTAATTGAAGTTAGTGCCAAATTTCCGGGCCATTCTCAAGAAAATGGGATTTGGCCTGCTATTTGGAGCTTAGGTAATTTGGCAAGACCTGGATATCAAGCTACAACCGATGGAGTATGGCCATATACTTATGATGAGTGTGATTATGGAATCACCCCTAATCAATCATCAAATGATGGAATATCATATTTACCAGGTCAGAGACTAAACAAATGTGTTTGTTATAATGAAGATCATCCTAACGTTGGTGTAGGACGTGGAGCACCAGAAATTGATGTCATTGAAGGGTTTCATAATCCTCGTGATAAGAGATTCTTGGGAATGCAAACTTTACAGGTGGCACCTTTTGATCCATGGTATATGCCTGATTACGATTACATGTCAATTTATAATTCCAACGTCACATCAATGAAATCTTCAACAGGGTCTCAAACTCAAGAAGCTATAGCTGCTGGTACAATTATTAATGAGACATGGTTTAATGAAGTTAATGATGACACCAATATCTCCCAGTCTTTGGATACACAAACGTATTTCCAAAAGTATGGGTTTGAGTACAATAGTGTTAAAACCAAGGATCAAGATAGTTATCTTCAATTCTTTATAGGAGATGAAACAACTATGGGTATAAAGGGAGATGCTTTACATCCTAGGTCAAACATTGGATATAGACAAATAACCAAAGAACCTATGTCGATAATTTTTAATTTAGGACTCTCGGAAACCTGGCTGACTATTGATTTCGGAACATTGCAATTTCCAGCCGTTCTAGAGGTTGATTATATCAGGATATATCAACCAAAAGGTGAAACATCAATGACATGTGATCCTCCTGGGTATCCAACAACTGACTATATACATAAGCACATGAAGGCATATGAAAATTACAACTTCACCCTGTGGGAAATGGCAGGATTCAAGAAGCCAAAGAACAGTATAATGGATGGGTGTCAATTACCTCACGGAATTGTGCAGAATATATAGCCATGGTGATGGGGCATGATAGGGCATGATGAGGATGATTAATATAGGAACTCAGGGATGATCTAAGGATGAGTTTTGTGTAGATTTAGTATATGAGGATATAAGTAGGTAATTTCTTATAGCTATTATAGCGCTTACCATGGTCTAGTTTTAGGCTCCTTTATAGCAATATCCAATGCCTTGGTTTGTTTAAACCATACAACTCAATCAATGACACGGCTCTAATAGCTCTCACAACAATCACCGTTAACACGTACCTCTTCTCCAAGGGATGTTATACATCACTTTAATAAGCGCTCACTATATTCCTCTGTTTTGCAACCACGCGAAACGCGTACACTAAATACTCAATCCGATATGAATGAACTAGATCTAGAAGTGGTAAACTTTGGAGACTCGTTACTTTTCAAATCCAATGATGACCATGAGCTGATACCTAATCCTGAGGTGCCATCCACCAACCTATCAGAAATAGCCTACAATGGTGAAAAGCTCATTAGACGATTTGATGGTACCACAACAAAGTTAACTAAGAAACCACCTAAAGCATTTGATCCAGAAGAATTCAGAGGTGAAGAAATGGACTTGATAGACATGGATGAATTATTTCGTAAAGCAAATGAAAGGTTGACCCTAAAAGAAAACCAAAGACAGCTTGCACATGAAACAACCAAGCAGTATAAACCAAATATGATATGGACAGAGAAGTACCGTCCCACGAAATTTGTGGATTTATGTTCCGGAGGTAATGATAAACAATACAGGGCTATTTCACATTGGTTACAGAAATGGACACCAACAGTTTTTAATGTTGAAGTTGTATCCAATAATCATAAACCTGAGGGTAAATTTCAAGGCTTTAACCTGGTCGATAGTTTAGGCAGACCATATAGAAAAATATTATTAGTTACTGGACCTCCAGGGATTGGTAAAACCACGGCAGTTCACTTAATAGCGAAACAATTCGGATATAATGTTGAAGAATTAAATGCTGCTAATTCTATGGATGTTCTACCATCATCAACCGGTGATAAATCATATAGTAGTGTGAGTGGAGCCCTTAAATTAAAGATTCAAAATGCTTTGACTTCTAATACAATTCAAACTCAAGGAACAAAGATGACCAAGTCAAAACCAACGTGTTTAATTATTGATGAAGTAGACAGTTCAGGTAATCTGAGTGATATAATAAGAGTGTTAAACGAATTGGTTCAAAATGATTCACGAGCAATGATGAGTAAGATAAATAAAACCACAAAAAGAAAGAAAGATATGTTATTGAATAGGCCAATCATCTGTATAGCCAATGATGCATATACAACTAGTTCAAGAACCTGGGGAGGGTTTACTATGGATAAACTCAGAGGAATAAGTGAGATTGTCAATTTTCAAAAACCAGCATTCATCAAAAGAGCTTCTGGAATTAAAGCTGGTGGTAATGCTATAAACTCAGTCAAGGAATTCATTAAAGATATTAGTGAAAGTGAAAACTTGAAATTGGAGTATAAGGATATAAATGAAATTGTTGAAATCTGTGAAGGTGATATACGAGCCAGTATAAACCATTTACAATTCAATTGCAGGAAATTGGATACGGTGACATCTGAAAAAGGAGGAAATAAAGATATTGAGCTCTCATGGTTCAAATTAAGTGATTTACTTTTCAAAAGAGATCCACAGTTAACTAAAGAAGAAGATTTTGATCAGCTTTTACTGACTGTTTTAAGCTCTAGATCAAGCAATACTACTACTGATAAAACTATTAAAGCAGTATTTAATAAGTATTTGGACGTTGTTCATTATCAAGATGATTCATTGGTCAAACCAGGTGAGTTAAGTGACTGGTTTCATTTCTATGACAATTGTAATGGGTCACAGTATTCTAACCTTATAATGATGAAAACATGGCAATTATTCAGTGAAATAACTCCTAAAAAAATCCATCACAGTCTTCTACCAGATATCAAAAATCTTGAATTCCAAAGTAATGAGTTGCAAAAACAGAATCAACAAGTTATTAAACTGTTCATATCATCTATACCAGTATCATTAAAAGTTAGTCTTGGTGGAGGTTTTGAACATAATGAAAGTATGGGATTGTTTATAATGCCACAGATTCATCAACTTATTCATCCGGAATTGGAATCAATTGGTAAATCTTCAATAGGTATGAAACTGAAAAATTCGTTAAATGATTATGATAAGTTGTGCCTTGAAAAAGCTGCCAATATCTTTAAGGCTCTTAAATTTGAATTACAATCGTTTAAAGATTATGATACAAACCAGATTGTTTTGGAAACAGCTCCAAACCTTGATGGTCTAGTAACGTTTGATCCGTTGAAAGTCAAACAAATGGAGGTTAAGAGAAAGTGGTTTTTTCCTATATTACAAGCTGAACTTGATAGACTTGAGGTATTTAGTAAAGCTATAAAGAGAGAGATTGAAGAAAAGGAGAAACCTAATAAAAGAACAAAGATTTCCAGTAGTGTTGAATTCTTTAAGGGACAGTATGAGGGAATCAGTAACCAAGTTAAAAAGAGAGACGAAAGTCTGAGGATATGGGTAAAGTATAATGAAGGATATTCCAATGCTGTTAGAAAGACGATTGGATGGAAGGATTTTTGGGTTGTTTAGACTAAAGATCAATGAGGTCCCTTTGGCTATTTTATTGCCTAGAATAGACTTGAACAGACTAATAATAATGTATATACAAAACCACTTACGATAGTACCGCGTTGGTCTCAAGCCAGTACCATTTCCTCTCAATTCCGCACTAGGCTCAGGTTAACTGATAAGTGAGTCTCAAAGTCTATGAGCTATTTTACACAACTACTACCCAAATTAAATTATGAGACTAACAAATACCAAACTCAACAATCCACTACTCCCAAGATCCAATATATAACAATCTACAATCCCACGTTTTCCCCACCGAAATCCGAAACCAATGAAGAACTTATGGAACAGATCTTAACCTTCATATCCACAAACCAAAAGGATGATTTAGAATCCAATAAAATAGAGCAATTAAGAATCATAGGGCTTATACAGGCAATTGAAGGGTTTTCTAGTAGTTTCTCCCAATCTAAACAGGAAGATTATAGCATAATAAAAGCTAGTAAGTCAAGTATAATAGTTAAACAGATAGAAGGAGATTTCAAGTTAGCATGTTCAGTATCAATGCCTGAGAATGGAATAAAGGAATCAGCTATAACTCATCAAATGATTCAATTATTAACCAAGTCATATGATTTCTTCAAACTCCTAAACACCAGCTTTCAGAATATTATTGATAGTTATAATAAAGACATTTTAAAGAATCTTATAAATGAACATTGGGGTGGATTTCTAGACAATTATAATAGTGAAAACTTCAAGTTCCCTGCTACTGTTAAATGGCCCAATAGTTTGAATTACAAAGGATTCCATGGATTTTTCCCTAGTGATAGTTATAAGAAATCAGCTATTGATATTAATTATAATACTCAGGTAGAAGTCGATCAATTCTGTCAGAATGAACGTTGCATACCTGATGGTATGATTATTAGTTCATTTGATAAGACTGTTCCTAAACAATATGGTCTTGTTTATAGTAATACTTATGGTAAGAGTATTGATAAGACGTCAGTTCTAAAAGTCTATAGTCTTTTAGAGTATTATGATTACCATGAAAAGTTAACAACTGATCAGTTTACAAAATTAAGTAATAATGATTTATTTTCTTCACCACATATTATGAAACAAACCATCAATGTTGAATTTGAACCAGAAGTCGAAACTGGGTTCTTAAGTAATTCCGCTAATACAGCTATAGAGTTATTAAATCCGATAAATTTGACCAATAATTTGGTTATACTGCCTTTGAACTTTACTATGAATAGTATGATCCAATTAAAGGATAGTTCATGGTTAAAAGTTCCATCTTATTTGAAATTTGGATCTGAGGAAGTTGAAACCCAAGAACAAGAATCTATTGAAGATGAAGGCGGTTTCATAGTAGGATTAGTTGATGGAATCATCTATAGGAAATTGGTCTGTTTGAATACTTTTGGAGATTCTAACACAAATGAAGAACTAGAGTATCTGTTGGTCATCTATAAGTACAAACATTTCTACATAACCTTCATATATGAGAGTTCAAGACCTGAGTTGGATGATCCAAAGTTTTATAAAAACTTGCAAGCCAATTTCTATCCGATTGTGAATGATTTATATACTAATAATGAACCTGTCATGGAAACAAGCATATCATCATTACCCAAATCAATTAATGATTCAACTCCTTTGGATACAGATTTCTTCTTTGTGGTTTATGATCAAAATTCCAACAACGTCAAATCGTCGTTACCTTACTTACCATTGCCCATTAATGAAATTGAACTAGTAGACATCAATAAATCAAACTTAAACATAAGAAGTGCCATGTTCTATTTACATGATCAGCTTTTAGATTTATTCTTCCTTCAGAATGAAACTTTCTTCTTTAGGAAAGATTCTATAGAAGAATACTTCCACAAGTTCAATACCAACAAAATAAATGATTGGATGTTTTATTATATTAAGTATGAAGATAACTATGTGATCATCATAAAGAATTTAAATCATAGAAGAAAAAAGAGAGTAGTCAATGCTGTGTCTAATGTATCAGTAATTGATGATGTGAGTGGAGTTTTAGATAGTTTAGGAGAAGATGTCAAACTATGGTTTGAGCATTTCAAATTAAGTGGAGAGGTTTAAGAATCTCATAAACACATATATTCATATTTCACACTGTTAGGGCTTGTCAATGTAAGCCAAAAAACTTGGAACATCTTTAGAAATAGCACCAGGAATTGACATCTTACTTAACCAATTAGGAATAAATCCAGCTGGAGTAGAGGCTGTACACATATCCCAATGTAATTCACCCTCGATTACTTTTATATGTTCTATAGATGTATACCTTCCAATAACATAAGAAGATTCCGAGGTAAACCAGCCTTGTGGATCTAATGATATTGATACAATGTAAGCTTCGTCTTCTCCTTCTTTGATGATATTCACCCATTCGTAGAAGAGTCTTGGTTTCATAGGAAATGGTAATTGATAGTAAGCTTTCATAAGGTAACTATTCTCATCGTATGGTTTCAATTCATACTTTTCAAATTCATGAATGTATTTCTGTTCATGTGTACTATGGTTATCCTTCAAATCTAATCCTCCAATCAAGTATTTAAAGAACTTTTCTTTGTATTTCTTGGTTAGTTCCTTATTAAGAACATTAGATCTGGCAAACCATGTATCATTGTTGAAATCCTTGATGGAAGTTTGTACGGGAAGATCATAGTGTTGGAACTTATGATGAAACACTTTACCTTTGGGCCATTGAGGTACTGAATCAACAATTGCTTTTGCTTCTTCGATTAGCTTAGGATTCTTTGATGGTTGTATGGGATGTGAGTTCATTGCGGTTCGCATTTGCAGATTGGAACCTCTATAGAGACATACATAAGAGTATTAGAAATTAAGGGTCAATTTTGTGTTGAAGTCCTAGGGTGTGTTGTCAGTCTGATTCTTTGAGTCCATGTTGTCGTTTATGTTTGTATCACTTGAAAGTTTTTAGAGTAAATTTCAAAACCTATCCAATTATTCAGGAGTTGCAAAAATTGCAAAATATCAATAAAACTATCAAAACTTCCTCTTATTATTTAATGCATTGCTAGGACATAATTATTCCAACTAATCTATTTACATTTTTACCAAGTCAAGAAATTATATCCTTGGAATAGTATCTTGGAAGAAAATTTACGGTGTTGTATGATACTTTCTTATTATAAAAAGTCACCGGCGCGGATCGAACCGACGAAATAAAGTTTTGGTGCTTTCGAGATGAAACAGTATTCCTCCGAATCATCAACAAAGCGGCTTGTAGCGTAACAGCCAACATCTGGGAAGACCAAAAATTTGGGATTTCGCAGCGGTTCGAGCGTGCTCAGAGACGGTTTTGTAGTGTAGTGGTTATCACTTGTGGTTTTGATTCAAAAATTCCACACAACCCCGGTTCGAATCCGGGCAAGACCTTTTTTTTTAATCTTCCTGTGTTAATACGCCACCTTTTTTCTTACACAGCAAAGCTAATATCAAATACAAATCTTCGGAGTGTATAGAAACTAAAAGAAAATGTAAAATCAAAGTATAAATTCTTAACATGTGAATTATTGTATTTTTCAGTTATCAGGACGTTGGCATCGATCGCTTAAAACCTACGTAAATATGTCGCAATGCCCTGAATCAAGTCGGCAGATGTCGTAAAACGTTACATCGTCAACAAAAACGTAAACACAAAAAGAATTTTTTAGTGTACGTAATACGTAAAGAATAACAATATTTTATATTGATCTAAACACATTAAAGACGTTATAGACACGAACGTTCCATAAATATTTGCATAATAAGTAATAATTACCGAATATAGCCATAAACTACCAAAATAAAGCATCCTAGTACACATAGATTCTCACAAGATCATGGAAGAAAGTCCAAGGAAACCAACATCATCAAAAGTTATTGATTCATTACATCAAGAAATCGACCAATTAAAGAATGAATTAGAAAACGTTAAAATCAGTAATTCAAGTTATAAGAAGAAAAGTGAAATTTTAACAAGTAAAAATGAACTGTATGTAGATCAATTAGCTAATGCTAAACATGAGAATGATATGATAAATGCATTATTAAAGCGTAAAGAGAGAAGAATTCTTGATTTGGAAAATGAGTATAATGAAATATTAAGTAACAATGAAAATTTGAAGTTAACTAATAAGAATATGAAAATAAGATGTGATAATTTACAAGAAAGCAGTACACAAAGCACAGCTGAATATGAAAGGTTGAAAATTGCATATGATGCCTTGACAGCTTCACAGTTGGAGTATAAGAAACATTATGAAACTGAAATATTGAAACTTTCTAATAGCTTTAATGAATTTAAACAAGATTACATAACTAAATATGAAAGTTTGAATTCAACTTTCCATAATAACGATAAGGACATTGATATCTTATTGGATGGATTAACTAATAAACGTAAGACATTAGATAATCTTTATTTTAACAAGAACAAATTAATATTAGAATTATTAACTAAATTGGCTAGTGTTAGTAAAATTCATGGTCAAGAATCAAAACAAATCTTACAAGATAATTTGATAAATCTTAATTTGTTGATAGAAAAACATCCCGATTTACAATTGAAGGTCAATGAGGATGGCAAATCAATAAATTTGGATGATTTGTTGAATGAAAGCAATGATATAGTTAATAGTTCATTTGATGAAGAAGCTACATTAATTGATGAGCCAAAGATATCAAGATCTAATACCAAGAGAGGCAAGAAGAAATGGAATAAATGGGAAGAAAGACAAAGAACACCTACACCACCTAATAGTGCAATAGTTAGTGATAAGGATAAACACACCGGTCAAAATCCTCCAAGTACTCAGAACAACCCTCAAACCCAACCACATCCTCAAAATCATATTAATCATCATAGTCGCAATAATAGTATACATCGTACAAATAGTCATCATGGTCATAGAAAGAGAAAATCAATCCATGCCAATAATCTTAAGTCTATTAATATTTAGGCCAAGGCTACTACTTAATAGGTTTCAAATATAAATATTTTACCATCGTTATACCCTACTATTAGTATGGTTCTATTTTGTAACTGTTTACTCATGATTAAATCCTTTTTGGTCTTTATATGCTTCTCTATTGGCTTATAAACTTTGAGCACCGATAGTTTTACGTTTGATTCTTGTAAGGAATTATCAGAACTTGAATTGGTATTGATGTTTTGTAAGGACGGAAGGTTTCTTTGAAATTTCTGGACTCTATTGTATTGGGCATCATATACTTTGATAACCCCGTTCCAAAATCCTATATAGATATTATTATGTACACTTATGGATTGAATACCATTGTTCTTGACATTAACTATTTTGGGTTCATCCGATGATCCTATTGAATGAATTGTCAAATTTTTTTGTGATGATCCAACTAAAAGGTCCTGGTCATTTTGCTCTATACAAAGTATAGGATTAGGTACATGATAATCATTATAATAAACTAACTGTATTTTAGGCAGTTTATTGATGATAGTTCTGGTTGTGGATTTAGACTTTGAGTCCACCAAATCAATTGCTTCAGGATACTTAATACTAAACCCTAATAAATGGCCCGACTCAAACCCTATATAAAATAACTCATCATTAATAAACTTTATTCTCATTAGAATTCCGAACCCATCTCGCTTATTGTTGCCGATCTCTGGTATGACATTATTACTATTAGTGTACAATTCATAAGCATTGAAATTTTTGATTAATCTTTCAAGACCGAACTTTTGATGATTTAGCCTATAAATGTCGAAGTTATTCGAATCGGTTGTGGCTGGTGTTATCAAGATTCCGTTTAGATAATCAATATTACAATAGTTAAGGGAATTTATGGGCATGGAATCAAATTCTGGCATTGGATACTCTTTATATAACGACTCTGTGTCATCATTATACTTGATATCATTATATATTACATTGGGTAACTTAGTAGTTAATTGAACGTTTTCCAAGTTCCAAATCTTGATTTCTGAATCTTTGGAATGAGTTAAAATGTGAGTACTGTCTAATTGTTTAATAGTCAAGATTATCATATCATGACCTTTCCAACATCCCAAAGGTTCTCTTGTGTTTAAGTTCCACCATATTATCCAGCCATTTTCATCTCCTGTTATTATATATGAATTGAAGGTTTCTATAGAACTTATTGGATTAATATGTCCTCTTAGAGTACATAGTTGATTCATGCGAACAGAGGAAATTTGAGCCTACTGAGAAGCGGCCATCAAACGAGCCAGACTCAATCATACTATACATGAATTGAAATAGTTATCGATAATATCTAATAGCTATCGGCATTAGAGACATGAAACGATGATCACCGACAAGAACTTATGCATAACAAATCTCTTCAAACCAGAACATTTTTTATGACTTCCTAAAATAATTAATCTGCTGAATTTTCATATATAAATGAGCTAACATAGTATCGGATTATACTAAACATGAACGACTCTAAATTCACAACAGAATGGATGAAATCCAAATTACCAAATAAACTGAAATTTGTTACTGAATGTATCAAAGTGATGATAATCCTTGTAGTCGTAGGATTAGTATGGTTAATAACCTACTTAATAATAAATAGTAAGAATCACAAATCCGATAGAAACCATGAATCGGCAAAATCAAATAATGGCGTAAGTAACGGATTTAATGGAAATCCATTAACCACTACAGCCAATCCTTATCAAACTAGTGCTTAGTATTAGTATACCAGAATATGAAGTAATGAAGTATCGACCCGACCATGAACTTGGCTAATAACCTTAAATAGAGTATAAACTTAATCTACGCACTTAAATTCAAAAACGTCTCAAACCTTTATTACCATGAAATATCGTACGACATAACTGGCTGTTGGTTCTATTTTCACACCATTCTGCCTCCATATGCGCTTAGTAGTCTGCTTAAGTTAACGATCTGCCTCAGTTTGACTTATTAGAAAATCTCTGTATCTTTATTTGATCCTATATCGGACCTATATCGATAATGATCTTCATAGGATTGTTCTTGGTGTTTTGCATTAAACCTGCTCTATTGGTAGTAAGTGTAGTTGACATCTCATACCTAAGTCCAGAAGAGAATTATTTGATACCAAGGGTAAGATAACCGGAGAATAGTGCTTCTGTAACACATCGATATGATTTCAATTTACTATATTTGCAAATTATTTATACCTCAATTTGAGTGATGCTAAGATGACTTATGACACAAATGGAGATCCTTTAGTAGAGCCCAGAGTTTCATTGAATTTTGGTTCGAATGTTTAGTAGAGCAAGGTGTAGATCAGTGATGGTACTTATAGGGGCGATGGGACGATTACTGATCAAGAATATTCCAGTTAGAATCAGTCTAGCGAAGTTGTAGAATTACAGTACTTACACTGGGATAATCATAGCTCGGTACTTAAAAGGTTAGCGGTATGGCTGTAACCGGGGTTTAGAGGCATGCCAAATCTCACTCAGCTTATGGATGCAGGTGATAAATCGAGGTTCTGTCCAAGGTAACTATTATCGACACCACAACATAGAGTGTCAAATAAAGAAATACCGTCGGCCGGGGTTATATATAGTTATTGTTCAATGCGACTGATTTGATTTCTACTACGAGCTCTTGCAATTTAGCACGAGGATTCTTTACTGAAGCACGGCAGCGTAGCCTTACATAAACAAATTGGACTAAAATAACAGGTACACAGTAAAGGTACGATTTTTCAATTACATTACCTACAGCAGACAGTTAGTTACCTAATAGCTGTTTAGGTCATATCCATTTACGTAATATCCTGTAGCTGGCCTAGCTATGATCAATACCTTCCATAGAATTTAGCAGACATCCTATTTCCACAGGTATAACAGTATTAATATACACACCAACAATTAAAACCTTATGCCTAGAAATTCTAAAGTATCTTGCATATAAGCCTAACAATAGCCAATCCTGACTTCTTGCAACCAATTGAAAGGTGATTTTGGGTTTAGCCAGGCACACGACCAGTCAAAAAATTTTCTTTTATCAATTCCATCAATTAGACCTATCAACAATACTAAAGATATTTGGAAGTAGAAACGTTTAGTTTAGATCCAACTTATTTCAAGGGCCATACACATTAATGTAGCTATAGCATAGTCCCAAGTTTCTTGAAAATTTTAACCGAAAAACTCGTTAAAATTCATCATCCCACAATACCCCGGTTACGGTCCCTGATTTCATCTGATAAAATTTTCATACGATTTCCACCAATTATACTACTGAATTTGGTTAAAGCACTTTCCTTTTTATAAACTTCGTAAACCAAAAATTTATTGTTTGGTCTCTTTGTTCTTCCAAAAAAAACTATAAATTAGCTGAAAATCCTTGTGATTTAATTTCTTTACCCTTATAACCCCCTAACAAATTTATAATTGAGAACTAAAGAAGATTTAAAATGGTTAACGTTTTTAATCCTCAAATATTCTTTATCGTCTTCAGAGAAGCATTAGAAGCAATTGTTGTTGTTTCAGTTTTATTAGCCTTTGTTAAACAAGGGTTAGGAGGAAGTGATCCAAAAGTTAGTAAGAAATTAGTTCGACAGATTTGGTTTGGTTCAGTGTTGGGAGTTCTAGTATGTCTTATTATTGGAGCTGCTTTCATTGGAACTTTCTATAGTTTAGGAAAAGATATTTGGTCCAAATCTGAAGATTTATGGGAAGGTATTTTTTGTATGATTGCCACAGTTTTAATTAGTTTAATGGGTATTGCCATGTTGAGAATTAATAAGATGAAAGCTAAATGGAGAGTTAAATTAGCTAAGGCTATCTTATCTGAAAAGAAATCAAGATTTAGTATTGGTCATTTCACTCAAAAATATGCCATGTTTATTTTACCATTCATTACCTGTTTAAGAGAAGGTTTAGAAGCAGTTGTTTTCGTTGGTGGTGTTGGATTAAATAGTCCTGCTACTTCTTTCCCAATCCCAGTCATTACTGGTTTAATTGCTGGTATTGCAGTTGGGTTCATTTTATATTATTTTGGATCAACTGTTTCTTTACAACTTTTCTTGATTGTTTCCACTGGTATTTTATATTTAATTGCTGCTGGTTTATTTTCAAGAGGTGTTTGGTATTTCGAAATGTATCAATTGAATCAAAAAACCGGTGGTGATGTAGCTGAAGGTGGTTCAGGTCCTGGTACTTACGATATTTCTAAATCTGTTTGGCATGTTAATTGTTGTAATCCTGAAACCGATAATGGTTGGGATGTGTTCAATGCTTTATTAGGATGGCAAAATTCTGCCACTTATGGTTCAGTTATTAGTTATAACATTTATTGGTTAGCTGTTATTGTTGCTATTGGTTTATTATTATTCCAAGAAAAACATGGTCACTTACCATTCACTAAGAACTTAACTTTAGCTCAATTGAATCCAATGTACCACATTAAAGGTAAGAAGAACAATGAATTATCTGCTAAGGAACAAGAAGATTTATTCGAAAGAGTTAGAAACCAAAAGCTTGGTGATTCTGAATCTGATAAGAATGTTACTAAAGAAGTTGAGAAGGAAAGAGAACTCGATAAAGATGTTTCTATTTAAACACACACACACAAGCAATAGAGCACTTGAGAGTTTTTTTCGTATTTTTGTATAAGATTTGATTTTAATGGTTTGGGGGTTATATAGAGTCGAGCCGTTAATATATGGGGAATTTAGTGTTTGTAGTCTCTGGTCGCATGTATGTATGAAGATCGTATGAGAGATAAATGCCAAGAAGATCATGCCAAGATGGTTAAGATCTCGGTAAGTGCATGGAAGCCAATCATGCGTTATCTGATTAATCTACAGCCGTGTGGGGCATGAGATAGTACAGTGAGTCAGAACTTAGGGAAGACATAGTACGGTAAGGTTGAACTTAGGGAAGAGATTTGTAAGTACATAGCACAAAACCAACGCAGAGTCAACGTATATCATCTACCCAAACAATCAAATTGATTCTCACTATCACTTAACCCTCTCAATAATATCTCATCAAACTCTTTATCACTGATTCCTTTCCCTTCAACCTCCTTAATGCTATTCAATATGATCTCTGCTATATTGAACGTATAATCATTCAATTTTAATACCCTTGACTTCTCAAAAACTTCTATAAAGAAATTTATATCCAACTTCAAGTTTATCAACATTGTATCATAATTTGGAATAGTATTATTTACCTTTCTGAAATAATCTAAGAAATTCTTCAAGAAGAAATCTTGTAATTCATTGATGATCTTTACAAAGAAATCTCTATTTGTGATTGGTTTGAAATTATACACCAATTTCACAAAATGAATAAGGATTTCATAAATGAAATTATCAATCTTAATTTCATCACTGATACGATTAATTTTGTTGAAGAAATTAACTAAAATATCATCAAGAACAAGACGTTCCTTTGATAAAATATCATCAAGAATTGTAAGGTTAACTTTATCAATATCAGTGAATAATTTAAGTTTTTGATTAGATAAATCTTTATCGAATTTTCCATCATAAATCTTGAGTAAATATGGGAAGATTTTTCTATTGATTTTATCAATATTGTTGATAGTCAAGATCTTGAAATTTGGTTCTGTGGTTTGTCTTTGCTCTAAATTATATTTTTTCATAATGGATTCAATAATGATAGTTAAGCATCTCATGAATTGAATCTCTATAGACACCAACATTTTCTTATTTGGATATTTCAAGACAATGTTCGATGAATCATTAGCTATGTTGATGTTAACTAAGGAATCAATCTGCTTTAACATATATATCATGTAGAATTCAATGATATTGATTAACTTGGTATTAGTTGAATCATCATCGACTTTATTGAACAAGAACGTATCAATTTCCCAAGACTCCAAGTCAAAGATTTGTGAACAATCATTGACCCAAACTGAACAAATACTTTCAAGAACTTTTTGGTTTATAATTATTGAAATATTACGAAGGTTCTTAATGATTTTATTGGTTTCATTAGTCTTACCTATATTTCCTATTACGGTAATATTCCTACCGAAATTGGCTACTATGTTATTGATTTTTTGGTTGATTCTACTGAGATAATAAACTGCTGATAACGAATTACAATAATTAGGTAGAATATTATTATAATGGCTAGGTGAACTTTCTAGTTGATTTGGATCTTGATTCTTAAAGATCTTATACAATTTATCACTGATTTGAATGATACTATCACTAAACAATTTCCTTATAGATCCATCTGAGTCTATGGTGTTATGTTGGATATAATAGTTATAATTATCAATGAACTTATTGACATTCTTTAAGTACACATCTTCGAGGTAGGTGATGAAATTAAGGAATATTAACCAGGTTTCGTTGATCAATGATAAGTCGAGATTTTCATTGTTGTTGAAGATTTCAATGATCTTAAATTCCAAATCTTGTAAATTTGGTCTGGAAGTTGTAGACTTGAATTCTCCTTCTAAACTTCTGAATTTCTCCTTGATATACTTCACATATGATCCGTTAGTTCTATAATTGGACGACTCAATGTAATTCAAAATCTTCTGTTGCATGATCAAGAATTTATCTTCGAATTTTGAAAATTGATAGTATAAATCTTCATTGGCTTTCGTTAATTGAGTCTTAAGGAACGCATTGATTGGTGATACTTTAGGTCTTTGGCCATTAGTTGAATTTGTGTTCAATTCATCGATTCTTTCAACTATCGACAAGAACCTCGTATTGTTTTGTCTCTTACCTTTCCCTAATTCATAGTCAAATGATAAAAGTTCATTATAGATGGAGCTTTTATAGTTTTCAACTATACTATCAATTTGATTGAAAATCTTATATATGATAGTGTTAATACTTTGTTGACTTGATAAGACTTCTTGAAGTTTGGTTTGATCGTTTTTATTGACCATATTCAACTTAAATTGCTGTTGGTCTAAAAGTGCTCTTTTTTGCCTTGAGTAATTACCCAAATGTTCGATGATTTCTTCGTGGTTTTTATTATTTACGGCTTTAATCAATTTACTTGGCAAGTTGAAGAATTCTTGATTATTCTTAATGAAGTCTATAATCCCAGAAATCTTGGATTCTTTAGTTTCGTTATCCATTATTGGTCGTATCAAAACTCCTGTAGCTAACGTCAAGTTCTTTATACTGTCTTCTAATCCACTAATTAGGAACTTGTTATCGTTTTCATATTGTTTGCTTCTATTTGGGTTGAAAATACGAATTTTTTCGGCTTCTTTTTGTGTTCTAGTCTTCAGGTTTTTGAAATTGTTCAAGATATCATCTATTGAATCTTTGACATCAATGAACTTCAAGTAATTGGTATCTATAACACCTTGCAATTCAGACCTCTGTTGATTTATATTACTTTCTAAAAATTGAAGATATTGTTGTAAGTCTTCAATTGGTGTGTCTTTGTGGATTGTAGTTAAAAACTTACTACTGTTAAACTCTCTAGATGATATAAGGTACTGATTGACTTTGGGATCATTCTTGGAACTTATCACTTGTTTACTTAAAAGCTCTTGTATGACATTTGTGTGGGTTAAAGGATCTTGTGTATCTTCATTGTGGAACTCATATTGTTTATTGTTGTTATCTTGGACTAAGGAGTTAAGGAGATCAAACTGTTGATCAATTGAAAGGTCGTTGATTTTCTCGTCATCTATGGAATTGGTGATGTTGAGGTCTTCAAGGGTGGTTGGACGAAGGGTTGGAAGGTTGTAGAATTGGAGTAGGTTGGATTCGTTGTCGTCGTAGATCATTGTGGATGTTCGCGGTTGATCTGAGAGTTATGGGTGGAGGCTGCTACGGTGAGATACAGTGAGACAGTGGAGACTGCGGTGAGACAGGGAAAACACAGAGTGGACAGAATACAATTACTATGGTTGTTCTTTATTATACACTAGGGGCCCTTCAATATAAGGATGACGACATATCTACCACGACATTTACACACAATGGGACTATGCCATCCTACCTCCATAAAAACTCTCTCCCATCATCAATAACATCCTTTTGCCTAACCAAATCTTCAATAAGTCTATCCACTATTCCCTCAAATCCTAACTTCCTATAATCTTTAATGCCCATCTTGAACTTATCGAACCCATACTCAAAATCACTAGGTCCCCAATTATTATTCTTAAACTCATCCTTATACCTTTGTCCAATAAAGTTCCAATCAACCTGATTTACATCTTTATATTCACCTTTCTTTAACATTTCAAATAACCATAACCTCGTGGCATTATCCATGAATGATGATCTATTTATTGAATCTCTCTTCACGAGTTTATTCCACTTGTATCTACATTGAATTCTGGATCTTGTTCCTTGCATTCCTTCACTTACTAATGTCCAATTGATAGCACCTCCATTCAGTTTGGTTTGCATATCAGTGACAATCTTCTTTAACTTATTCTCTTCATCAATACTCCACTTATTTTCCATTCTTTGGTCTCCACATTTAATATAATTTCTCCACCTATCTCTACAATCTTCAGGCATTCTTCCCATAAGACCTCCAATTTCTTTCCAATTGTTCTGCTTAGTTAAAGCCAACTGCTTTAAATGTTCATCGTCTTGCTTATTCCATTTCCCTCTAACATCAAATGGATGATATTGTCTTCTAACATGTTTATAGGTGGATGCTCTGGATCTATATGGTACAACTTTAGTTAAATATTCCCAAAAGTTATCTTTCTTACGTTCAGATGTCCATATCCTATTACATATTGCTTTCCTGTCCATTTTAAATAAATACCCATACCCATCAATAAAATGCTCTAAAGCTTTCATTTCTTCTGTGGAAAACGGTCTAGCTCCTTTGGTCTCTGGTGTACTTTTGAACCAATTCAATGCAATAGTTTGGGCTTCATCGGTCAACTCTTCAATTGTCTTTATATGGCGGAAATCCTTAGTAGGCTTATTATCATCATTATCATTACTTTGATCATTCTGATTCAAATGAACATTTATGGCATTTTGGATCTGTTGATGACTATATGGACCACCCATTTGTCTGGCCATTTCCCTTGTTTCTAAGAGTGCTGCACGTACTAAAGGATCAGATAATCCTGAAAGTTCAGGATCAATATCATGATTGTGTTCGGTTGGTCTCTTCTTCCTTGGTTCTTCCTCTTCCTCCAAGAAACTCCAGTTCTGGAAGTCTCCGATGTTAATTAGTTCATCATTCAACTTCCTTCTTTTCTTAGGAGTGTCATCGGCTTCTAAATTTCCTCCAACGTATTTTAATACGGCTGCTTCAACTGCATCATTGATTTGTTGATTAGTGGCTTTTGTGTCGTCATCTTCATTATCGTCCTTGGTATCATCATGTTTAATATCTGAGGACTTTAAATCATCGTCTATGGATTTGTTAGGGTCATCGGTTTTTTTAGTACCTAATTCTAATAAGGCTTGTGCACCACCTAATTGTTGTTTATCCATTAGTTACCCTACTGTTACTGTTACCCGATTTAAGTTTTGGTTACCCTGATTTTTTCGCGATGGTTGGCGTAGCTGGTTAGGGCTAGGGCTAGGGCTGGGCCTGGAGCGAGCTAGTGTGGTTCGGGTTAAGAGACACCATAGTTTACGTGACAAGTGCATGAAGTCTACATGAAACGTACATGAAAGCATAAATGATGATACGATAGCCTACACTACAGCATAAATGATAACCTACACGACAGCCCACATGATAACTACACGATGCCTACATACAACACGTACAACTATGCATTAAACCCTACTATATTAGGCAACTATGTCATAGGCAACTATAACACAACCCTATAAAACAACCTCAACCCCTTTAATGTCTATAATGAACTTGTTGTTTTTGTTTGCGTTTGTGTCATTGATCGTCCCTAGCCTTAGTGCTATTGATAAATCTGAACTGTTCAGATTATGGGCGTTCAAGCCTCAGCCTAACGGAGTGTTCGAGCCAGTTATCTTCAAAAACCACTTACTTACTGTCACACCTAATAAAGACATCAAACACCACCTAGTCAATGGAACGATTTATTCTGATTCGTCAGTTTTGTTAGATCACCCAAAAGGTAAATATTTAGCAGTGATCGATAATAAATTAACTACTACTAAATATCATTCCTTAAGTAAGGAATTCACCCTTTACCATAATGAATTAGTTCACAATTCTAATAATAAATGGTCACTTTGTCAGCAAGGCAATGTCACTACGATTCAAGTTCTGGGTTCACCATGTAAGGGACAGTCCACTGAAGTGGTGTTGAATGGCTATGGAAAGAGTGGATCTTTACCAGATTTCCCTTTACCAGCCTATTAATAGACTTAGGTAATCAAGACCGTTGAATTCTTATTTAGTCCAATACATGTGTGTTTCAGAGTACTGTTAGCCCAGACGATCAACTCCAGTCAGATAGCCCAACGACTTAACCCAAAGATTCAAACCTAAAGATCCAAACCCAGGCGGATTCGATACCTAACGACTCATAACAAATAGGTCCATACATGGGTTCAAACACCGGTGCAACGACCGGTATATTCACATACGACTAAAGAGGGGTCACGGGTTTGTCTTACTTTCTTTTACTCTCTCTTTATTCATCACCCCTAACCAAAAACCAACGCCAAGACTAAACCTGTCTAATGATTTCTTGGTAAGTGCCAAACATTGTTTTTCGTAAAAACTCTTGCACTAGTATATGCCAAGTTCCTCTGTTTAGTGTTAATAAAAGAACAATGTTAAGCGGGAAAAAAGAAATTAGTGGGGCAGCAGACTATAAAAATTTTCGGGATCTGATGTCATAAGTCTGAGAATCATTAACGAATGTATCACCTGCCGCTATTCCCTGGTTATATACAGGGATAATAAGATAATTCATGATGTAGAACCGAAAATTTACCCCATTAAGCCTGCCGAAAATTATCCAAAACTTGTAGGGGCCCTTGCCAAGTATTAGTAGTAAATTTTCTAACACTCCCAGAAATTTGAAAACTATATGCTCAAAATATAACCTCATTTTTGTCATCATATACTATAAGGAAATCATGTCTAAGAACTCTAATTATAACCTTGATCAAAAAGCATGACGATCTTAAAATTGCTTAAACCACCTCTAAATAGAAGATTCCTGCATGGGTTTGTATGGCGTGCATATAATTATTCCGAACCTAAGTAGTTGCGATTTAGACACTGCTGTTATGATTAACTTCCTAGGATTAAGCAAGTACAAACAAACTGGAGAACACAAAAGTGGAGTATCGGGGAAACTACTATGAAATTAATCGGGTGTCCAGGTTGTTGCACCCCAAAACCGTCATTGGTTGAGAATTTGGAGACTCTGGATATGCATGAAATATTTTCCACAGCAATTATAATAGAGTTCCTAACTCTGGGATTTTTTTTCGATATATAAAGTTTGACGGTGCCATTGTAATATTTTTGTAAAATTTGATAACTACGATGTCATCAAATGAAACTTTAAATAGTACTGAAGATGTCAAGTCAGAACCAAAGGAAGAAGGACTTTGGGAACATAAAGAACAACCAACTGATGAAAACTTAACCAGACCTCAAGTGTTACGTAAGACCACCAAGCACGTAAATGGGTTAGTTCATGCTGATAACAGAAGGGAATTAACTGAAGAGGATTGTTATGATAAGTTAGGTTTCTCATACCCATGGACTAAGAAATGGACCATTATCACCATCGTGTTCTTGGTGCAACTTTCCATGAACTTCAATTCCAGTGTTTACCCATCAGCTGTTAAACAACTTCAAGAACACTTCCATATTAGTGAAGCTGGTGCTAAGGTCGGGCAGATGCTTTTCTTAGTAGCCTATGCGTTTGGATGTGAATTATGGGCTCCATGGTCCGAAGAATACGGTAGATGGCCCATCATGCAACTTTCATTGTTCTTTGTCAATATCTGGCAAATCTTAGCAGCATTATCTCCAAACCTTGGATCGCTTTATGTGGCCAGATTCTTAGGAGGTTTGAGTTCTGCTGGTGGTTCCGTCACTTTAGGAATGTGTGCTGATATGTGGGAATCTCAGGACCAAGGGTATGCTGTGGCATATGTGGTCTTATCCAGTGTAGGAGGTTCATCTATCGGTCCTATCTTTGGTGGTATTATTGCCGAGAGATTGACGTGGAGATGGAATTTCTGGATGCAATTAATCGTAGGAGGAGTTGTACAATTGCTTCATTTCTTCTTAGTGTGTGAGACCAGATCTTCGATCTTGATTGACAAAGAAGCCAAAAGAAGAAGAGACACAGGTGAAGATCCTGATATTTGGGGTCCAGGAGCCTTTAAAAAGGGTTTGGACGTAAAGGAAGTATTACATATCTGGTCCAGACCTTTCGTAATGTTTATGAAAGAACCAATCGTTTTGTTCTTATCGTTGTTATCAGGATTCTCCGATGCTTTGATTTTCATCTGTATGGAATCCACTGCCATTGTGTTCGAATTATGGCACTTCAACACCATTACTTCCGGTTTGGTGTTCATTGGGGTCGTAGTGGGTTACTTGATTGCTTACTTTATCCATATCCCTGATGTGTACAGACAACTCCACATCCTTAAAAAGGAAGGTGAAGCTTCAAGATATGCCGAAAGAAGATTGTTATTGTTATTGTTCATCGTACCATTAGAACCAATTGGGTTATTTGGATTTGCGTGGTCATCTATGGGTCCAAGCCATAATCATTGGTTTGCTCCTATTTTCTTCCTAGGAATGATTGGTCTTGCTAACTATAGTATTTATATGACTACCATAGATTATATGATTGCAGCTTATGGTCCATACTCAGCATCTGCTACTGGTGGTAATGGGTTTGCCAGAGATTTCCTTGCTGGTGTTGCTGCCATGTACTCGGGTCCAATGTTTAGAAAGTTTTCTAAGACACATCCTGTTCAATGGGCCAACACGTTCTTAGGGTTCTTTGCTATTTTGGTTGCAATTCCTGTTTATATCTTTTACTGGAAAGGTCCACAAATCAGAGCTAAGTCCAAGTTCGCTCAAACCTTAGCTGCTGATAAAGCCTTAAGAAAGGATAAGACATTGAGAGGGTTCAATGACGAACAAGAAGAGTATGCTATTGAGAATACTGGTGAGCCAGAACCTGAGCCAAGATCATTCCCAAAACCTCCTGAAAAGGTTGAGTAACTGAACACAAGGGCTCTATTGCATACTATTGCACGACAATAGAGGTAGGTAATTTATATAGATACATTAAATATTAAGATTTGGTAAGCTTTCTTATGATACTCTCGTGCTGTGGATACTTTTCTACCAACTCTTGATATGTGAAAAGATGAAATTCTTGGAATAAGAACCCTGGAATAACCGTACAACTAACTAAAGCATACCCTTGTTCAACACTTGATCCAAACACCGTGTCTTTTGGTACCACACACAGTAAAACTTGGCCACGTTCAAGATCTGGACCTAATTCTACGGCTTTGTACTCCCCATTGGGATAAATGATATGGACTGTTAAAGGATTACCATCATGGTAGAACCACAATTCATCAGATGCAATTGTATGGAAATTTGAAGGGTTTTCATCAGTTAATAGGAAATGGATGTTGGTATAAAGTCCGGTTTCATTGCCTTTATTGGAGGTTACAGTAGTGGTGGACCGGTCTGTTTCTAGGTAGAATCCACCTTCGGGGTGGGCTACCATGTTGAGGTTATCTATGTAGTATTGAGGGGGTTTCATGTTCTGTGGACTGTTTGCTGAGTAACTATGAGCCGTTTAGGGAGTGAGGGAGCTGGAGCCTTAGTGAGGGAGCGGAGCCTTAATGAGGGAGCGGAACCTTAGTGAGAGCCTCGCTTAATACACCGCGTATGACTTTAGATGATCCACAAACACTAACAAACCCAAACCCAACCACCCCAACAACCCCAACAAGAACCACAAACCCATCAAGCATAAGTCCACAAAAACAATTGCATTCCTGGGATAAACAACAAGTAGTACAAAGAGTCCTAGAACTAGAACAAGAGCTCTTAGAGTTTCAAGAATCTTCCAAAGACCTCGAGATTGCTTTAGAAGAAGAGCTTAAGCAACTAGAAGATGATAACGAGAAGTTAATAGCAGTCAAGAAGCACCAAGATGATGTCATAGATAAACTCAATGACGAGATAAAATCGTTGAAGGGCCAAATAGTGGAGAAGGATGATATTATACGGAATAGCCATCTAAAGTACGAAGGTGATATCCAGAGTTATAAGCAGAAGTTAGTAGAGATTGAAATCCTCAATGATAATATGGAATCCAATGATCGAGTGTTGGAGAACAAGTTGGAGTTTTTGAGTCAGTTCAATGGAGAGCTTCTAGAGAAAGTTGCCATACTAGAGAATGATTTGTATTTGGAGAAACAGAGTAATAATGAGAGGAAGTTGAAGGTGAGTAATTATGAGAATAAGATTGAGGAGTTGACGAAGCAGCGGGAAAGTAAACGGGAATGGTCTGAACGTCAACGAGGGCAGCAGTCGAAGCAAGAACAGTCAAAGCAAGAACAGCCAAAACAAGAACAGCCAGAACAAAAGCATCCAAAACAAGAACACCAGCAAAACCAAAAAGAAGAAGATCAAAAAGATGCAAAAGAGTCAGAAGAAATCGATCCAGATATTTCAATTCTAAGTATAAAACACATCCTACGTGACGGTCCACCTGCCATGAAGAAATCAGAATCCACAAAAAGAATTCAAGATCTAAGACAAAAGAGAGGCCAGCATGCTAACAACTTGACCAATAACTTAAAATCATTCAGACAATCCGGGTACTTTCCTGAGGCCAAGTCACCAGCTGGTGCCAAGGTTTCAGATCAGTTGTATGCTTCTAACAAGGTCCTGGCAGGAAACAGTTTGAAGTTACAGAATGAGTTGAAACGGCATGATCCTGAGGTTAAGAGGAAGGTCAGTATATTTAGGTTCTTTCAGAATAAGTGATATGACTTGACCTACCCGCACCTACACAGTTCATATTTAATAGACAAACATCGTCAATGTCTCTCCATTTCTCTGCTCTATTTATATCCTGTCGCGTCAGCTACCACGAACTGTCGCCAAACGTCGAACGCCTAACGTCGCAACTGCCAAACTGTCTACACCAAACCGCGAACTCAAATCAAACATTAATCATGAATAATTCATCTGTTTATCATGAATTAATAAATCTAAACATCCAATTAACGTCCAGGTCACCTGAAATAGATTACACAAAAACCCTCACCCAATTGAATGAAACCACAGAGTCGTTCAACGTCCCTAAAAAGAAAGAAAAGGATAAATCCACAGATGATACATATCACCAACTGAGTAACTTGTACAGGTTAATTTCACGTAATTATATTTTGGTATTTCAAAAGTTGCCTACAAAGGTGTATGACGTTGCTAATAATCTTATAAATCATTTGAGTTTGGATTCACCAATGTTACAATTGTCCACCATCATTTTAGCTGATATTTTCGATACATTTCCTAATTCAGTTGGATCATTGATGTCGTTTTCAGTTAATCAAGTTTATAAGATTTTGAAGAAAGGCGTTCATGATGGAAACTTGATCTACCTATTGAATTGTCTCAGCAAATATTGTACTAGAGCTGACATTGATGATAAGTTACAAGCCAAATTAGTTAAAATCATCAACAAAGGAATCTTAGCTCCAATAACTTATGATCTCCAAACCGAGTCAGAAACCTCCATTATTATCAAGAAGAACTTACTATTGGTATTACGTAATCTCATGATCTTATCAGTTAATTCAAATTATGAACATCTATTAGCTAATAGTGCATCGTCATCATCAGGTACGGCTAAAATGAAACCGGAACTGATAATGTCACATCAACACCAGTTCCAAACAACTCTACTTACTTCAATTGAGAAGCAAATTTTATTTGGATTATCTAATCAAGTAAAAGATATTCGTATAGCTACAGTTGAATTATTAGGACACTTATTCATAAATTTCATTCCAACTGGGAAATTTAATCCCATTGAGTATTTAATGGGATTGTATAAGTTACCATCCGCTAATGTATGGGATTCTAAATTCACTGGAGTCAAAGATGGCGTCAATTTAGTCAAGTTTCAAGATATTGGTTATAGTGAATCTGAGGATATTCTTTATGATAATATTGATGAAATTGGCTTGAATACAGGAATTGTTGAGTCAATGATCTTTTATATTCAATTAGAGACGTTTCAAAATTCAGAATTCTTGTCAGCTAATTTGATAGATATTTTATCTTTGGTCTTAAATAAATTATCTTTTAACCAGAATCACGTGAGTGGTAATGTGAATACTAATCATGTGATCAATAATTATTGGAATATTGTTAATGAACAGTTTAATAAATTAATTGAGTTTTTAATTAAAGAATCAGGACCAAACTGTCATGAAATCTTACTTAGGTTCCTTATGGAGATATTTGATAATAGCAATCAAGATGATAGTACTACTACTACCAAGTCATCGAATATCTTTAAGCTTGGAGGTAGCAAACTGGGAGCTACCAAGCTGACAATCAAACCTATCAACATAAACATTTACTACAATTCATACCAATGTAATTTAGTATTATCGATTATTGAAATCTTACTACCATTTGGAATAGATTTCAATTCTACTCATGACACCAAAGACAATGACACAAAGACCGAAGTTAAAGAGCTGTTCCTTGTGCAATTATTACTCAAGCTACTCATAAACAACAATGACTACATAAGACATTATTCATTAAGGACTATACTCAAATATAGTGAAACCAATTCGGTAGAAATCAACCAATTGGTTCTAACCCTATTCAATTTGTTTAACCAAGAATTACAACAATTAGAAAATAAGTCTACTGAAGCTGTTAACGTTACTACTAACACAAGTCCAATGGGATCAGTAAGATTGCTTAGTTATGGATTAACACTTTCAGGGTTGATCAAACAAACTGAATGCATTTATTTACAAAACTCCACTATTGTTAAAATCCTTAGTTTTTGTACTCAAAGTCTTAAACATTCGACATCAACTTCCAGGGTTAATAATTTGAAAAGTTTGTGTTGTTGGATCATTTTGACGTCTTTAGTGACTTTTTATAATGAATCGGAATTCGTCAGATTGAATTCTTCACAAATTTTAATCTTTTGGAAGAACCTTTTAACTTCTCAGTTTGTTACTAGTGTAAGTGGAGATGAAATAACCCAAGAACGAGAAATTTATGATAATTTGTTATTAAGAAATACCAGTTTGATTTGTTTATTGAATTATATAAATACCGTAGAGTTATCACCAGAATTATCAAAACAATTACAATTCTTGTTGGTCAAATCGTTCAACTACTTGACGTACTTAGAGAGTAATATGGAAATAGTTGGTGATGTTACTAACTTCACTCATAAGTTTAATAATGAACTGTATAATATAGTTGGCATCAATAACCTCTTATACTCCAATTATGGGTTCAATAATCAATTAAATTTTAAGGATTATATGATAAGTTCAATCCTATATGGTAAGAAGGTCCTTATTAAGAATTTCACCAAGTTGGTAGGATATTTAAAGAATGATGTTAATTCTCAAACCATTGTGTTAGTTATGAGAATATTTAGTGATTCCAAGTTGTTCACTAAGGATCCTAAAGAAAAGAAAACCAAATCCAAAAAGACTTATAATAAAGTTGGGGATGTGAATGAACATGTGATATACTTAAATGATGGAGTATACAATTATGGAGTTACGTCCAAATTCAATGATTTTTCCACTCATATAAATGAACTTATAATCAACAAAGAATCACAACCCAAACATGAAGGTAATGAACTTTTCTATCAAGATCCATTCTATGAAAGAACTGATGATATTGGAGGACCATGGTTCGATTCTCTTGAGGAGTTCATTTACAAAAACCATTTCAATTCTATTGTAGTTGATCCATCAATTGTTATACAGAATGATTATTCTAATAGGTACAAGTATCCTACGACATTGATTACATCATTGGTTGATGAGTCTATTGAGTTATTTCAAGTGATTTTCCCATACTTAACTACTAAAATTCAATCTTCGTTATTGGAACAGATTAGAACTTCTGTTTCCAAGACCGTGTCTGGATTAAGACATAAAGCTATCTGTATAAATATTTCAATTGCTTTACATGGAAGTTTGAAAACTTCTTACACAAAAAGGATTTCTTTGGATAATGAAATTCTTTTAATGATATTTGATATCCTTAAGAAAATCGATTTCAACAACAAACACCTTATTGATATAAATTCCGACTCCTATGGGTTAGCAGCAAGTTTCTTACCTAAGAAGACCATTTCTGATCAAATAGATGGGTTTATAAGTTCAATTATCAATGACAGCGATCCCTATAAAAGAGGTAAAGCATTAATATCAATGTCAAGAATCTATTTCTACACCACTTATGGGTTCAATGACATTTATAATGTGTTGTATCAACTATTGATTGATCCTAACCCTGTAGTGTACTATTACAGTTTGAAGTCTATCAGTTTGTTGTTTGATGAAGGTGTTAATACTAGCTTAGTACCTCAACTAGTTTCCAGAATGTTCGATACTTACTTAAAGGATGAGTTCAACTATGATGCTAAGAAGAATGTCCTTGTTAACTTGAGATATAACTATTCAAGTATTGGTACGGTGAGTCATGTACTCAAGAATTTAATCACGAGTTTAGGACCAAATTTAAGATCCATTCCCGAAGAAAATCGTCAAGAATTAAAATCGTTGATTGTAAGTTTAAGGTATATGATAGGAGGAAACTCTATTGATGATCAAATCCAAATTTATCAACATTTACTTAGACTTTTACAAGAGCTTATAATCTTTGATCCTAATCTCATTCAACAAGAAATCGATTTTTACAGCACATTTTTATCGTCAATTGTTAGTAAGAACTTGAAACTAGGGTTATCGACCATATCATCCACATCACTTAATATCGATGCCATTTTCCCATTCAATTCAAGTTTCGGATTATATAAGCTTGGATTCGAATGTTTTACAGAATTACTTAAAGTCCAAGGTACTGATATTCTCAATAAGGAAATCATTCAACTTATCTGGGTATCATTAAATATCAAACCATGTGAAGAACTGAAGGTCTTAGTCAAGCTTTGGATGGAATCAAATTTAGATATCAACTGGTTTGGGACATTGAATTCTCTCTTCAAAATGTCCAATAAGAAACTTATAATCCCCTTCATAGATGCCAACTTCCAACAAAAGCTTTTACCATTGCTTCAACGTCAAAAGAAGAAAACCAACACCACCATTGATTTCAAAGATGAAGAAATCGAGAATATCGTTGGGATCAACGAAGATGAAAAGAATGAACCAATTTCATGGGAGTTCAAGCTCTTTATTTATGATTTACTTAATCATTTATTATGGTTAGCCAATAAGAATTCTCAACTATTTGAGAAGTTGCAACATCGTATTTCAGATTTAGTGAAGATTTCGTTTTTGGGGTCTACTTCTAATGTTAATATTATCAAATTAAAAGGTATAAACTTACTTGATAAAGTTTTAGGATTATTTGGTGATTTGGAAGATTCTTCATATCCTGGAGTTTCCATTTTAGAACAACAACAAGCACAAATTATCAGTGCTATTGTTCCATGTTTCAATATGGAGAGTAATAGTGAAGTCATTATCAATGCAGTAAATGTTTCTTCAAAATTCATTAACTTACCACGGATCAAATTCTATTCCAAACAACGTATACTTAAGACATTGATATTCCTCTTGGAGGAGTTATCATCCAATAAGTTTGTGAATTTTGGGTTCTTAGAGAATATGTCGGAGTTCAATAAGAAATCAATTCAAATCTCCATTCTCAACTGTTGGGCCTTGGTTAGACTCAATAGCTATGATGATGATATTGAGTTGGAACTTAAACAAACCCTTGATAAGTATAAGACATTGCTTGTATCGTTATGGATCATAGCATTGAAGGAATTCTCAGTATTAAAGTATACTGATACAAATAAGAAAGAATTAGAGACTTATAATAATTATTGGGTCAACTTCATAAGTGTCTTGAGTCTAGAATTACAAGACAATAACGAGTTTGTGGCTAAATATTTGGATAACAATGCTTCTACATTCTTCTTTATCCTTTTCAGTCAATGTGTGGAATCATTGATAAGGAATAAGAATATTCCAGAAGTTTTAATATCTCTTAATAAGTTATTCCAGAACTATGATTTAGTTCATATCATATTCAATGATGAGATCTTTGGTGAGATTGTGGACTTGTTTGATAGGCTTTTACTATTAGATGAAGATACTGACATTCAATGCAAACTCATAGAAATCATTAGTTCATTATTCCATACGTACTTGAAGAACAATGATAACTTAGAAGAAGGCTTTGATAAGTTATTTGAATTAGTAAGGTTACTTATGTTGCCCTTATTCAACATCCTACCATTCTTAAGACCGGATTTCGATGCCAGTAATAAGCAAACCAAAGTGTTATTGAAGTATATTGACAGTGGTCCACATTTACTCATTCTTAGAACCATTTTCTCCAATTTGATGGATATCATTATCAAATTTCCTGATGTGGTTAAAGTTGATTTATATTCATGTTTGTTATACATTTTTGGTAAGATCTATGAATATAACAATCATCTTATAGTGTCAATAATCCTTCCATACTTGAAACAAGTTCTTTACGAAAGTAAGAGATTGAATGATGAATTGGTTTATACATTCTATAAAGTTATAAGGAACTTTGATGATTATACTAATGATACTGTTCTTACTATCATCATTCTTATAACTGTTGGTAATATAGAGTTGAATCAACTGGATAGTAAAAGACTAAATGATGTTTTAGTGTTAATGTTGAAAGAAAACGATACTATGGCTTTACAATGTATAAAGTCATTGATTCAGCATAAATCTAATGGGTTAGTCGTAAGGTTATTGATCACTGATATTGTAAAGTCTTTAGTCAATGAAGAGTCTGATCTGATATCCACTGATTTGGAAATATTGAACAGTTTCGTCAAGTCACAAACCCAGAATTTGAATAAGGTTTACAGCTTAGTTATACCTATAATTTTGAAACAGACCATTGATCAGAATGTGCTTCATGGGTACCTTATGGGATTAATTGAGTATAATCTGGAGGTATTTAAGGTTGTTGTAAATGATGTATTGAGTGAGGACCAAAGAGGTTTGGCTGAGAGATTGGTTAAGTTAGATGATGAGGAATTTGATGATGATTCAAGGATAGAGTTGAAGACGTTTACGTAGATTTTGTCAGAGCTGGAGACTTAAGGGTCTCATTGATGCCGTAAATAGCATACATAAGAACATCACTATTCTCTGTTGTACCCTCTCTACTCTACCTACTGCCAAATGTTGCCTAATGTCGCCAAGACTGTGCCTAACTTTACCACGGTTGTTCGTGCCAAGTGCTCGCACCAAGTTCTCGCACCAACCAGATCGTAACCTAAACCCAATCCGATTCGCTCTACATCGCATCTCAAACATTCACCATGTTACTACTTATACGACTCCTAATCCTTTTAACAGGAGTTTTAAGTCAGACCGTCACTTATGACTTCAACGTTACATATGTAACTGCAGACCCGGACGGAACTTTCCCCCGTAGGATGATCGGTATCAACAATGAATGGCCCATACCACAAATCAGAGTCCACAAACACGATAGGGTCATTATTCATGTCCATAACCAATTAGACACAAATACGTCATTGCATTTCCATGGATTATTCCAGAAGGGACAAAATGCTATGGATGGTCCACAAATGGTCACCCAATGTCCTATTCCTCCAGGATTCTCGTTTACTTACGATTTTGTGGTTGATCAGGTTGGAACCTATTGGTATCACTCCCATACTGGTAACCAATACGGTGATGGATTAAGAGGGTTATTCATAATTGAAGACGATGAAGAAGCCATTCCTTTTAAGTATGACGAAGAACTCACTTTAAGTGTTAGTGACTGGTATCATTTAGAAAGTGGTGATTTAATTAAAAAGTTTTTGAGTAGGTATAACCCAACAGGAGCTGAACCAATTCCTCAAAACTCTCTTTTCAACGATACGAAAAATGTCACATGGAACGTCAAACCAGACACTACGTACATGTTACGTATTGTAAACATGGGCTTATTTACAAGTCAATATTTAGCGTTAGAAGATCATATTTTCACTATAGTTGAAGTTGATGGAGTTTACGTCGAGCCAGTTGAAACCAGGGCCCTTTACATATCTGTTGCTCAAAGGTATAGGGTGTTAGTAACCACTAGATCATCTACCAAGAAGAATTACAGATTCATTAATGTTATTGATAAAGATATGTTAGATGTTTTACCATCGGATTTACAATTAATATCAACAAATTACGTTTCTTATGGTGATAATGAATTCCCAGAGGCTTATGTTGGTAATGATGAAACCGTGTATGAGCAAGTCATTGATCTGCTTCACATATTTGATGATTTCAACTTACAACCTTGGGATAAAGTTGCCTTATACAATGAACCAGATTATCAAATCCATCTTAATTTCGAAATGAACAATCTTGGTGATGGTGTTAACTATGCATTTTTCAATGATATCAGTTATACAAACCCAAAAGTCCCAACTTTATACAGTGTTTTAAGTAGTGGGAAGTTGGCAGATGATATTACCATTTATGGATCAAACACTAACACATTTATCTTACAAAAAGACGAAATCGTCGAAATTGTTTTGAACAATCAAGATCCTGGTAAACATCCTTTCCATTTACATGGCCATGTTTTCCAAACTATCTTCAGATCAGAAGAAGGTGAAGATGATGATAATCCAATCACATACGATCCTTCAAACCCAGAACATGATAAATTGCCTGAATACCCAATGATGCGTGATACAATCTTAGTTAATCCAAATGGGTTCATAAGATTAAGATTTAAAGCAGATAATCCTGGAGTTTGGTTTTTCCATTGTCATGTTGATTGGCATTTAGAACAAGGTTTGGCTATTACGTTAATCGAATCACCATTTGATATTCAAAACCAATCAGTTCCTAAGAACCATCTTGATGCTTGTAAGGCTGGTAATATGTCCTCAAAGGGTAATGCTGCAGGTAATTATGGTACAGAAGAAGATTGGTTGGATTTAACTGGTGAATTATTACAACAAGCTCCTTTACCAGAAGGGTTTACTTTGAAGGGATACATTGCATTTTTAGCTTGTACGTTGATTGCCCTTTATGGATTAGTTACTATTTATAGGTATGGTATGGAAGATGTTAAGCTGGAGGATAACGAAGTTATGGTCAGGAAATTGAATAAGATATTGAAGGACTTTGGTGGGGTTGATGAGGGAATCAGTTTAAGTAGCGATGTTAATTAATGCATGTCTTTCGTAGTTGATTAGTATAGTCAGAGAGTATATCACGTGCTGGGGTCTCTTTGTGGTACCATTAGTGGTACGATTGTCGTGTAGGTATGTGCGAGAGCTTATCTGTGCGTACGAGTCAACATGAAGTACGTTATAGTTGGGTATGTAAGATTTGCTCTGGCAGTCGACCTAAGACTACGGCAATGTCTCACTAGGATAGTACTAACATTAGGGGCGGGATCAGTGGCCTTTATACCGCATATAATCTCCTCGAACATGTCAATGGTAAAGACATTCTCATAGTAGCAGAATTCCTACCAGGAGACGAATCCATAAAATTTACATCCCCTTATGCTGGTGGTAACTTTAGCTGTATCAGTGGTGATGATGACTTAACGCTAAGCAGTGACAAGTACACATATCAAAATTTGGGAGGGTTAAGAAAGGTTTTAGGTCCAAAATGTGGATTAGAACGATGCTGGTCAACTGAATATTTCGATGAAACCCCTTCTAAGAAGAAACTTGATTCAATTCTGGGATACTTGGAACATTATGAAGTAGTTAAGGAAGTTCCGGAAAATGTCGTTTATGGCATTAAGTACCTTTCATGGAGTTTTAATTGTCCTTTATTTATTAAATCAATGATAAATTATTTGAAATCTCAAGGTGTACTGGTGCAGAGAAAAAAACTAGACGACATTAGTGAAGGATTCAATGAAGATACTAAAGCCTTATTTAACTGTACTGGATTAGGAAGTTATACATTAGTGGGGGATAAGAACATGTACCCGACCAGAGGACAAGTTGTGGTAGTTAAAGCACCCCACATAACTACAAATACAATGAGATGGGGTAAAGATTATGCTACGTATCTTATTAAAAGACCAACGTCACATGACCAGTTGATTTTGGGAGGGTTTGTACAAAGGGATTGGTGGAGTGCTGATAACTACTATGAACAAACTGAAGACATTCTTCAAAGAACAAGTGAATTAGTTCCTGAATTGTTGACGAAAAATCCCGGAGGTTCTAGAATCGAAGATTTAGAAGTGTTAAGGGTAGCTACTGGATTAAGACCAAGTAGAGAAGGTGGTGTAAGGATTGAAAAGGAGACAATTGGTGGTAAAGTAGTTATACATAATTATGGAGCCAGTGGATATGGGTATCAAGCTGGGTTAGGGTTTGGTCACTTAGCAGTCAAGTTGTTGAGGGATGCTAGGCTTTAGATATTGTCATACGAATGTATAGATGATGGGAATTTAGTACTTTTACCTAGCTGGGGAGGGAGTGGTACCAGTTTCGCGCCGACCTTATACCACTCTCCGGCCATTCTACGGCCAGTCCGCTGCTCTCTGGCCAGTCTCGCGACACCCCCAGAATGCGGCTTGATATGCTCACTCAACGTCGATAAGGATGTCACAATTATTTGAATGGGCTTTTGGTAAAAAACTAACACCCCAAGAAAGGCTTCGAAAGAACCAAAGGGCATTGGAGAAGACACAAAGAGAACTTACTCGTGAAACCACCAAGTTACAACAACAAGAGAAGAAATTGATTTCTGATATTAAAAAGTCTGCTAAAGCTGGTCAACTTAATAGTGCCAAAGTTCAAGCAAAAGACTTGATACGTACTAGAGGATACATTCATAAGTTCAATAATATGAAGACTCAACTTCAAGGTATATCCTTAAGGATCCAAAGTGTTAGAAGTAATCAACAAATGGCAATGTCAATGAGAGATGCCACCAGGTTATTATCAGGAATGAATAGATCTATGAACTTGCCACAATTATCAAGAATTGCTCAAGAGTTCCAAAAGGAGAATGACTTGATGGATCAGAAGCAAGAGTTCATGGATGATGCTATTGACGATGCCATGGAATTCGAAGATGATGAATTAGGAGAAGAAGGACAGATTGATGAGATTTTAGGTCAAGTGTTGGATGAAATCGGAGTTGATTTGAATAGTAACTTGAAGGACACTCCAACGGGTTTACCACAAGGTGTCCAAGAAGAAAGAGTTGCCCAGGCGATTGGCCATGGAGACGAAGATGATTTGCAAGCAAGATTAGATAGTTTGAAGAAATAATGATCTATGAATATAAATAAGTATACGACAAAGAGATCAAGCTCAGGCTCAAGCACAAACCGTAGGCTGTCAAGCTCAGACTTAGACCTCAGGGATGTACTTGTGTTCTCTCAAATAATCAATAACCTGTTGAGCAGCTTCCTCAACTGTAATACCATCGTTAACTATATGGATTTCTGCCTTTTCAGGTTCTTCATATGGGGCACTTATACCAGTAAATTCCTTGATAATCCCTTCTCTGGCTTTCTTATATAAACCTTTTGGATCTCTCTTCTCAGCTACTTCAATTGGTACATCAACATAAACTTCGATGAATGGTAAGTTGTCGTTTTTGTGTAATTCTCTAGCCAATCTTCTATCTTGTCTATATGGACTTATGAATGAAGTTATAGCAATACAACAGGAATCATTGAATAACTTAGCAACTTCGGAAATTCTTCTAATGTTCTCATTTCTATCCTTTTCGCTGAATCCTAAATCTTTGTTTAATCCGAATCTAACATTATCACCATCTAATCTATAACTTTGGTGGCCATGCTTCAATAAGAACTGCTCTAATGCACACGCTATAGTTGATTTACCAGAAGCACTTAACCCTGTGAGCCAGATGGTTAAACCTTTTTGTTTAACTAACTCACTACGTTCTTCGTGGGTCAAGTTTGGGTGCCATGTAATATTTGAAGCCATTTTGGGTTTGTGGTTTGTAAATATTTTTGGAGTAGTTGCAAATTTTCATGGTTTAATTGTTGCAATCTCACGTGAGCATGTCGTTGTTGTCTAGTGACATCAATAGAATGTCGGTTTTTGTCCCACTGATGTCGTATTATGTCTCGTTTATGTCTCACTTATGTCCTGAAAAATTCTCACATCTATACCTCACTTATAGTCAACCCATACCACCATGTACTACGAATTAATGGCAGTTGCCAGAATCACTGACGGTATCAACAAGCAGAAAGAAGCAATGAAAATCGCCAGTACTGTGGGCAGACTTATTCTTAACAATAGAGGTGTAATACGTGACATAACAAGCATTGGTCCAAAACCTTTGCCTAAGATCATCAGTAAGAATCAAGAAAGACATTTTGAAGGTTATCAGTTCTTAATAGGCTTTGACTCAAGTGCCAATGTCCAAAATGAATTATTAAGAACTTTAAGAAAAGATCCAAGGGTTTTAAGAGCTAACATTTTCAAACAACCTTTAGACAAGAAATTAAATGTTGGTACCACATTCCAACAAGCTGCTAAGTAACACTGACCCTGAACGGTTGGTTCATCGATTACTCGTGTACATAGATGTATATTAAATCATTAGAAAACAGTATCCTTTGGTTCTTGGTAATTCTTGGTGTTTAATGCTGACCCTGGTTGGTGTTCTATATCCTCTTCTTTCTGTAACGGTTCATCAGTATACTTCGTAAGTTCTTCATCATTCATAACTTTGACCCATTCAATGTCCAAATTGAATGGTCCATATTGTTTGTCTAATAATCCTATACCAAAAGTCTTGATTTCCGATTTATTCAATTCGCTGGTATCTTGAATAACTCCCCAATTGGTCATAACAAAATCATTCAACGGAATGACAACCGTTTCCCAATCACCAGGAGTATTTAAGAATAACCTGTGTTGGAACAAATCGGTTATAAGCGGAGTGTTAGCTTGAACATTAACGAGGTACTTTCTAGTATCACCTCTAATTCTCATCACTAATGCTGAATATTGGGACCAATCCCAATACTTATTGCCACTGAGCCAGTTCTGAGTTTGGTCTGCAGTTCTGAACATGGCATATCCACTTCTGGTTACTTCAGGATTATCTTTTGGGATATCAAGATTCAAATATCCTGAAAAACTGGCATATTTGGTGGGGGTTTCTATGGTGGGTTGATTGAACTTAACTTTGGAATAACCCCCGATTTCTTGATCTGATCTGGTGATTATGGGGAATGACTTTGGGGTTGTGTAATCAAGAAGGGTTTGAAAGGATTTGATTGGTGGGGTTTTGAATAAATTACTGAAAGACTTCAATGACATAGCAAATGCGGATAGTAAGTTATAGTGAGATATCTGAGGGTGCTAGAGTTGGACCTGAGGTGGTAAAATAGTGCGAGTTCGGAGTAATGGTGGTACGGGTGTACAGGTGGTACGGGCAAGTGTACAAGATTATATATTAAGTATTAAGATATTATTAAACAAAGATCATTATTCATTTATACTTGTGCAATTGTGGTGGTGGTGTAGGGCTAATGGTACTAAACCTACCACCATATCTAAGTTGCGTCTATCTCTATGATCCCTATGATCCATATGATCCATATGTTCTCCAATCTATAACTCCCCCATCAATTCTTCTTCTTCTTGTCGTAATCATCATACTCATTAGAATTCAACGAGGTCAATTGCTCAACTTCATCAAACACCGAAGTAGCAGCAGAATTATCAAAGGAGCTGGTCTCTTCATCTTCTAAAATTGAAGGATTGGCTGGTAAGAAAGATTTGGAAGCTTGTCTGGATCTTGTGTCATATGGGTAAGGGTTTAATCCGTTATTTCCTTGAGTACTACTTTGAGATGATTGTGAACTCGATTGCTGAATTTGTGGAGTTGACACTTGAGTTTGTGCAGGGTTAGGTAATGGGTTTAATTCTAAATCATTTTCATAAATAAACTCATCAAAGTTGAAGTTCAATGGATTGATTTGCTCAATATTAGCATGAGTTATCTCCGTGTAACTCCATCTACAAAACTTGGAAGACTTTATTACTGGTAAATGTCTATACTTTGTATAAGTAAAAACGATTAAAGCCAAAAATGCCCCAGCTGTCAAGTCAAAGAAGTAATGATGAGTTAAGTACATAGTACTCCACCAAAGCCAACAAGCATACCCCCACCAAATCATTTTATATTTTGGGAATAACCAACAAAGGAATAAAACATCCATAACGGCACATGCTGAATGTAAGGATGGGAATGCTCCAAACACAACTGGACTATTTGAAAAAGCTGATGTATACATATCAAAACCCAAGATACTATCAACTCTGCCTAAACCCCCTGGTGAACCTTTCATGGAATAATCTGCTGGTTGTAATCCATATAAATTCTTATACCAAGGAGGAGCAGCTGGTAAGAAAATTTGAACCAATACTCCGAATAAGTTCATGTATCCAAAAGCAAATCCAAATGATCTTAAAGAAGTTGGTGGAGCAAATAAAAAGATGAAAATGGCCACGAAAAATGGACTACTAAAATGAATAATTCCATAAGGTAACCATGCTAAAATATCCAAAGGACTACTGGTTATAGTAGCCAAAACATTTGATAAGTTATCACCATAAAGAATAGTTTCCATAGCTGGGAGGAACTTAACGGAAATGGCAGGCTTCCAATCATGAGGGATTTTACCACAAGTGAAAAAGAATGCTAGCCATGAAAAAATTGGTAAGGCATGCAAGAAAAACTGACTAGTCAAGGGTACCAAGAAACATGTGACAAATAACATTAATATTGGTAATTTGATTAGGAAGGATGCTGGGAATATTAAGAACACAAAAAGGATCACGCTTGATAAAAACCCATAATGAGTTATATCCACTACAGTCCAATGATGATTCCTAAGTTTGTTGATTGAAACCTTGATATCCGTGGAAAACTCCAAATTTGATATGGTGGAATCTGGAGGAGCTTCAGATAGGAAATAGTAATGAAATAGTTGATAGGGTTTTTGTATAAGTTTTGATCTTAAAATTGACATTTCACAAAAGGACTTTGGGTTTGTGTCAGTAGAACTTTGAGTATTGAGATTCGTGTTTGTGTACTATCACGTGATGGATTTTTAATGATATTAAATGAATCTAATATAAATAAAAGGATAAGTAACTGGTGAAAATACAAAGCCTGACGTTGTTTTTGAGCTGAATCAAAAAAGAAAGTTTTAGGGGAAGAAGTGCGCGCACAGAGCAGGGAATAAATGGAATGGTAGGAGATGGGTTAGAAGTGGATGGTACTAGGTGGTGGTGGTGTGGTGTTGGTACAGGTGGCTGTAGGTATTCAGAGTATGGATCCATTTAAGGTTATATCCCCACCCACCCCATGAAGCCCTATTTATTAACCCCTGTCCTACCCCTATAAACAATCCTCATACTTGGTCCACACACACTTGCTGCAAATTCATCGCGCGCAACCTATTAGACCTTACCCGCATGCCACGCAACCGAACTCAACACTATTATGATTGAAGAACACTCAGATAAAGTAATTGTATCATTAGACTCAGACCCTAAGACATCCGTGACCATTCTTAAGTATGGGGCTACTGTCATCTCCTGGAAGGACAAGGATATCGAACAATTGTGGGTTTCAAGTGCTGCTAAATTAGATGGATCCAAACCAGTTAGAGGTGGGATTCCTTTAGTATTCCCAAATTTCGGTAAGACCAAGACCGAATCCCATCCTACGTATACTTTACCTCAACATGGGTTTGCTAGGAATAGTACTTGGGAATTTTTAGGCAAAACCAAGTCCGATCCGTTGACTATTCAGTTCGCTTTAAGTCCTGAACAAGCTAACCCTGAGATTTACCAGAAATGGCAAGGAACCCCCGATTTCACGTTGATTTATAACATCAGCTTGGCGGAAGGAAGCTTGAAAACTTCAATCGAAGTCGAAAATAGTGGTAAGGACACGTTTGAGTTCAAATGGTTGTTCCATACATATTTCAGAGTTGACGATATTGAAGACATCGTAGTTAACAATTTGACTGACGAAGAATGCTATGACCAATTGTTAGCCACCAGCTACAAGGAAAAATCACCAATGGTGAACTTCACTGAGGAATTTGATAGAATTTACTCCGGAATTCCTGATCAAAAGATCTTGCAGATCATCAAGTTGGGGCATGTTCAACAGAACATTCACAGAACCGGTTTACCGGATGCTGTTGTTTGGAACCCATGGATCGAAAAACTGGGGGGTATGGGTGATTTCGAACCTAAAGATGGTTACTTGAATATGTTGTGTATTGAAGCCGGTAAGGTTGCTCAATTTAAGAGTTTGAAACCTGGAGAAAAATGGGTGGGTGGTCAAGAATTCACTCTTGGTGGGGAAATCAAAGTCCAATCTAACATTTTCTAGGATTATTATATATTCTATATGCTATAATTACTCTACAGTACTATACATGGTACTAGCCTGGCCACAGAAGGAGGCTACAGGGTGCCACCCAAGGCGTTGACCAGGGATTAATTTCCATTAAACCTTTTCCTAAACCTCATGATCTTATCAAAAGATTTCTGTGAAGATGAAACTGTTGGTCTCTCATATGAATGTAATGATTGGTTGGACGACTTTCTTTTTAAGGACGACTCGAGTTCCTTTTTGTACTCCAAGTTCCCATAACCTTTGATACTGGAAGTCGATGTCGTAGAAATGGTGGACATGGACTTGGTGGGGACCACAAATCCATCATTAGTCTTGATTGGTCTATAGCTTGATGGATTGGGTTTATTGGAAGATGGGGTGCTTGAACTGTATGTGGGGTTCATGTAGTTATATGTCTTATTTGAGACTGGGGTGTTTGTGGACGTTGGACGTAATGATGGGATGGATGATTTATGTCCTAGTTTGTTAGACAATTGGGGGATGGATGATTTCTGGGATAATCCGTGGGTGGGCTTTGATGATAAGGACGGTATGGATGATTTGTGGGATAAGGAAGGTATGGATGATGTATGGGATAAGGAAGGTATGGACGATTTGTGTTGAAGTTGTGGTATGGAGGTTTTCAGTTGAAGGTGTCCCAGTTTGTGTTGGAGTTTTGGAATTGATGATTTCTTTTGTAAAGGATTGGAGTATGGTAAAGATGGTGGTGCCATGGAGGACCCAGAATGGCTTGGTGGTTGACTTAATGTCAAATCGTCACTCAATTTTGGTAAGTCTGATTGGTTGATTTTTGTTGGTGATTTTGGTGCTTTGATCTTCCTATTTAAAAGTTCGTTTAAGTTAAAAGATTTCTTACTTGGTGATATTTTAGTTGGTGATGTTTTAGGAGAAGTTTTACTAAGGGAAGCTTTACTAAGAGAAGCTTTAGTTGGTGATATCCTGGTGGGGGACGCCTTGGTGGAAGGAACTAAGCTGCCTAAACTATCAGAAAGACTATTCGATCCTAATGACGGAATATTAGGCGATAATCTACTCAACCCACCTAAGGACACTCCCTCACTCTTACCAGGGTTTTGAAACACCGGACTCTCTTCTATTCCCGTCAATGTTCTTCTCTTCTTCTTAGAATACACACGGTCTTTATTAACCTCTGGTGGGTCTTGTTGCTGCTGCTGCTGCTGCTGCTTGATCGAATAATGTGTATTTATCGACTCCATTGACTTGAAATCAACCCTATGCAACTCATTGAAGTATTTGTTGAAACTCTTTGGTTTAGGACTGTTCCCAGGTGAATAATCATCTATATCAATGTAATCGTTCTCTTTATCATCATAGTCACGTTCTGGACTCATAAACTTATTCATGTCCTGGAACACTTTGTCACTGATCATTTGGCTGTAACCTTTGTCCACCATAATTTGCTTAAGGTTCGGTGACTTGAGTGATAGCTTTTCAATCTTCTTGATGGGGGTATTTAAGAAGTCATCCATGGTGCAACCTTTAACGACTTTTGTTGGTGGATGGTGCTAATGAACTAATGTGCTACGAGCTGGTGGTGCTAGTGAACGAATGTGCTATGACTTGGTGGTAGTACAAATGTGCTACTAAACTGGTGGCAGTGGTATCAAAGTCTTTAGGCTTGAGGTCCTTACAGTCCGATGATTCTTTTGAGAATTAGGGATCCATAGATAATCAGTCCACTCAATTTGGTTCAAATCAAAATAAACAATTGTCGTGCGCACCTCCAATTCACCAGAAAACAATACTCCAGTGCACCAGAACTTCTTCCGTCCACCAGGTTCTCAAACTGTGGATTTTCACAGGGTGTAAAAGCCGCTCGTGCGAATTTCCTTATTCAGCCAATAATGCAAATTCATAGGCAAAAGTTGCTTTAGGACCATTAGTCCGACGAGAGAACATCTGCCTTGAGTCCGTTCCAAACTTAATATGGCAAGAAAATTATTATGCTCCAAAGGAAATCCATGTTATTGAAAACCTCTCATAAACTACGTTGTTCAACCAACCTCTGTCATTCGCTTCGGTTAACTCAAGTCCATGAAAATGCGACAGGCGGCCCCCACCAACTTTCTGACCTGATAATACAGGGTACCAGTATTAACTCGCATCCATCTATAACTAATCCACTGAACTAACATTAACACGATTCATGTTCGTATCCGGGGTTAATATTCCCCGATAATCACAGCAGGTCCACGAGAATATTAGGTGATTTCATTACGGACTTTAACATCGTCTGATAATCCCAGGAACCATCAATTTTAATTATCCATGGGAAAGAATCAACCAATCCTAATTAAAGAGGTAAACCGGAGTTGAGTCGCGGATAAGACAGGTAGGCTCCGGAGTATGGATGATGTTAATGAGTATCATCCCAATTGGGTAATTCTGCTTTTGTCCGAGAGAATAAAAGACCGAGACTTGTTTAAACCGAGATATCTGGAACTTAACCCCCGACTTTTCAACTCCCTACACGACACAGTTTTGAGAATAGGTTAAATGGATTAGGAATATTAGAGGGGAATTTGAATACTCCAATTTTATGTCTACATACCCATAGTGAATCAATCATAGGAATTCGAAGCGATAGGGATCAAGATTCTACAGATTTATAAATGAATGAACAAAAACTGAAGTTGAAACCCGATCAGTTGATGATATTTTTAGTCAATAGTACCTCTGGACTTTAGATTCTCCGAACTCAAAGTTTCCGATTTATTCCATAGGCCAACCCAATATTCTGGTGAATTTTTACTGCTCTGCCAGTGGATGAAATTTGGGGCACCTCTGTTAAACCAAAACGACTACCTGATGGATCCCGAGGTTTTCCTTGAGTCATCTTGACTCATTTGCGATGCCATTATTCTTGAGGTTTGAACTAGAACTGACCCGTTAGGACCAGGAAGTATGTCCCATTAATCAATCTAGTCATCCCTACCCTCTATGTAGCAGGCCCTATGTGAATTCCGAATAATTTTAACCCACAAACTGACATCAACTGACCATAAATTAATATGATTTATTATGTCTTGTGAGGTTCGGAGTTTGTTTCCATGTGAATCGACATGGAACCCTTTGTACCGGGAAGGTGAAGTATATTTAAATATCATGACATTTCATTTTTTAAAAAACTCCACAATATATTTATACCATATTAAGGACAGTTAAACTCAAGTAGAAGTTACAAACCAAATAGAAGTTACACAAAACAAAAGGTACACAAAACGAAAATGTCATCAAATGATTTATTAACATATTCAATAATGAATATAAATTATAACAAGCCAAGTAATTATGATTATATCAAATTACCTCCAATTTTAAATCACAAATTAACAGAAAATAATTTACTTAGTCATCAACAAACACAAATCCACATCCAACCACAAACCAAATACAAACCAAGTTATGATAATTATTATTATCAATCATCATCCAAAGCATCTTCAGTATCATCGATTTCAAGCGCTGATACTCCATTAACACCAAAATCACCTTCCAAATCTCCAAGTTTCTTGCATCCTTCTTTAGCCAAAGAGGTTATTAAAGAACCAGTTGCAGAGTTGGGTGGATTATTAAAAGCTGAGACTCATGAAGACGAAAAGAAAAGAAGACAAAGGTCGGGACCAAGTTGTGATTCTTGTAGAGCTCGTAAGGTCAAATGTAATGCAGAAATCTTTATACTTTCATCATCAAGCTCAAGCTTTGACTATTCAAGCTTACCTTCGGATACTTTCGCCAAATTATCAAAAGGCGAATCTATGACTATCGGAGATTTTACATTTGTAATTTCCAACGATAAGTTAATCAAATTCAGACCATGCAAATCTTGTAACAACAAACATCTTGATTGTAAATTCTCCAAAGGATTTACTAAAGAGGATATCCTCATCAACAAGAAGAACTTGACTAAAGTTGAAAAGAAGATTGGTGATCGTAAATCAAGTTGTTTAAGTTGTAGACGTAGAAAGATAAAATGTGCCATGGTAGGAAATAAATGTGAAAACTGTATCAAAAAGGGTTCTGATTGTCAAATGATCAATTAGTGTGTAAAGTATATTATGATAATTATGGGTAATAAACGGTAATAGAGTGAATAGTGTCTCTTGCGTGTGTTTTTTTTTTTCTCCTTGGTTCTCTTGAGCTTGTCCTGAATTGTCATGGGTTCTCTTGAGCTTTTCCTGGGTTTTTGTTTTCTGGGCTGAAAAGTCTGAAAAGTCATCTCCTGAATTGCCCTGGACTCTGAGCGGTCCTTAACTCCAGCACATTTAGCGAAGTGCTTATTCCCTTGCGTAAATGTACAATGCATGAATAGATATCCGGATTAAATTGGTTCTAAACTCCGGTGCTTTCCGATATAGACGTTGTACGATCTGCCTTTAGTCCTATGGTCTTAAATCCATGAACTTGCAGTTAGGATAATAAATCAGGTTACAATTATCCTGGACCGGAGGGAAATTGACAGATGCGTGTTTGCAATTTAATGCGGTCATGATGATTAGATCATCCCCAACTGCAGTTAAATATCTGAATAGCAAGACGGAAAGGCCTTTCTGCCACCGTCAGAGTTAAAGAGGGAATTCACTAAATACGGTGCTTTCAAATGTACCACCACTTCTCCTACCACTTGGTAGTAAAATTCGCGTGCGAGTAAATATATTACATCTTCATAACTATATTACACAACCGTAGTGATGAGCCAGCCAACCACCAAGAATCCTTCAAATTGTCCAAGATGCTGAGTACCATCTGTACCATCTTCTGTTGCGCAGCATTCTCAGGAATTAGCTTCTTTTGTAGCTGTAAAATAGCTACCACATGAAGTACTGCATGCACTGCAGCAATGTGATGAACCAACTTTCTGCCTGTTACCAACTCTAAGATTTGCTGACAACATCTTGTGACTAGCTCTTGTGATGGGCCCTGTACCAAATAAGATATGGGATCAATTTGGGACCGGAGGTATAGGATAACCACATACTCATGAAAAATCTTTAACAAGAACTCCGAGTTTCCATCTTCAACGGAGGGCATTTTCCAATTTATGATATCATGCTCGATGGTAATATCATCTCGTGTACGTCCGCTAGGAGGACGATAATAAGCACACAAAGTGCGTTCGATGAATATAGCATTATCAACCACCCCTTTGAGAATCTCATAATCAGACTCATTGTCAAAATCACTTGAAGAAACATCTTCAATATATAAGTCCGCTCTGTTGATGCTCATTTCTCTTCCACTAGTAGCAGACACAAAACGATCGTTCCAGAAGACGGTCCAGAATAACCGGCGAAGTAAACTCTTCAGGTATGTTACTTCAGGTTTTGAAAGTTCTGTAGTCATGGATCCATTAAGACCATCTAAACATGTAATACCCAATTCTCCACATAGACAGCACGCTTTAGATACATATTGCTTAGACATATTAGACCCATCGGCACCTTCTTCATGGATCGACAATAGAATAAATGCTTGTATAAGCACGACCTTCCGAGTTTCTTGTAGCTCCAAGAGTTTACATCTCTCATATAGCAGACTCGCATATTCTCTCTTGGATGAAGGGTCTTGCAACGTATCAACTCTAATGACACTCAAAATAATGGCGTTTAAGAGAATGGGTGGAATTGACCCAACATCTTCCAAGGATTTTCGGGACACAACAGGATAGAAAGGATAAATAAAGTCGAGGAATAGTTGAATGTACCTTCTTTGTTCTTGAACAGCAGGAAGACATAAAGCATTTTTGTCCTGTAAAAACTTCTGTAGAGCAAAATCGTCTTGGTTGGTATTACTCTGTTCCAGTCTCCATGGATAATAGAACCCAAGATCGTCTCCATCAAAACAAAGAAGGGCGTCTGAACTCATTAACAGAGTCAATGGTTGAGTAGCACATACGAATTGAGGTCTATTTCTATCCTTATCGAGCATCATTTTAACAAAAACATCTTCGTCTTGGATCGGTGCCTTAGATACCACCAGTTTCTCTGAGTTGGACTTAAACACACAGTCTAGGGATTTAAAATGGCACAGCTGACATTTATCTTGATTCTGATTTATAATACATTTTCGGTGCAGACTCCGACATTGTAAACAGGAAATTAGATTCCGCTATCGCAGTTAGTACTATATCGTTATAGTAGAATGAATTGACGTACTTTCCGCTTCTGCAGCGACAACACAGTGACCTTAAACTCATTCATATGAAGCTATGACAGAACGCGCATCATAAGGGCTGGGTGATGGATGCTGATGGAGCCTCAGATTTGGGGTGGGGTAGGTTCTAGAAAGGTAGTGCCTTTCTTTGGCTTGTTAAATAGGAGTAGCGAAATTTACAGTGATGCGTTCCAACTGGAGCGGTGTTTTAACTAGAGCGGCGTGGATGCATCAAGTTGCATCCAGTTGACAGTTGAAGCATCAATATTGTGTTGGAATACTACCACAAAAAATCCTTCTCCGTCAATCTCAGTGTTTCATGGTATTCAAGTCTTGTGACTTGAGTCTTGTGACTTGACAAACTCACCGAAAGAAAGTGAAATGCAACCTCCTCTAAATTACAGATCGATGGCTAAGTTGCGGACGGGATACTCGATTAGGCGATGGAGTTTTTTAGATACGAGCGGGCGGTTTACCCGATTAGGTAGTGGGGTAGACTCATCTGGGGTTATGTTTCTGGTACTATTTAAACCACTAAAAATATCCTTTTACAAATCAATCTTACAAAAGATACAAAGTCAAAAAGTCAAATCAATGCCAGAACCAAAAACAAGTGCTTATACGTTACGCCCTGCAAACCTTGCT